>JAWWLV010000061.1:3706175-3754077 GCA_035041135.1 Platyrinchus mystaceus | reverse complement strand
GCTGGCGGCGGGCGCGGCGCGGTGACGCCGCTGTTCCCTCGCAGGGCTCCCCCCCGGCCCCGGCGGAGGCGGCGGGCGGCGGCGGGCGGGGGGACGGCGACGCCGAGACCCTCTCCGAGGAAAAGGCGCTGCAGAGCAAAAAGAGCCCCCCTGGCCCGGGAAAGGCGCCGGGGAGCAGAAAAGGTACAGCGGTGCCGGTCGAGTGCCCCACATGTCATAAAACCTTCCTCAGCAAATATTACCTTAAAGTGCACAACAGGTAAACGCTCCGACTTCTACTTCCCCTTGCACGCGCGGGAGGATGCGTCGCCCCCGCGGCTCAGCCCCTTCCCGGGGGGGGGAAAGGGCAGCCCCGCTTTTGCAGGCTGGTCCCAACGCCGTTCCCCGGGATGGAAAGGAGGGTCCCCTCTGCCCCTGGGGGTGCTCTGACCTGTGTGGGGGATTATATGTCTCTGAAACATATCTGAGAGCTGCAGTGACTGTCCTGGGCTGCGGCAGTGGGGGCTCCTAAGGGGCTGTACTGGCAGCAGGTGGGCAATGGCAAATCGTCCTTGTGGGCTTTCAGATCAAACCGGGCTGGGGTGGATTTCGGGGGGCTGTGGGGAACATGTAGCCGGGCTCTGTGAGGGTCTCTGGGCTGGATCTCTGAAAGCAGAGCAGAGCCCTTCCATGAGGTCTCGAGTGTCACTTCACTCCTGTGTGGGGGCAAACCTTGGCCCTGCAGAATCAAGATTCCACGGAGCACAGTGGGCACTGACAGCCTGACCACACTTTGAGGGGCCCCGAAAGTGGCATAAAAGCAGCTTTAGAGTGACTGTGAATAGTGGCACTGGAGGGACATGGGCAAAAACCTGCCTCACCTTTCCCTGTGTCCTCCCACACCCATCTGTTCATCTGCTGTTGGACAGGCAGTGATGGGGTTCTCCATTTGTATCCCCTCAGGAAACATACTGGAGAGAAGCCATTTGAGTGTTCCAAGTGTGGCAAATGTTACTTTAGAAAAGAGAATCTCCTGGAACATGAAGCCAGGAACTGCATGAACCGATCAGAACAGGTACTCCCAGGAGCTGCCCCACTGGGCTGGAGTGCGGCTGCCATCCATCAGGAAGGGAACTGGAGCCTTTTCCAAGCCCCTTTTCCAAGCCCCAGGCCATGCTTAGCTCTGAACAGACACCTATCAGCACTGCATGGCACATATTCCATAGCCGGGGCCCCTGTGGCTGGGACCCCCACGGCCGGGATCAGGATGGCAGCAGCTTGTGCCCAGTGCGCCACACAACCTTCACTCTATGTTCCAGCACGCCAGGACACTGTACTGTACGAGATGCGGGTCCTGTGGGTGCAGGCTGAATGCTGTGTCTGGGTCACAGTGCTGTGTGCCTGGCAGGGGCTGAGCCGAGGGCTCTGGGCCGGGCTCTGGGTCCTGTGGAAGCTGACACTGCCCTGTCTCTCGCAGGTGTTCACGTGCTCAGCGTGCCCAGAGGTGTTCAAGCGGCGGATGGAGCTGCGGCTGCACATGGTGTCACACACTGGGGAAATGCCATACAAGGTGAGCAGCACCGGCATCTGGCATCCCTATGGATGCTGCTGGACACTGGCACAGAGTGGGGGTGAGCGTTTGCCTTCTGGGGCAGCCTGGCCCATCCCAGGATGCTGAGCCCCCCAGCTTCCTTCCCCAGTGTGTGACAGCCCACTAAGGGTCATTCCCTGTCTCTGAGCTGGAATGTGCTCCAGGGAGACACCACAGCCACCTGCTTCCTGCAGCTGTAGGAGGAATCTGTTCCGCTCCCCCACTGGTCCTCCTTGCTTTGAAACCGCTCTTTGGGGGCAACTGATCTCCCTCTCCTTTCTCACAGTGCTCCTCGTGCTCGCAGCAGTTCATGCAGAAGAAGGATCTGCAGAGCCACATGATAAAGCTGCACGGCGCACCCAAGCCCCACGCGGTAGGGACCAGGATATTGGGGAGGGTGTGATCCTGCACACGTGCCTGACCTAGGGAATAGTGCCCATGGCCTGTCTGGCTCTTATTAGTGAGGCAGGTGGACATAAGCTGCTGGAAACAGGCTTTTTTATGTACAGGAGCAGCTGATAGACCCAAGTGCTGACCAGCATTTTGCCTCTTTTGGGCTGTCCCATCTCACTGGGTGTCTCTGAGCCGGGGTGCTGCTGTGGCTGCTGTGGGAAGGGCCCTGGAGCAGCCAGAGGAGTGCCAGGTGTTGGGCACAAGTGGGTCTGGTGTGGGTGTACCCTAACCCCCCTCTCCTGTGGCCTTGCAGTGCTCAACCTGCTCCAAGTGCTTTCTGTCCCGGACAGAGCTGCGCCTGCATGAGGCCTTCAAACACCGCGGAGAGAAGCTGTTTGTGTGTGAGGAGTGTGGGCACAGGGCCTCGAGCCGCAATGGCCTGCAGATGCACATCAAGGCCAAGCACAGGTACAATGTGACCCGTGTCCTCCCTTATGTCACCCTGGTTCTTCTAGCTCTGCTCCTTCCCCTGTAGGACTGGGGGTTGGCTGAAGGGAATGCTCCCTTCCCGGAGGTGCTGGGCTGAGATCCGAGGGGCTGAAGCCAGTGGAGGGAGAGGTGATGGTGACTTTTTCCTGCCCACAGAAACGAGCGGCCCTATGTGTGTGAGTTCTGCCACCACGCCTTCACACAGAAAGCCAACCTCAACATGCACCTGCGCACACACACTGGCGAGAAGCCTTTCCAGTGCCACCTTTGCGGCAAGACCTTCCGGACACAAGGTACCCTTGGGTGCAGGTTATGCCAAGCGCCATGCTCTGGCATCCAGGACCTCCAGAAAACAGCTTCCCCAGGAGCAAAGCCATGCTCTTGTGAGTGCAGACTGATACCAAGTCACCTCCACTGCCCTCATGGCACAGAAGGGGAACAAGCTGGTGTTTCCCATGACCCTTACCTGGAGCTTATGCTGCACTTGCCTTTCTGGCCCAGTCGCTGGGAGGGGGAGCACATGCCATGCCACTGACTGGCTGCTCTCCCCTTCTCTCCCGCCGATAACGGCAGCGAGCCTGGACAAGCACAACCGGACACACACGGGCGAGCGGCCTTTCAGCTGTGAGTTTTGTGAGCAGCGTTTCACGGAGAAGGGGCCGCTGCTGAGACACATCGCCAGCCGGCACCAGGAGGGGCGGCCCCACTTCTGCCACATCTGTGGGAAGACGTTCAAAGGTAAAGCTGGGGCTCTGGCTTTTGCAGGGCTCCGCAGGAGCCGCCTCCTTCGGGCAGGCAGCTTGGCATCACTGTGAGCATGTACAGTATGGAGCTGTTGCCCACGGGCTCTCACTTCCCTTCCCAGCAGTGGAACAGCTGCGCGTCCATATCCGCCGGCACAAGGGCGTGAGGAAGTTCGAGTGCACTGAATGTGGCTACAAGTTCACGCGGCAGGTGAGGCCTTGCCCAGCTCTGGGGCCTCCGGGCTGTGCCAGGGCGCTGGCCCTCACCGGGCCCCTCTGCGTGTCCCTTCTTTCACAGGCTCACTTGAGGCGCCACATGGAGATCCACGACCGCGTGGAGAACTACAACCCACGGCAGCGGAAGCTGAGGAACTTGATCATCGAGGATGAGAAGGATGTGATGGTGGTGCTGCAGCCGCCCCCAGAGCTGGAGGTGGGCTCGGCCGAGGTGACTGTGGAGTCACTGGCCGAGGAGGTTCCTGTGCAGAGACTATGCTCTAACGAGAACTTCTCCACGGCGGACGTGATTGAGCAATCTCTGATTATAACGACAGCGATTCCTGAAGACTGTGAGACATAGTGCAGCCACCCTTCCACTGAAACACAATAAAAGTGTTGGGCTGAGCCAATCTCTGCCATGCTTGTTCTGTGGAGTTGTGCATCCGTCCCCTCCCCTTCTTCCCTGCCAGTCTCTCCCCCCAGACAACAGGGAAGTCACCGTGATGATGTGATTGACTGTCAAATGAAGAAGCAGTGCAAAACAGCCACTTCAGTCAGTGTCTGTGCAGGGGGATTGGACTGACCTGCTTGTGTCATACCGTGAATCACCTTCTGATGCCAGAGGGGCTGGTGGCAGAGGAGCCCCTTCCCTCCAGCCCTCTTACCCTGCTCCTGATTAAAGATTAAAGCTCAACTTCCCCCAGAGAGAGCAGCTCTGCCCTTTCCTTTAACGTGTGTGAAAGGATTTGTTTTCTCTGTTAATCTTGTGCCTTATTTCTCCTTTATTTTGTCAAGCTTCTGTCAGTTGCTCTTTCCCCCATTAAAGGTGGGGCAGGACCTGTGTCTGCTCAGCATTGAGATAATGGAGCTGCAAGTTCACTTGAAACACACTTCAGCAGCCACACGTTGCCTGAGCAAAAGTTCTCAGGGGTAGAGACTTATCTCTGTCCCAAATAACACGATCCAGGGTTGCTGGGAGAGTTATAACCATTTCCTGAGTGGTGCCAGGGTGGAGGAGGTCCCTGTGAGTACCCTCACCCCCAGAGTCTCGGCCATGCTCTCTCCCTTTTCCCCTCTACTCACCAAGGAGGCAGAGAAGCTGTTTTAAGCATACACAGAATGAGACAATCCCACTAAATTTCACTCCAGGCCCTTTCCCTTCACAGACAACAGAACTGTGTAGCAGGTTTTATTTAACTTGACAGCTGCAAGTAAATTTAAAAACAAACTATGAGAATAAAAATACAATCTGCAAATGTAAATGCCTTTGTTTCAAAGGATGGAGTTCAACTGTACTGGAGGATTCAACACAATGAATTCTACAAAAAATAAATACGTATCTGTAGCTGCTCAGGGGGTGGGATGGGGGGTCCAGCAGCGAGCACGGCCACGTGCACTATTTATAGCCCAGCAGAAATACCTCGGGCTGCAGCGCCGTCCAGCTCTCCACAGGCACGGCACAGCACAGACAGGCTGCTCCCAGAAAAGCAGCAGCTGCCCCGAATTGCAGGCCCCAGCGTCCCCCCTGCCAGGCTCTGCCCACAGGGGCTCACGGGCTGCACCCTGGCGCGGTGGTCTCAAGGCACTGTCAGTGTTCCAGACTGAAGAACAGCGCGGGTTCCCCATCGCTGAGGAGTGCAGCGATTGAGTATGAGGGCTTTCCACCTCTGAATTCACTTTAAATACAGACTTCTCCTCTATTGGTTAAAAATAAAAGACCAAAAAAGCAAATGCATCCAGCCACACCTGAGCTGCTGTCACATTTCAAGGTTCTCCTGAAGATGTGACACTCGCTCTTGGGGAGCTGTGCCACAGGTTCGGCCTCTGCTTGTTCCAGAAACATTCCACAAATAAACCAAGCAGCTGATCTTCAGCAAAGGTAGATGAACAGCCCACCTGGCCAGGGCACTTGGGCAAGTAAAAAGGCAAATCTTACACAGGCCAAAAAATATGCAAACCCCAAACAAAAAGAAGAAAAAAACCCTAAAATAACTACCTTTCAATCCCAACACGTGCACAGAAAGCCTGTCTCCCTCTGAGGCACAAAATAGAGGGGTGGTCCAGACCACTGTCTTACCAGACAGACCCCTCCCAAAAAAGAAACTGAAGAAAGCAGTTTGGTGGCAAACAAAGTACTATGGGGTGAAGGAGCTCCCAGTGAAAGGTGTCTGGTCACAAGCTGTAAGTGGTGGTGCTGTGGCGCGGGTCAGTGCGATCGTTTTCCCCAGGGATCAGCTCTTGGGTCGCTGCGGGCAGCAAAGGGCTGAGGGGGCAGTGGAGGCCTCACTGCCTGCGGTCACACAGCAGCACATCCAACAGCCAGAGTTCTCGTTCCCTCTGTGATCAGTACGGGTTTGTTTCCAAGCACTGGTTGCCTCAGCCTTCTCCCGAAGCAGCCCAGGTTCTGGATGAGGGACTTATGTCAAGCTGCTTCCTCTGCTAAGGCAGCTCATTGAGGTTCTGGTTGTGGAGGTTTTGGTTCTGCCTGCTCAAGCTGATGGTGTTGTCCAGCGTGATGCTGTCGTCCTCCTGTGGGGTTTCTGGCATGAACTGCCGGAATATGCTGACACTGCCGTGCCAGAAGATGGGCTCAGGGAGCCGGCCTACCACGCTCCACATTCGTGTCTCGGGGTCATAGGCTTCCAGGACATCCGAGAGTTCAAACGTGTTGTCATAGCCCCCAGAGACATAGAGCTTCCCACCAAGCACGGCCACACTTCCCCCAACGTGAACCTGCAAAGTAACAATAAATACACACCACAATCAGGGGTGTTTGCCCAATCTGGCAGCAGATCGAGGGGGTCGGTGTGGTCTGGCAGCTGCTCCTTGGAGGAGGCTCCATGCCCGCCAGCAGCAGCTCAGGCTCTGAACCAGCACTGCCCACAGCTCTCATGTGCTGGGCTGAACACCCGGACGTGCTACCACACCCAGGACTTTGTTTTCCCAACGACTCCGGTACATTTAAATCCGCTCCATGTGCAAGGGGTTCTGATCTAAAGAGCTCTTCATTTTCCAAAGGTAAATGAAACCCATTTGTAACACTTAAGGCACCCTGGAGGATGGCAAACATCCTACCTGAAGCATGGCAGGGATTTTATCCCATTCATTCTTTGCTGGATTGTAAACATCCACTTCAGCCGAGTCATCTCTGGGGAAGAGAACACAAAATTACTCTCCTGCATTCTAGAAACTCCACTTGAGTTCTTCACCAATGCCAAATTTAGGTGGGTGGGATGACAGAAGAGCTAGAGGGGCATCATAATCCCCCAAGGCTTCTCTCACCCGCCCCACTTGCCAGACAGGAGGGCGACAGTGACAGGTGAGGGGTGTTTGCAACGCAGAGACACTGACACAAGAATGTGAGGAGGACAAGGTCAGGGCAGCTGAAGAGGAGCTGTCAGTCCTTCCAAGACAGTTCTGTTACAGACAGAATCAAGAGGCTGTGAGGCAGCTCCAGGCAGGGCCGGCTCCAGATCGACTCTAGGGTGGCTGCAGAGAATGCCCAAGCCTCACTGCTGTGCTACATCTACTGGTATAAAACCAGTCCCAGCACAAGGGATCATTACTCAGAGGCTTTAGTCTAAGCTGTTAAAACAAACCAAAAACTGAACTTGCCACTTTTACTTGTTACCTATTCCTCTGCCCTCCAAAGATTATCCCATAGCTCTACATGGAGCAGCAGCCCACACACAGCACACGAAATGAGGAGAGAACACCTGACACCGATCATCTCCTCAACGACTCCTGCAGATGCACAAGCAATCCGAAATCCTGAAGTGTCAACCATCAGTATTTTAAAATGGACAAGAAAAAGGAAATTCTATGGAATCAGCTTGTGACAAGGAGCTAAACAGCTGCAACACCCCGGCAGGATGGACTGAAACCAGGTGACTCGGACAGATGCCAGCAAGACACTCAGCTGGACCCAAAGGGATCAAATAAAAGGTCTTGGGCCAAAGCTGCTGCTTTATGCAAAGCCAAGAGGAGATTAAAAAAAGAGAAGTGGCTGGAGGCTCTCACAGAAGTCTCTGTTTGCTCAGAGTCAACACAGGGAGGGAGATGAAATGCTCCAGCCCTAGCATGCCTTCCCGTTTATTTTTAATTAAGCGGATAACTGAAGTATTTGCGCCACCAGGACAGCTTCAGATGGGTAATTAAGTCCCAGTTTGGAAAGGCACTTAAAAATAGTGACCAATCACTTCATCTTCAGCCTTCTTATCACTGCTGAGACGGAAGATGTCCTCTCCTGTGCTACAGTTTAATGTTTTCTTGGAGCTTAAGTGCTTATTTATAGCAGCGAGGGGGGCTGAACCAGGAGCCAAGGAATCTGAGAAGCCGATTTCCAAGCAGCGCTGCTGACTTCAGCCAGATTCACACCTGGCTGTTCCCCAGCCCGAGGTTACACTCACATTTTTACACAATTTTAAGGGTAGCCCCACCAGCACCATCAGGGGAAGCACTGCTGTGCTGTCCCAACCCAGTGCCCTCCCTCCAATACCTCCCAAATCCCACACACCTTCTCAGGGAAGCTCCGGACCCTTCCCAAGGGGACATGGGAGGGAGGTGATGGCTCCTGCTACTCACCTTATGAAGTACATGAGGCCGTTGAGTGTGACAGTCTTTGGGGCGAAGGACCAGGGGGGCAGGTGGCCGCAGTTGACAAGGGACCAGAGGTCACTGTCGGGGTCATAGCACTGCATGACCATGGACTCTTTTCCAGCCAGGGAGCCGATGGCGAACAGCTTCCCGCGGCACGAGGTGGTGGAGCAGTTGTCCATGGGGTACAGCATGGGTTGCAGGGCTTCCCAGCTGTCCAGCGTGTGGTCATAGCGCTCTGTGCTGTCGGAGGCAACTACGTAGAGCAGCCCATCCAGGACTGTGGAACTGTGGTATTCCCTGGCTTTCAGCATGGGTGACACCTCCGTCCACTCGTTCACACTGGAATTGTACCTCCAGACGCAGTCGTACAGCCTGGACCCATCTGAGCCCCCTGCGGCACAGCACGACACGTGTCAGGTGATGGAGGAGAGCACTTGGCTCGGCACCAGCGCCTTTGCTACAGCTCCAGCTACATCTTCTGCATAGAGCCCCCTCCCGCTGCCCTGGGCTGTATGATGGGGCAGCATTTCGGTTCTGGGGGGTGGCACTAGTGTGTGCCATGAGAATTTTCATGCAAGTTTTGCACTGTTTCCAACAAGCCAGGTTTCCTGGGTTTGTTATAGCTGGTGCAGGGCTGCCACTCCAGCTATGGGGATGTAGTTCAAAGGAGGCATCTGCATGCAGATTAACAGCCAAATTTATACATTGGTGTCACCTTGACAGAAGTAATTGAAGCCCCAGAGGACTGCAAGGAGGCAGGATTTGTGCTGAGAAAGGTACTGTGACTCACGGGGGCTGGCTGAGGAACCCGGGGCTTTCTGACACACCTATGCCTCAAGCACATGGCCTGGCTTGTGATTCACAGGGCTCTGAACCCAAACACCTTCCTCGCAGAGAGAAACTCAAAACCCTCTTAAAGTAACCCATATCCCCCAGAGTGACAGTTAAAACATTCTAACTGCAAGATCTGTGACTTCTGCCTACATGCTCAGCAGCATTAGTCATGACAAAACAGCTCCTGGACTGAGACCAGCTGCTAAATCCAGCACCAACTCCAGAAGTCTCCATGCCTGCCAGCAGGCTGCAGGCACCCAAGCCGAGTCCCAAACTCTCTGCTTCCCAGGAAAAGCCAAGTCTCACTGCCAGAACCCACATATTTTCAAGAGAAATCTGCACCCTCGCGGGTACCCTCACGCTCTGTGTGCCTTACCAGTGACATAGATGTCGTTGCCCAGCGCAGCAACACTGTAGCCCCCGCCCAGGTGCTCAGGGAACTCGGCCAAGTAGCGCCAGTGGCCTGTGCGCGGGTTGTAGCAGTCAACGGTGACGAGCTCATCACAGTCGCGGTCGCAGCCGCCAACAAGGACGAGGATCTCAGCGAGGCCGGTGGAAGGCCGGGGGCGCATGCGGGCGCAGGGCCCCCAGTCGTGGCGGTCGAGGCGGGCAGCCTGGAAGTCGCGGGCCTCGCGCAGGAGGCGCAGGCAGGGCGGGCAGCGGGCCACCAGTGGCTCGCTCTCCACGTGGGCCAGCAGGTAGAAGCGGCGCACGAAGGGCAGGCGGACGTGGGCCAGGAGCTGGGGTAGCAGCGGGGCACGGGTGGCAGGGTCAGCACGCACCCAGCGCAGTGCCAGCTGGAAGGCAGCCTCCTCCTTGGGGACGCAGAGCCCGTCGTCCCGCAGGTAGGAGAGGAGGCGCGGCAGCGGCAGCCGCTCCAGCTGGGTGCCCAGCTCCCCCACGTGCCGCAGCACGAAGCGGTGGGCAGCGGCCGCCAGTGCCGGGCACGCAAAGGCTTCGGCGAAGTCCTGCATGTCCAGGGCGTTGGCGGGCTCCAGCTGCCGTGCCAGCCAGGCGCCGCAGGCCTCCTTGACGGCGGGGAACTGCAGCAGGTCGGCGGCGCGCAGCAGGCGCTCGGCGATGTCAGGGCCCAGCCGGCCCACGCGGCCGGTGTACGCGAAGTCGAGCAGCCGCGCCAGGCACTCGGGCTCCACGCCGTGCAGCCGCACTCGCTCGGCCCGCGCCTCGCGCAGGGCCCCGCCGAACATGGCGCGGAAATATCCCGAGGCTGCGGCCAGGACGGCGCGGTGAGCCCCGAACTCCCGCCCGCCGGCCACCACCGTCACGTCCAGCAGGCTCCGCTCGGCCCGCAGCGCGCTCAGACCCCGCAGCAGCGACACCGCGTGCGCCGGTTCTCCCGCCGCCGAGGCCGCCGCCGTCCCGCCGGTGCCCGCGCCGGTCGCCATGCCGTGCCTGCGGGGAGCACACCCGGGTCAGCGCGGAGTCGCTGGGACCGATCCCCGAGAGGCTCCCGGAGCGGGAAAGGCAAACCAGGGAAGGAGGCGGCGGGTGGGCTCGCGGATCCTGTCCCGTCCCGGCCGACAACCTCCCGGGAGCGGCCGCTGAGTAACGCGGCGCCGCCCCCTCCAGCGCGCCCCCGCCGGAGCCCCGCTCTGCGCGTGGCTCCGGGCGCCGCCGTTACCGCGGGCGAAAGGGCCCTGTCTGCAGCCGAGGCTCCCGCGCCCTGCCCGGCCCATCCCGTCGCCGCCCGTCTCACCACCGACACCAGACGGGCCCCACGGTAAACATAGAGCCGCCACTTCCCACTCGGGCCCCCACCCGCAGCCACCCAGTAAGAACCGCCGCGGCGCCCCCGGACCCGCTCACCGCTCCGCTCTTCGCCCCGTTCCCCCCTCCGCTCGCCGCTCCCGGCACCGCCCCCGCCCCTCCGCCGCTCCCGGCGCGCCCCGCGCCCGGCACTGCGCACGCCCGGACTACGGCTCCCGGCGGCCCCGCGCGGGCGGCCGCCCCTTCCCCGCCTCCCGCCGGCACCGAGCGGCTCGCGGTGTCGGCACTGCCCGACCGCCGCACCGGCCCCGCCCGCGCCCCCCGCGCCGGGACATGGACTCCGATTCCTGCGCCTCGCCGTTCGCCCCGGAGGTGAGCCGGGGCCCTGGGGGCACGAGAGGGGAGGGGACGGGAAAAGAGGGGAGGGGGAGCGGGAGCCTCTCCCGCCGCCTGGCCCGGCCCAGCCTGGCCCGGCCCGGCCCGGCCGCCGCTGCCCACTCCCCGCCGCGGGGCCGGGTCGGGGCCATCTTGTGCCGCCGGGGCGAGGAATGGCGGCGGCGCCGCCCTGCCGTGCCCGCCGCGGGGGGGCTGCCGGGGGGGCCGGTACCGACACTGGGGGCGATGGGGGGTGGGCGCTGCCCGGTTCCGCTGGCGCGGGGCCGGCGGGGCGGGCGAGAGCCCCGCGGCCGCCCCTCACCCCCGCTCCCCGCAGGACTTCTCCCCCGGCTCCCGGCGGCACCGTACCGTGGAGGACTTCAACAAGTTCTGCACCTTTGTCCTGGCCTACGCCGGCTACATCCCGTATCCGCAGGAGGTGAGTTGCACCGGGGGGCTCTGGGGGGCACCGGGCACTGGGGGGCACAGGGCTGGTCTGTCAGACCAGCCGCTCCAGCGGTCACGGCCCTGCGCCGGGCCGGAACAAAAGGGGAACGGCAGCGGCTGGAGGCTCTGGGGACGGGGCGGAGGGTGGCTGGCGTGGGCGGGGTGAAAAACGTCGGATCCGGCATCGCTCCCGCGGCTCCCCGGGCGCTCCGGCCGGAGATTCCCGGGGCGGCGCGTGGGGATAGCAGGAGCAACAGCGCCTCGGGGGACAGGGGACAGCGCCTCAGGGGACAGGGGACAGCGCCTCGGGGGACAGGGTGCAGCCCCTTGAGTCGCACGCAAGTCTGTTCTGAGTCAATGCTGTACCTGCTTCCTCGACGTATTCCAGGAAACGCCACTGAGGAATAGCCCCAGCCCCCCCAACAGCACTGGAGGCACGATTGACAGCGATAGCTGGGATCCCCGCTTCAATGACACCCCCTCCTCTGTTTCCCTGCCCACCAAGAACAGAAAAAACTTCAGTCAGCTTAAACGAGCAAAACCGTATGGTTCCCTGTTCCAGCGGGCAAAAGCCAGCAACTTCCTGCCGGAGCGAAAACAAATGGATAAGATCAGGAAGAAGAAAAAGCTGAAAAGGAGGGAAACAGAAGTGTCTGCAGAGGAGGACTATGAGGAGAAGCTGCTGGAGCTGGAGGCAGAGGACTCTTATGCAGAGACACCGATGAGCCCCTCATCAGAGGGTGACCCTCAGTCTGTGACCGAGCACTGCTCGGTGTGGGACTCTGACACCCCGTCCAGTGTCTCCTACCCCGCTGTGACAGCCGAGCAGACAGTGGAGATCCAGAGTGTGGGCAAACGAACGGTCATTCGGCAGGGCAAGCAGGTGGTCTTTCGAGATGAGGACGGCACTGGTGATGACGAGGACATCATGGTGGATTCAGGTAGGTGGCCTGGCTGTCCAAGAGGATCAGCCAGGTGGAAGTGGTGGTGGTGTTTCCGATCTCTTTGGTACTTTTCTTGTAGCATGAGTATAATGCTGAGGAGTGCTGCCTGGGTGGAATTTATGAGCAGATAAGTGTTTGGTGGAAAGGGGGGGATTGGCTCCTTTTGCAGTAAACTGAGTGAAAAGCTGTGACTTTACAGAACTAGCCAGTTCTCCTCTCCTGCATTTTGGCCTCCCATGTACTGCTGAGAGTCTCTTCCTATGCAAGAGAGACCTGGAAAAAGCAGCAAAGTGCCTGTCTTTGAAGCCCAGCTGGTTAATTTAGCACAAAAGGAGAGAAAATTCCCAGTGTGGATGAGAAGGCTCAACCATAAAAAATGTGGCTTTGCTCTTTGTCTTTGCAGATGACGACTCGTGGGACCTGGTCACTTGCTTCTGCATGAAGCCTTTTGCTGGGCGGCCGATGATCGAGTGTAATGAGTGCCACACCTGGATCCACCTCTCCTGCGCCAAAATCCGCAAGTCGAACGTCCCAGAGATCTACATCTGCCAGAAGTGCCGGGACTCCAAGTTTGACATTCGCCGCTCAAACCGCTCCCGGACGGGCTCGCGCAGGCGCTTTCTGGACTAGGGGGAGGCACGTGCTGGTGCGCTGCGCGGGCGGGCGAGCCGTGGGTGCTGGCTGGGAGGCCGGGAAGGGCTTCCCCAAACTGCTGCTGCTCGGGCGGGAGAGCTGCCCGGCTGGCCCGCGGCACAGGGACGAGGAATCGCCAAGCCGCGGGCAGCCGGGGCTGGAAGAGGCCAACTGGTCAGAACTGCGGCGAGATACCGACTGTCTCGAGGGACAGATGAAGCTCTCTGAGCTCAGTGGAGTTTTGTCCGGTTACAATGACTGGGTGATGTCTGGGGAATGTACAATACTTTTGCCATGTAGGTTTTCTCATCCCATCGAGAAACTGCAGATCTTCTCTGTGCTAGGAAACTCCTCCTCCAAAGAGGGAGGGGAGGAGGAGTAAGTCTGTGTGAAGAGTCTGAAAAGTAAACGGCCCTGTGTTTTAAATTCAATGAAATATTATACCTGCCCATTTTTTCTGTATAGATCAATCTTAGATATCCTAAGGCTCTGTAGGAGTCAGCATCAGTGCTACCAGCCTCTGTGCGATCTGCTGCCGCTTCCACAGGCTTGGGAATATGGGAGTTCTGCGATTTGGCATTGTCCAAGAGCAAACGGGACTTGGGGCTCCCTCCTGTGCCAAGGGACAGCACCCTGGTAGGAAAGAGCAGCCCTTCTCCTGGACAGGCAGTATGGGGGATCAGTGGCATCGGATTCTTCCCTACAAGGTCTCTCTTCGTAGTGAATTTTCATGATTTTATTTGCATGATTGGCTCAAATGTGTGTATGGAGGGAAACTGCTCCGTTTCCTGTCCTTTTGTTAACCTCTACAGGGCTGTTTTAAGATGATGACTCTCCCTCTTCTCAGCCCCGAATTCGAACATGGACTTTAAAAAGGGCCAAAGTAAATGCAGAACCTGGGATGTCTAAGTTGGGATTTGATCATGTCCATCCAAGTACAACAGCTGAGTTGATTTGTGTTTTCACTTTTTTTTGAGACTGGGCTATAACCAAAAAAGCCAGAATCTTTAACCTACTGGTAGCAATGACACGGCTCAAAGCGAATGCAGGAGATGCAGCTACAGAGTGAAGTGCAATGAGGATCTATCCAGTGCGGGGTGGACAGAAGAGCACTAAAGCCCCAGCCAGCCTCAGCCCAGGGGAAATCCCTCCAGAACCACGGTGGGGAGTCACAGCTCATACACAAGGCCAGGGAGATGCTGGTGTTGTTCCTCGATGACCAAACGCATCCACATGGGTCACACAAATTGGGTTGATGTTTCCAGGTATTTCTCTGAAGTTATGCCTGGGGAATAGTGTATGCTCTGTCCATGCAGACCAGGAGGCTTGGGGAGACACTGGCTGGTGCCACAGCCAGACCAGCTGTGCCAGCAGGAACATGTCCCGAGTTGTGCAGTCGCAGCATAGGAGCACTGCCTTGTCTGAGGAGTAGCTCACTGGGAGATGTGCCCTGGTGATGACTGAGGGTCTTGCCAGGACACAGGGTCAGGTGCCCTCCTTCAGACATGTGTCCTGGAGCTGCCAGAGCCTCAGGCAGCCCAATGCCTTGAGGTCCTGTGGCTCCAGGCAATGGGGCTGCATGACTTGCAACTGTTCTGTCCTGCTTCTTGATAAAAATCCTATTCCACAAAGCTGCTACAGCTGACTCTGGGTTCAGAAAACCAGCTCCAGCTTCTGTGAAATCTCAAGACCATGACCATGCTGTGCTGCCTTCAGAAGCTACGTGGAACCACCAAGGAGTTTGCCAAAGACTCACCCCTGACTGCTGCCTGTCCTTTGCAGCCAGAAAAATAACCAAAGCACTCCAATGCTGCCATTTGACTCTGCAACCAGAAAGGCTTCAGAAGGTCCCAGCTGTTACTGCACAAGGGTTGAACCTGCTCTGAAATCAGTATCTCCATGTTTACAGTGTGTCCACAGTTCAGTGTGACCTCCATGGAGCGCACTCGTGAAGCTTTTTTGGGAGAAATGGTGCACTGCCAAGTGAACTGGCTCTTTTTTACAGAGGTTCGACACTAATCAATGTGACTGACTCTTGTTCTGTTCCCTTTTCAGATTTATCCTAGTGGATGGTGTTTGACAAGTCCAGCACATTACAATATCAGCAGAGAGAAATAAAAAAGTAACATCTCCATTCTTTTAGTTCATCACTTTCAGCCATGTACAATTATAGTTTAATTCAGAACTTTATTTTTTCATTAAAACTTTTAATGAACCATGTTTTTTTCTTAAATGTGAAATAAGTGAACAATGAGTTTTATTCCAAACTCGGGAGTCTGCTGTTATGATTTACTGGTGTGTGCGCTGTTGTGCCAGGCAGCAACAAGATGTGATGCTTCAAGTGTTCTTCCCTAAACACACCCAGTCAGGCAGGGATAGGACTTAAAGGCAGGTATCCCCACTTTTCTCCAGAGCAGCTGCTCCTTGCCAGCCTCTGCTGAGAGAACAGGTCCCTGCAGCCTTGGAAAAAGCCCTGGGGGCTGCACTGCACCCGCCTTGTGAGGACTGGCTGCTTGGCCAGACCCAAACCGACCCCTTGTGAACCCTCTGGGAGCTGTGCTGAAGGAGAGCTCCCTCCTTCCCTCCCTTACTGCCAGAGGACCCCAACCCACCCAAGGGCTGCCTAGGCCTTGGTGCCACCCTGCAGCTCCTGTACGTGCCATGACCCTCTGGGCACTGCTGCTCAGCCAGCTGCCATCAAAGCAGCAGCCTTAACATCTTGGCAAACTGAAAAGGTGGCTCAACCTTTTGGAAATGGCACTAGGTCATACTGGAAGCTAAACTCTCATGGCTTATAGCTTCTATTTTAATTCTGTGGGTAATTTTGAATTACACAGAGTGATAAAGAGAAGTCCCAGGGAGTTGTGGCTGTAAAATGGCAGCTGTTTACAACAGGAATGTGGTTCCACAGTGGGGCTGTTCTTACAGTCTTGGCAAAACTTGTCACTAACAGAAAACAAGCAAGACTGACCCAGCAACGGCTCCCAGGGATGCTCTCCTGGGAGTATTCTGCCATGTCCTAGTCCCTGCAGCCTGGCTCTCACTCCTGACCATACACCTCACACAGTGAAAAGACATGAAAAGGGAACTTCTGGTAGAGATTTCTGCCCAGTCCCTCAAGTCCCACCCAGCAGTGACCAGCAGCAGTCAATGAGCTGGATGGGATGGAGGGTGCTGTTATGTTTACAAAACCTGCAACCCTTCCTTTCCAGGTGTTTATTTTAAGGAGTCTTCTACAGATGCAAAGGGAAGGGGAGCTGCTTTTCAGCTGAATATAATTTATTGCACATTTTACATTTAATTTCAGATCAACAGAACACTGGTTGTAAGTGAAACAAAGCCCTGCACCAGGAGCTGGTCACAAATGGAGTTTTGGTTTTAATAAAAACAAATGAACACCCCTTCACAGTATGAACTTGTTTTTTAGAGAAGGGAGCATCTTTTTCAGACTGGCTCAAACAAGTCTACTTTTGGAAATCTATTTCTCCTGTTGCAGTGATCTGAGCGCAGAGAACCAAAGCTGCCCAGAACAGGGGCCAGGCCCATGTCAGGAAAGGAGTTATGGCAGGAGTTGTCAAGAGCATCTCTGCACTGCCAAGACATGGGTGTTTTCCCCTCTGCTCTCACCAGTGAGCAGTGAAGGCTGGTCTAAACTCACCTGGAGCAGAACTGTGACCAAGGAACAAGGATTCCTTGTCTCTCTGTAAAAGCCTTGGTGGTGCTGATGTGCACAGTGTGTAGCAGATTCTACAAGGTGCTGTTTTCAGCTGCTGTGTCACCAGCCCAGGACTGTCCTTCTGCTGGAAGTCCCTGGCAGGGCTTCTAGGCAAGATAAATCCAATGGCTTTATGCCGTAACTGCTGCTTTTCGGAAAGGGCAGCTGAATGTTAACATTTTCAGCTCTATCCATTTGGCCTCTCTCCTCACTTTGGTCTGGTTTACTTACATGAACTACATTTGTTTTTCCTAGAAATAAATTAGATGGGAAGAGATAGTTGCAGCATCAGAATCAAATGAAATGAATTGCTGTCCTCCTCAGTAGCTCTCCAATTTTTCTGAAAACCTTGATGATACATGGATGTGGGTGGCAGAAGAATTAGTAAGACTATGATACCCCATGTCCTTGTCTGGAATAGCAGTGTTGGAAATAAGCAACTGGACAGATTGTTGCTGAAGAGGTCAATGTTACTACAAAAGGCAAAGAACTTCATACTTAACAAAAGTATGTGCTTAACAAGTGCATTTCAAACACAGATTTGAGATGGAAACCATCTCTGACCTCTTTCCAACAAAAAGGCTTTGCACAGGGGACTTCCAGGAGGTGGCCTGAGAACTGAAATTCCCCTCAGGAGCAGGAAAAGGTGTGTTACCTGCCCCAGGAAGTATGTGGAGAAGTGAGAACAACTGGTTTTCATCCCTGCTCAGTGCCAGGAGGTACGTGTGAGCGCACGGAGGGGCCGTGGCCAGCTGGCAGGAGGGCACCTGCTCAGCCCTCTGGGCAGAAAGCACTGTGCACTCAGAGTCACGCTGCTTTATTGAGTACCAAGCCACAATATTGCCTTGAAGCTGCCTGGAGCAGCAGGGTCTCTCCTTTTGTCCCTAACAGAATCAGCAGGACACCACCTGCTATATGGACAGTAAAAATAAAAGTGTCTCTGTTCAAACTTGCAGCGTCCGGGGGAGGTTGTGCAGTTTCCATTGACCCAGGTACTGTGGCAGACAGGTGCTCCTGGATTAGCCATCGGCATCAATCCTGTGAGCTGTCAGGGAGAACAAGGAATGGACACATGCTAGAACCCACCACCATACCAGGGACAGGCAGAGCATTTCTGGCCATGAATTAAACATGACTCATATACACCTCCCAAGGCACTTCTGGAAGCTCTGTCAGCTGGATGTGCTGCTCACACTGGCCAGGGAGCTGATCTAGAGCAAACAGAGGTCTGTGCCCTTGATCCAACCTGCCAGACCCACAGAGGTGACAGTAAAACTTGTCACAAGCAGGTACTGGTTTCACTGAGTTACTCCAGCAGGAAAAATGTTTTGGCAAGTAAGACAAATGGGGACAATTAAGAAATCTGGCTCAGGCCTCCAACATGCCTCCATATATTTAATTCAGTCCCCAAAGGGTCACCCAGTGCTGTGAAGTGCCTGGAGGGACACTGGCACCTGTGGGAGGCCTCTGCTTCCAACCCCAGTTAGAGATAAAGACTAGCTGGTACAAGCAGCTGCAGAGCTGCTGCAGAGCTCTTCAGAGCCTTGCTGCAAAGGCATGTCATGGTCAGTCCATTCCAGTAACCTGTCCTGAGCCCCAGAACCCCAGTTCTGTGTGCTTCACCACAGAGCTGAAGCAACCGTTTCGGTTCCCAAAGGAAGAAGCTGCGCAGTCCGTGCTACTTACACTGCTTTGGTATCCTCAGGGCCTCATTGTCAGCTGACATCACTTGGTGCAGAACTCCTCGGAACTGATAAAGCACTTTCAAACTCTTCTCCTCTCCCACACAGGGGTCGTAGAAGCCTGGCAGCCCAGCCTTGAACCAGAAAAGGACAAACTGAGCATCAGGGAATTGACTTTCAGTTCTTCAGCTGGCCAAAAACATTTATTAGGGCCAGGACAAGTGACATTAAAAAAAGGAGTTTTGCTGCCAGCAAGGTGAGATGCTGAGGAATCACCTCTGCAAGTTCTGAATACATAAAAGTAAACCAGAGGATTGGGAAGTTTCTGGTGTACAGCCCCAGGGTCTGCAGACACCGATGCTGTTTCTTTGGCACTGGAAACACCCAGAGAAACAGAAGTTCCTGGACATTCCTAACATTTGGTATGTAAATTTCTTCTGTGAATTGATCCAGTCACTGGAGAGATCCCCTGGCAGGACACCACATGGTTCAACTGAAATTCTGGGTCACACATTTGAGTCATGGAGTCTGGGCTTTGACAGAACAGCTTTGACAGAACGTACCTTGGAGGCCTCTGTAAGGATGAGTTTAGAGTCCTTCACCAAGCACTGCAGGGGCACAGTCACATCTATTACCTTCACCTTCTCATTCTTCCTGCTATTGTCATTAACAAACTTCCCGTACCAGGCGTTCACTATAATCAGACCTGCATGTCCCAGGAAATCACAGCTGTGGTGAAAAGCTTCCTGCCATGGCTGGACAGACATTGACAAAAAGACCATCCCAGCATTTTCTCTGGCTTTCACCGAGATTTAATTCTCCTGTCCTGGACCCACTCTTCTCAACCCAGAACATTTCTGCTTGGCTGTTTGTTAGCAACCTTCAGCACTAGGACAGAGTGACAGGACTTCAGTGTCACATTGATGTGACAATCTGAGTGGATGTCAGTTCACTTTGGAACACTCTGTGGAAAACTGGTAGTAATCATCAGAGATCAGACTGCCACTATGATCCAGGAACAGTGGGATTGATCCCATGTGAGGATCAGTGAAAGCTAAACTTGAGACTACAACTTTTGCACATATTTATACTCACACCTCTCTTTGGTGGAGAGGTGAATCCAGACTGATGTCTTTAGTCTGTTGATCCATCTCACAGCACGTCCCACAATAATATTCTGTGATGCCTCCTAAGCTCAGGCACCAGGAGCTGAATCATAACGGGACTCCCCTACTCTGTGCACAGCAGCAACTATGCCACGCTTCATCAGGAGTGGGAATGAAGAAACAACACCTTAGTATTGTTTCTTTTTCTCTCCAAATTTAAATAAAAAAATAAATGATATAATAATCTTTACCCATTCTGGCTTCCTCTGCTTCAATTATCCTTCGGACAGACTCCTGCATTAACCGGACCTGTCACAACACAAGGGGCAGAGCAGAAATCACACACGGTCACACTGTGGCCAAAAGAGAACAGCCCAGAAAAGAGCTTCCTTTCACTAAGGGGGACCAAGTTACAAGAAAGACTCACTGCAGCTTCAGCCTCCTGCTTCTTCTGCAGGATGTCACTAGCTGTGTTCTCCCTCTGCTTCTCCAGCTCTCTGGCAGAAGGAAGGCAACATCACATCAGGAATACACAGTAGATGGGATTCAGCCACAAACTGGCAGGTGTTTGCCTACCCCCCCCCAATTATGAGTGACCCACAACCTCACACAAAGAGCCCTGGTGAGACTTCCTTGCTCTGAATGTGCAGCACAGCCTGGCAGTCTCACCTCTCCTTTTGTGCCCTGAGGTAGGGTTTGATGACCAGCCTGTGCATGGCAAAGTAGATGACGAGAGGTCCCACGGTGGCATAGAACACGGCACTGGGAAGCAGCTGATCTGTTAGGTGGACAGGGAAGAAGTAGGTCTGGCTAGCCCTATTCAGCCTGCAACAAAGAGCAGAGGGACAGGTAAGAGTTGAATGTGCTTGATGAAGCATACTTAGCAGCACGGGAGATGAAAAATGAGCTCAAAAAGTTAAAAGTCCAAAAAACTGAAAAAGCCAATGGTAAGAAAGACAGCTGACACCAGCCAGAGCCAGATTTCAATGAAGCAAACATCTCTCATGATAGTACCTGACCATTGTACAGTGTTTTTTTATAATCTTAGGAAAATAGGAAATTTGGTCATTAATTTCCCCCAAAAAAAGTGAAAAAGAAAATGCTTCTAGAGAAGCATGGACCTTCTGGACAGTATTAGTATTTTTCTGATGCTTATAACAATATTTATTTTAGAAAACATGAGTTTCCTGAGTTCTTCAGGCCCTTCAGCAGTTTGGCATCCTGCCTGCCGTGAACTGCCCCTTTGTGAACTGTACCTTGTTAGGGGTACAATCACCTGTATTAGGGAATGGTAATTCCCTAATTCAAGCATACACTTGTGTACAGTGTTATACAAATAGAATCCAGCTCTAAATCCAGCTCTACTAATAGTATTTTCCATCCACTTACCAGAATGCTCCAAACCTCACTTTAAGCTGTATTTCAGAATATTCTGATGCACACACAGGGGTGTCTCAGGTTGTAACACCAGCAGAAGGCACCCACTGCTTACCAGGGGCACTGCTTGCGTTAGAGGTGAGGGCAGCTGCACCCTCTCCCGGTGATGTATCACTACACCTGTACTGCCCTGGGACTGTGACCTTCCCATTTGAATATAGGAAACAGAATCACAGAAGTTATGGTCAGCCTCTGCAATCTAGAGTTGTAATCTTGAACCTACTTGATTTTCAAGGACACTCCTTGGGGAACACCAACACTGACGGTGGCTCCTAAAACACTGTGCCTGGAAATCTTCCTCTCTGCTCCATATTCCACTATGGTCCCAAAGAAACCTGCCCTAGAACGACAGAACCAAAAACTGGTAAGACAGGGAAGACTTTTTCTCTTTACTGAATCCTGTAATTTCCCAACAAGTAAAGCATGGAAATACATCTATGTGCAGCAGATGTTGGCCTCTGGAAGATTCACTGTGTATCTCCAAGGTGAGATTAGCCCTTACAGTTTGCTCAGTAGTAAAAAGAATACAAGAACTTCCGGCTTTCTTACTGGAGATGATACAGACATATCACACACAAGTATTTTACGTTCCACATAACCAAGCCTCCAAGACAATCACTTCAGTGTTTACCAGATTTAAAGAATGAAAAGCAGATTTGCAAAGGCCACAGAAGCATTTGGTTTGTGTGGAACCTGGAGGCCTACAGCAGCAGAAGAGGACAGATTCCTCAGGTTGTGAATAATGTGAATTTCCTCTTGAGCACTTACTTGAGAGAACCTTTCACTCGTGTTTGATCCTCATCCTGAAACTTATGCTGGTAACTGACCATCATGAAAGAATGGGGGATTCCCAGCTGAAACGTAAGAGGCACAAATGTATGAAAACATGTCCTTGGCCACTGCTGAACTCTCCCCCCAATTTCTGTTCTCATCCTTGAAGTGGCACAGAACACAGAGCAGTGCTTGACACAACCTCTGCAGCCTGTTACCTATGCTGGGTGTACCATGGGACAGCACCAACTGTTCCCTTAACCTCTAGTCCCAAGCCAAAGTACTGCCAAGACAGGAAGGTGAGACCCCTCTCTCCCACGGGGCAGGACTGCTGTCCCCACGGCAGCAGCAGGGCTCTCACCTGCAGTGCCACGGTGAAGTGGCTGGTTTTGGTGTCCCGGACAATACTGGTGTTCATGGCTGACTGGATGCCCCACCGCCACTGCAAGTAGCCCATTGTGTTCTTGTCAAGGTTGCGGGCCAAGACTGTGGTGAGGCCGGGGCGGACCCCGCGGGACGAGAACTGCAGGGCACAGTTTGTGGTGATGAAACTATGGAGGCGAGGAAAGACTCATCAGTGCTAAAACACAGGCTCCCAGGTGGCCTCAAATTTCTTCTTGCCCAGGAACTTTGCTGAATGCCCAGAGACCGTCCCGCAAGGAGCGTGACACCCAAGCTTTCAGGGAAAAATCAAAACTGCCCTGACCACAGCAGTGCCCAGGAGAGCAGGCTGTGCCCTGGTTTACTGCCTGTGCCCAGGCAGCTGCTGCTCCCGACCTTCCCTCCTGCCCTGCACAGGTAACAGCCGGTCTCTGCAACGCAGCACACTCAGCTGCTGGCATAGAGCAGCCCTGCTATTTAGTAACCCTCAATCATTAGCTCCAAAAAGCAGCACTAAAGCTCTCTACAGGGAACAAGAATCCTGTACAAGCTCTGAGGAATGCTGTATTTACTAAATTAGAAAATATAACTGAAGGAGCCTACACTGGCTCTTACAGTGCTCTGGCATGTGACTTCAATCACAGCACTTACCTTGTATTCTCGTTTGCAACCTAAGACTTCTATTAATTTGTGAACAGACACCACAGTAGTGGCAAATTTGGTATTATTTCCCAAAAATACAACACAGCATCTCCTGTTTTGCTGTCAGAAACTCCCTCTCACACACAGAAGCCTCAGAAGAGCTGCCCATCTTTTGTTCTGTTCCCAGAACAAACTTCTGTTGCTCTGATTGGAGATCATACCTCAAGTATCATGAATCATGAGAACATCAAGTACAAATCTAAGGATGTGGAACACAGACCCTCCTTAAACTGGAAGTATGACAATGGAGGGCACCAACACCCAGATATGGTATTTTGACAGTACAAGTATAACCTTAAATCTAAAGAGGAAATACTTTGTAGGAGAGAAAACAAATCCAGAATTAGCGTGGAAGAGAATTCAAGTTATTTACTTCCTTAGTGTGAAATATTAACCATTAGACCGTTATTCTAATATTTACCATCTTGGTGTAAGATTACGGAATATCTTCAGCCCAAAGAGAGGTCCATGAAGGTCTCCTGCTCCAAACTCCAACTGTTCAAATGCACAGTGCCAGAGTGTTAGAAGAAAACAACCTTTACAACAGTGACAAAGTATGTCACAAGTTCATTTCCATCACAGACATCTGAGTAACATTTACCACCTCTTTCAGCACTCTCCCTTTCCTGCAGCTTTGCATTCGGAAGAAAAGGTGTCTCGCTGAGTCAGGGTTTATAGGTAAAACAAATCCAGTTTCATAAAGCTACATACTGTGACTGGCACCTGCTCTGGTCACTCCAGGGAACATGGAGAAAACACCTCCTTCACAAAATCTTTATGCAAATCAAAAGCCTCCAGTCTATGAATTCTCAAACAAGAGGAAGACTCCCACTCCCCCAAGCTGAGGAAACAGGCTAGCAGAAGCTATTGTGCAAGAAGGCAGGCACAGGCAGCAGCCACCTGCCAGCTATACCAGTGATACCACGAGCATGTCAAACAAAGTCCAGCTTGCACATGGCAACATGGGACCTTCCAGCTGCTCAGTCCATATCTGCTGGGTACTCAAACTATTTCCCCCACAACTTCTTCCCTTGAGAGAAAAGCAGTTTTGGAAGCAAAGGCAAACTATCACGCTGCCTAAGGTGCCTGCTCACACACTGGAAGGCACCTCAGAGCCTTCAGATAGAGAAATTAGAAAGACTAGAGACACCAGGTAACAATTCTGTCTGCACAAGTGAAGTTCAAACTGCATGGCCAAATGGAGAGGGGAAAAAAATAAAAAAACCCAAGGTTTGGCCTTCCCTTTTTCTCAAATTCCTTTAAGAATTCCTTTTTCTACATTCTACAGAATGTAGCAAATGAGAGACGAACCACAGCCAAAGTTCCCCCCCAAAAATAAACACTGGGTAACAGACTGAATACAAAACTGCATAACTCTTACCTCTCCCCATCCCTTGGCAGATGTCACTCGTCTCAGAGCAAGATTAATTGATCCCCCTCCATTCCCATTCTGGGTGGAAAGGTTACCAGACAGTATTGCCGTGTCCGTGGCAGTCAGGGGCGCCTGAAAAATTAATATATTGTTACCAGTAATTCTGGTCTCAGTTCACACAAATAGTGCATGTTCTGTAAGGACATAATCACAACTTCAGAGTGCATGTAGTTTTGTAGTCAAATATCAAGTGTGGCAAAAAGTGAGATAATTCTTACAGTACCAGACACTTGTGACACCTGTAATGTACCTCCTAAAGTCCTGACCCTGAGCTGCAAATTTAGTTGTAGACTAAATTTCTACAACTCTCTGGGGAGAGGAAACAATTCCCATTCTTCTCCTTACCCACATCCTCAAAAATGGGTGCCATTCATTTTCATCCACTGAACATACCATATTCAGTCAGAACTGGATACTGAGCATCCCCACTGGCAGGAGGGCAGGACCACTGCAGCCCACAAACCAGTCTCCCGAAAGCTGCAGGGCAAACCCACCATCCTGCTGGCCCTGAGCTGCCTTTTCCCACCTGCGCTGGCCACTGTGTCTCCCCCAAACCCTGGTGAGACCCCCTGAGCAGTGTGTTCTGTGCCTCATTTGCCCAGGCCCTGCTCACACGTCTGTGTCCGCCCTCCTCACCTCGATGGACTGGGATATGTGCATTTTGTTTATCTCAATCTGGGGAAAGCTGCTCCCAGGCACATCTTCGTACTCCTCATCATAACGATCAAAGAGGTCGGTGGCGTCTATTCCCACACTAATTGTTCCCTGAGGGATGACAAGTGAAACAAGCACTTAGCATTAGCAAACACCCAACATACACAGGACAAGTGGCTAAAGCATTCCTGTATATGATCACATTTTTGTGCAGTTTTCCCTTTTTCTGCAATTACCGTTTTCACTCTAAAACGAATTTCCTAATACATAAGACAAACAAATGTCAGTGATTACAATATTCCAAAACAGCAATACAAATCATCAGACTGGAGAAAGGGCAGCTTTTCAGCATGAACTCAACCTGCAATTTTTCTATTGTGACAAATTATACAAGCAGGTAGAACACCTTTACAGAGCAAGCTTCTTCTTCCCCCACAACTGAATCTGCTATGTCAGTACTTGAAAGTTAAGATAATATATTTCAGAAATTGATTTTCTTCAATGGAACTTAGCCAGAAAGCCTCTATGTGCTTCTTCTTATGAGTTATCTAAACCCACTTAGTTCTAAGCTGCATCATTCACTTGCAATTGACCTCGTTAGTCAAAATTTTTGGGTTTTTTGTCTAGTCTATATCTTATCATCAGAAGAAAAGCTTGACAAAGACAAACAAAGTAAATGGTAAATATTTTCTTTCTCATAGAAAAACTTACTCTCGCAAAAAACTAGGCCACAGCTCCAAAGTCTGGCTACCTGCTGCTGTGCTCCCTCAGACTAACTACTGGAGTGGGTTTCTTTGAAAAGACCATGATTAGGTCTTTGTCTGGGTCATATAACTTCAAGAGGCTTTGGAAACCTTCCCTATGGACCCATTCAGCAGCATACCAGCTCCTATAAAATGTACCAAGTGCAATAAAAAAACCCTCTCAGCACAAGCACAGACTAAACCGAGCAGTTTGTATAGGGAAACTCAAAAGCTGGGTAGGCACTAAACCCACGCACACCCTACTGTGCGTGGCCGAGGCCAAGCATGGATGTAAAAAAACCTTATTTCAGTCTGAGGAAGCATTTTTCCTTGCTCACTCCACTCTAATCACATACTGAACCATAAATAAAGGAAGGACTGATAGGATTTGAACCCTCTCTCTGCCTTGGCTTCCAGCTATTTGCTGTGGAGATTCCCGATCTCTTCTCAGTGTTTATTTTCTGATTTCTGAAGCACCAAAAATTGGAAAAATATTTTAACATTGAAAAGTACCATTATTTTCAGGAGAACCCTGGACCAGGGTTCTAACCACACTTGGCAGCTGGAGAATTTCATAGCAATTGCACTCACTGTTCTGTGAGGCAGCACCAGCGACCAGCTCCTGCCCCTTCTGCACTTTCAGGAATCATCTGCAAAGTCACCTTCAAGGGACTCCAGACCCTACAGCTTCTCCAGTTTCATCCCTCTCTTATGCTGTGCTGTTCCTTGAAAGGAGGTCAAAAGAAAAGGGAAGCAAGGGAAAACCACTAACCGCCCTGGAAGGGCACAGCCTCGTGCTAGCAAACACCCATTGGGGACCACCTTGCTGTACTGGGCTTACTGGTGCTGTGATGCTGCATGGATCCACATGTATTCCTGGGATTCATGGCACCTAATTTCTCTAAAACACTCAAAATCTTAGGATTTCCTTTTTCACACCTGTGAATTGTACAGCAAATATCCCTCCCAAATATTCCTCCACAGGACCCGTTCAGAGGAAAGGAGGCTCTCCCTGTTCCCTCTCCGGCTCCCCAGTGGACCTCCTACTCCTCTGCCTTTCCCTGAGGTGAACAGTGGACCCTGGGCAGACCCTCTACCTCCCACCAAGCAAGTCAAGTCACCCCAGAGGTCTGTGGATCCTTGCAAGGAAACTGATTCAGGCGCAAGCACAGGAAAAGCAGCAGATGGTAAAGTTAAAAATATTCCCAGAGAATGAGAGCACCCCTATGCCACCGGATAATGGAAGGGACTGCTGCTGCTCCCAGCTCCCATCAGCCACCTGCTCTGAGCATGGGAAATGAGGAGCCCTCCCCAAAGGAAGAGCAGCAGGAGAGAGCTGTAAGGCCTGCTCAGAAGCCAGTGCTGCACAGTGCAGCAGCTCACAGGGTGGGGAGTGGGAGCAGCACAACGGAACCATTTGAGCCAGGATCAGCTTTTACAATCACCTTTATTTGCCACCCTGTGATTAGGAAACAGGCTCATGGAATTCACAGGTGTGCCAGAGGAGAATATACTCCCTCCTTTTTTTCTTATGAATTTACCTTCAGGAAGGTGACACCTGGAAGCTGTGCCAGGCTATGCCTTGAGGGACCTGCATTCCTCAGACGTTCACCTTCCACAGCAGGAAAATTTAATTTCTCCTAACCCAAAGTGGTTCCTCTCAAATCAAGTAATGAACTTTTCAACCCTTCTGCATGTCTTTGAAAGCAAAAACAAAGCTCTAAAAGCAAATAGGACTCAATTCCAACCTTCCAAATTGCCTACATCTGGTTATTGCTCAACATTTCTGGTTAAAATGCTTTATTTTGTGGAACTGTTTTACAGAACTGACAAAATGTTGGAAATTTTAAAATAACTTGCGCTCGTGTATGAAATGATCACAGCTGCACTCCCCAGTTCCACAGGAACACTGTCGGGAGAGACATTTCCATCGGCTGCCAACCGGCAGTTGCTGTAAACACCCAGATGGCTAATTT
Source organism: Platyrinchus mystaceus (assembly GCA_035041135.1). NCBI lineage: Eukaryota > Metazoa > Chordata > Aves > Passeriformes > Tyrannidae > Platyrinchus > Platyrinchus mystaceus. The sequence goes on along the minus strand of JAWWLV010000061.1, from coordinate 3,726,504 downwards.
TATCCCGGGACACAGGCCGAGGCTCAGAGCGCAGCTCGCAGCCACGGCGAGGTGCCCAGGGAAAATGTCACATTCCTGAAGCATGGAGCAGCATCAGTGGGAGATAACTGTGCCCCTCTCTGAGAACATCTCTCTGGCCCCACTCACCCTGCACCTCCAGCAGGGACAGTTTGCCTTGACCGGTCAAGGCTGACTTCGCTCACTGTGCTGCTGCCCAGATGCTCAGGGCTGTCTTGCATTTGTCACTAGTTTCAAAGCTGCATTGGAATAGCTCCCTGCATTGTTGTGACACTGCAACAGTGCCAAAGGGAAAAGCTGTCAGGTAACTGCAGGGAGATGAAGTTTATTTAGAAAACCTAGAAAGAAATCATAAATATTTCAGTTTCAGGTCTGTTTTCTTGAGATTGCTGAAAAAGGTATTTTGCCCCAACAGGTTTCAATGAGAAAAGAAAGTAAGAGGATTGTTCAAAGAATGAGCTGTTCTCCCTACACTGTCCAGAGAAACTGTATATGCAGAAAGGAGAAAGTCATGCAGTAAGTGTACATACCCGAGGGGCTCTTTCATACAGGTCCTCACCTAGGCTCAGCACAGTGGTGAAAACTTACGGATCCACTCTTGTGATCAGGATTAAGTCTTTGCTTACCTTTGGATTAGTTCGCTGCTGCAGTCTCCTCTCTTCCCTCTCTCTCTGCAAACGCTCAAATTCTTCCCTGATTTCAGCTGCAGTTCTCTTTCGTTCCACAACCTGCTCAAAAAGAAATGAGAACCAAAGGATCACCAGACTGAGGCTGTTCAGGGCATTGCACTGCTGGGGGGACAGAGGCCCATGAACCCGGGACGCACTAACACGCTGCCCCAGCTGCTGAAAGCCACTCTGCACCAATTTCAATAGTCAAGAGTTTGGAAGGAAGCACCTGGGCCAAATCAAATGGTAAGCATGAGAGAAAACTCCATGCTTTGAGAGAAGGGAATATGGTCCTGTTATTTCCATTCCCTTGACAAAACTAGGGCAAAGAGCTTTCCTACCACAAGTACTAGACACTGCAGCACTGTTATCCTCAGTGATCCATTAACTGGTCTACCAGGTCTGGACACAAAAATGAAAACAACTGAAAGTCTCTGGCCTGAAGGAAACCGATTCAGTGAGAGTTCTGTGATTTTACGCTATGCTGTTTCACAGCTGCTTACCTGACATGGCTCAGGGAATGAGGATTTTAGGGTTTTGGTATGGATAGAAAGAGTACTGGATTTGGATTTTCAAAATAAGACCAAGTCTTCGAAAAGCAGTTCAGAAATGTCTGTTACATGCTGCCAGTGCTCCACATTTCTGGCAATTGACTCCAAACTTGACCTCGGTGCTGACCTGACCCAATACCATATGATTCTGTTGCAAGCAGCATAGTGCAATCAACTAGGGCTGGCAGAGGCCAGCAAGGGACTCAATTGCAGGACAGCCACAAATAAAGAAGTTCTCTTCCAAAGCCCATAAAACCCAACCAAAACCAAACCAAAAACACCAAAAAAAACACCCCAACTAACCCCAAAAAGCCCAGGAAGAAAAAGTAATTTCAAACTCAGAAGCTAGTTGAGAAGATGTTTTGGATGATAAAAACAAGTTTCGGATGGAAAAGATGGGACTAGATGGACAATAACGACACATTCATCTCAGACAAAGATGTTGCCTGTCACGGTAATATCCTACCAGGGAACTCTGAATGTCAGGTTTATTGTTCTCTTGTTAAGTGCAAACCCCAAGTGTTCTTTGAAAATCCATCACGGTGTTTCAACAGGGACAGACAGAGACAGGAATAACTAACCAAGGATGCCTTCAGACCAACAGACATTTATTACCAGCCAGGTGTCAGTGCAGCTGATAGAACAACAATGGTAGATAAAGGTGGGTTTAGTCAAGGCCACTGGCCATAAGGTGCTCAATTTCTCTCACCTCCCAGCCTTCCATCTCCAGTCCTCTCCTCCCATATATGTCATAGATGGCTCTGGTCTGTGGATCACTAAGCACTGCAAATTAAAACCAAAAGAGAGGAGAGAACTCAGTTTTCAGTCTTCTCCTCAGATTTCAGACCAAGACACTTGCGTTATTTAGAATTCAAGCACAGCTCCTGGAAACATCTTGTTCTACAGTAGTACATTAACCCCTTTGATGCTTCCATGTGCTACATTGACAGGATATACTGACTTTTCTCCCCCCAGAAATTCAATTTTTTTTTCATTTTTCTTACTTCTAAAACAAAAAAGTGGAAAGAACACAAGAGACATGCAGCCTAAGTGAATGTGCAGTGCAGTTTCTAACACTGCTTTCTTTGACTGAAGCGTGACATGAGCCCTCTAACAATCAGCAGGATTATGAGCAATTTAGCCAGAGCACTCCCAGGGCCCTTCCTGAGCAGGAATACCACCCAGCTCTGTCTGGCTTTCAAAGCTCTGTGGTGCTTCCCTTGGTCTTCCCTGTCCACTGATCCTTTCCCACTCAGTCCAAATGTGTGGGACATACCAAGCGCCAATGAAGCAACTTCCACAAGGCAGTTCATGCCTTGCCAAACGTAAACTACAGGGCAATGGCAAAGGTACATGTAAAATCTGAACCTCCCAAAATGTCACCCAACTCAATGGAGAACGCAAAATGCACCAGGAGACTGCAGAACAGTTACTTGTGAAAAAGATTGTGTACAGAATTAGGAAGAAATTCTAAAAGGTAAGGCACATTTAAATCCATAATCTCCTAAACCACATCCTTCTGTAAAAAAAATAACATTAAAAGATTATCAGTATATGATTATATGAATTCTGGTAAAATGAATCTTTTGTTGTGTGATATTAAGAGATGGAAGAGGAGGGAGAGAAAATAGGCAGGAGGTCAAGTGGCTTATTTCTAAGATGTCAAAAATTTGGCTTGCAAAATTGATACTACACTCCCTTTTGGTACGAAACAAGCACCAATTTCCTTTCCACGTTCATTGCAAGGCACAGCCAAGCAGAGCCACAAAATTCAAAGGGAAGCTGACTCTAACATATGGCCACTCATTACACTAAAATCAAATTACTGAAGCATCACTTGTTTTTGTTCCCCATATCATCAAGGTCAGACCTTCCCTGCTCTCCTAGCAAAAGCTTCCACATGTCCTAAAGCCTAACTAGGGACAATGGGAAAGACTCCACCTGTGCTCAAGTCCAGCTAGAAGGAGCAAATCAGTCAGAACCAAGAGAGTGGAAAAAAAAAAAGCTCATATTTGAGGTTGAATGGAGGAATATTTGTTCATCATTTTGCCTTAGTTTCTCTTTAGGCTCCAGGACTGGGCACCCAGATGGGTGCATGTGCTTTATAACATGGATGGCTCCTACCAGCTTCTAATCTACCTGCACTCCAGGTGCAACTTGCACACCAGGATGTAAGTAAATTTCAGCTTAATTCAGACTATTTTAAAAGGGCTTTGGCATGAGAGAAAAACTCTGACTGCTATGAATCAGTGGTCTCTATCTTAGTCTGAGCATATGGAAGAACTTGCTGGAAAACAATGGAGACTGCGGTCAGGTGACATGGAATAGAACCTCGGGATGTAGCAGTTCATCCGTACAATATGAAACTGTCTTTCTGTTTGAAGCTTTTCAGTGTTCATTCTCCTGTGGAAGAGGCATTCAAAAGTAAGGGAAGCGATGAGAAGATCATTTACAACATGCAGCAGGTAAGACAGAGTCTCTACATCTCATTCCCTGCAGCATTATATGGCATTTCTCCTCTGACTTACGGGACGGAAGTGTGAAACAGCATCGCTAAGTATCAGCAAATTTAATTATTACTTTGTAATAATAAATATCTTCAAAAAGCACTAAGACACAGCTCTCCTAGAAACCCCATGAAAACAGTTCTTGCAAAGCTCGGCCTCCCCCTGACCTTCATACGCTTGGTGGACAAGGTTGAAGAGCCGCTCAGCCTGTGTTTTGAGCTCGGGGTCGCGGTGCTTGTCGGGGTGGTACAGCATGCACAGCCGGCGGTACGCGGCCTTCAGCTCCTCCTGGGAGGCCTGTGAAAAGCACCAAAAAATGAACTCAAGTACAACCAATGCCATTTCCACAAGGCCACTCTCAAGATCAGCCCTGAAAGGGAAGTCCATCAGCTGTTACATGACACTGCTTTGGCCAAATCAGGAATGGACTATTGCTTCATTATGTAAGTTAATAAAATGTTCAATTATCACACAGGATCATCCACACTATCTGTAGCAGAACAAGTGACCTCAACAACAAATTTTACTCATATTTCAATCTTAACCCCCAAGGAGACACTTTAACTATCCAAAAGCACCGACTTTCCACAGCTGTAAAGGTAAGAAATGTAAACTCACAGTCTTTACACTCATCCCAGCACTGCCACAGTCCCCAGCACGCTGCTGTGCTCCCCAGTATACCCCTGTGCTCCCCAACACTCCGTTCTGCTCTGCAGCAGGGTCTGTGTTGTGCTGCAAGGGAGGAAGGGGCATCACCTGCCCATAAAGCCACGGACAAATAACCATGAGAACAGTGTGTCACCAAATGCATCAAGAATGAACCTGCCCAGTCCTTTACCACAATCACTCTGAGACCTCAGATAGCACATGCCTCATTCCAAGGACACGGATGGCTCTTTCAGAAACGATGGAGTAACTCCCCCACCTCCTTCCATTATCATCTCTCAGGAAACAACCTCCCAGGGATGCTATTTTTGGACTCCAGTGAGTCCTGGTAACCTCTCCTCTCTCACCTCATGCTGCTACAACCCCTGCACTGCAGCCCCTGTCCATTCCTTGGAGATTGCTTAATGCCTACTTTTTAGAAGTGCAGTTGCCAAAATCAACGAGAACTTCCCCCCAGAGGAGCTTCACAGAGCTACCAATCGTCCAGTTCCCAAAACGCCCAGGCACAAACCAGTTCCTGGGCACAGAGGGGCATTCCTGGAGGAAAATGCAGAGGAAAACAATCAAAATCTGACAGTCCTGGCTGTCCCCAGAGGCTGCCACAACCAGGACTCAGCACAGCCAGAGAGAGGGGGCACCCAGAGAGGGACATCAACAATGGGATTTATAGACACAAATTCCATTTAGTCTTAATGGTCTTCAGGGAACAAAGACAGCACAGTTTCCAAGCTTTCACTGGGGAAATAAAGGCCTTAAAAGGTCATTTCTTAAAGTAACATCTTTTTTTCCCCCACATGTGGCAAGGAGGGTTTTCATCACAGAAATGCCACTCACTGATGTATCAACACCAGGAATCCATCTGGATTTGAGGACAGCTCAGAATAAATCTTTTCTCTGCATGTTTGTACTATTTCACATTAATATTTTGAAATTATATAGCTAAAGGGTAGCTGCCAAATTTGCTATTCCAAGATAGTAAGGACAGCTACAGATTAGCTTTTTTCCTTTTACTACTGTGTGCTTTCTTGGATATCAAATTTAAACTCGACTGGGAAGGCAGGGGAACATATAGGCCTAAAATGGCATTTTTAAATCAAATTAATGATAAATGGTTTAATGTGCTATTGATTACATCATAGAAATGAGCAGGTTCATTTTTCAAAAATGCCATGTTCAATAAAATGTTAGATTGGGCATTTCATCATCACTGATGCTTGGATCATTGGCTCAATATTCCATGAGCAACAGCCTCTTTGAAACTGCTAAAGAAACCCTGATAACATTTCAGATTGCCAGGAAATACCTAAGTCACTAATAATTGTATGTAAGTTACATTTTTATTACCAAGACTCTGGGCAAAATTAAAATGCCTCTCATCTCCCTGCTTGGGGTTTAAAAAGCCTCATTTGATGTCTCAAACACAGGACAACACTTTTAGCAGACTAACATCTCTAAAAAATGAACTATTCACCCCCTCCCCACACCATCTCCACTTGCAGGTTCCCACCCCTCTGTGGGATCCCAGCTCAGCTGTCACATCACCCTGTGGCTCAGCACACAGACATGCTGCTCACTGCATTCCACTACAGGGCAGTACTGCTGACGTTAATTAGCAAGGGCCAATTAAGAAAGCACCCACTCCCCTCTGTTGGAATTATTCCCTTGCAGACCCCTTTAACTCAGTTGCAGCTCCCTGCTGTACCAAACCTGAATGTCTTGCTCTGGAAGCCTGCCTAAGTTAACTATTAAACCTTCTCCCAGCAGTCGCAACCCTCGTGCGGTTCCCACCTCTGTTTTAATCTCCGCACGCTGCCGTTTGGGAGGGGGAATTACAAAAGCTCCCAAGGGTGGTACAAGCATGGCCACACTGGCTTCGAACCAGACCAGTGGTCTCGAGTTGCACAGAAACGTTTCTAAAAGGAGCCCAGCATCAGGGAGTTCTGCAAACAGCTCAACCGTCACACACTGTTCCTTCAGGAATGTGGCAGATTCCCACAGATGAGGCACAGGAGACTGTCCCTGCAGACCAGCGACTGACAGTAGTCCCAAAGGGAATTTTTTGAAGCTATCAGGCTGAATCTTTTCCACGTCTGGATCTCCTACTGCACACAGTAATGGTGGTGCAGTATGAGCTTCATCCGGCTCCAATGGCAACATCCAGGACAATGGGCTTGAAAAGTGAAGTCTGTTTACACACACACACACACACACACACACATATAATATAGTGCTGTTGCATTTGCTGAAACAAACTACAGCATAGCTCCTATATTCAGATACTTGGAGATTTGGCTAATTATTACTATAAAAAATAGTTGCCTCCCATAAAGTTCAGAACCGATCCCAAATTGCACCAATTTATACCCATCTATTCTTAAAAGTGAAATCAAGGACTCTCGATCCCTCTTGTATGGCGGGGGAGCTGTTTTGCAAAAAATGTCGGCGTTTCCAAACTGGAAACCCTCGGGAAGTGCCCCCGGCCCCGCCCGAGGGCCGCGGGTGTCCCCGCGCGCGGAGCTGACGGGAGCGCCCAGACCGCCGCAATTCGGAACGAAACGCGCATTTCTCGGCCTCACCCGCCGCTCTCCCGCCGCACACACTCGGGAGCCCCGTGGCCCGACCCGAGCTCTCCCGTCCCGCCGCCGGCAGCGGCTGCCCGGCCTGGGCTGAGGGCGCGCCGCAGGGGCGCCGCTCCCGCCGCGGTGGGCAGGGGGAACTCAGCCTGCCCGACCCGCCCGGCCCCGGCCCCGCGGCCGCACCTCGCGGCGCACGTTGAGCAGCCCGTAGTAGTCCTGGTTGTCCGGCGCCTCTTCCCCCAAGGCCGCCGCCATCGTCCCGACCTCTCACCCCGCGCTGCCGCTGCAGCGCCCCCCCGCGGCCCGGCGGCCCCAGCGCGCGCGCGCGGGCACCGCCCCCCCGGCGCTCGCGCGGGCCAGGCGTGTGCGCGTGCGCAGCGCGGGAGCCGGGAGGAGGCGGAGGAGGAGGAGGAGGCGGCGGCGCGAGGTGAGCGAGCGAGGGAGGGAGGGAGGGAGAGACCGAGGGACAGCGCGGACTGGGCCGGACCGGGGCGCCGGCCGCTCCGTCGCGCTCTGCTTCGGCCGCGTTCCACGTCCCGCCGCCCTGACGCGTCCTTCCCGCCGAGGTCGCTCCGCGGCCGAGCGGCGGCTGTGGCGGAGCCGCGGTGCTCAGGGCCTCCGTCCGCCCCGCTCCCGGGCAAGAGCGGGAGAGAGCGCGGGCGCCAGGTGCGGTGCCTGCCCGGTGCCTCTCCCGGTACCCGCCCCGTGCCGCAGGGCCCTCGGGACCTGCCTAAAGGGCCGTCGCCCACGCTGGTCATTGACGGGACCTGAAGGGTGGACGGTGCTCCGAGGCCTCTTGCCGCCGTAGCAAGACGGCGGTTTCCAAACCCTGCTGTGACCACCGAGCTGCTGTTCCGTGACCGACTCCGGGCTCCGGCGGGGCTGGCGGAGGGCAGCGGGGAAGCCCGGCAGCCCGGTCCGGCGCAGGGTCCTGGGGCAGATCTGAGCTCGGCGATGTCGGACCCGCGGGCACAGCACGGCCGGCAGGGACACACCGAGGGCAGAACGTGTGCTCGTTTGTCACCAGTAGATCTGGAGCAGTTTTCTTTGGATCAACAGAGCTGCTTTGGCTTTTGGAGTAGAGAACAAGGGCCTGGAGTTCATGCTGTGCTGCCCTCCCTGGTGGTGGGTTAACCCAGCTCTGATCACCAAAATTGAAGGAAATGCCCCCAAAATGCACAGAGCACAGAGCTTTTAGCAGAAGGGCTGCCCAGTTGGTGTGTTAACCTGAGTGCTGGCAGACAGACTGGGTGCTTGTTGGCATCAGTGCTGTGATAAGGCTGTCAGGAAGACAAATGCAGCCTTTCCTGCTCGTGAGTGGTTGTTCCCCAGTGGCTGGGTCTGATATTTGTGAGGGGATGCTGGAATGGTTTTCAGGTACTGCTGTCTGTAAGACCTCTAATTAACACCAGTGCAGCCCAGCGTGGAGCTGGAACTGTGTGTTCCCATTCTGAAGCTCACCTTGTCTGCTTTGGATTTTGGATTTCCACATAACTTTTATTTGAAAACAAGAATGTTTAAATATTTAATAAGGTTTTTTTCTGATCCAAGGGTAGTTAACAGGGAAGTATTGATTGTTTTATAGCAGTTCCTCTGCTCTCCTGGTGAGATGCAGTGCTTGGAACAAGAGGTGCACAAAGGATCCCTGTCTGAGAAACCATGTGGAAATGGGTCTGTTCTGCAGGGGAACATGTCTAGCACTGCTTTTCCTCAATGAACCCACCTGCTAGATGGATTTTGTTTCCACGTGGTTTAGGAGTCATTGAGTCTGTGCAATAATGCAAAGGAGACTCCAGTTCTGAGGATGTCAGTTGCCATAGCAACACTATTTCCCATGGATTTTGGTCCTGTCATAATTGTGCTCTTTTTCTAACTTGATTTGGAAGCTGTGTGGTCCTTGGAGGTGTTAGTGCCAGAGTTACTGGGGGATCCTTCCCCTTACCAAATTGATCTAATGCTTTCCTAAAAGACCCAGCTGCTCATTGCTGGCGCTGGTTGCTGTTCTCTTGCATCACAGATGATTCAGGGGAATTTTTTGGGAATGTTCCACAGGTGTCACATCTTGAGGGAAATACAGGAGGAGAGAAATACAACTTTAGGGAGCTAAATATGAACTGTGCTTTCTAAGCATATAGAGAGAGCTCTTTAAAACTCTGCATTATAACAAAGGAAATGTAACATCTATGGCAAAAAGCAATTTGAGGGGGAAAAAGAAAAGTAAGAAAAGAAGAAAAGTAGTTGTTTGTGCTTTACTGAGCTGCCGAGGTTTGGCCTGGGGTGCAGCATTCCTCTCGTCACTACTCACAGGTTCCTCACGCTGCACGCGGAAGCGTCGCGGTGCTGGGTGGACACAGTGTCTGTGTCAGCAAGGGAAGCAGCCCCCAGGACTCAGATGTGGGTTTAGCTGGCCGTGTGCTGTCAGGCCTGTGACACCACAGCTGCTGCTCCAGTGTGTGCAGCATGCTCCTCTAGTAAGCTGGGAGCAGTCTTACTTGTGGTGATTCACCTCTGCTGCGGTGGAGCCAGAGACACCAGAGACCTTCATCGCCGGGGTCTCCTCTGCACGTGTGGGCTGCCTGGAGCCGCCCTGCTCGGCCCCAGCAGTGGCAGGAGACTGAGGGGCCCAGTGTAGCAGATTCTCCCAGTGACTGGGATCACGGAGTCACCGCTGGGAACCTGCCCCCGCACAGAGCGGTTTTGCTAATATTAACTTTAGTTCCATTGCAGCTCAGTGGAGGGAAAAACTAGAAAGTGCCATAAATTCAGCCGAGCTTGTCAAAGCTGTCAAATTACCCCCTGACAAAGCTCCTGCCTCTAATGACTACAGCATCAGCTGGAGGGAATGTCTGTGATGGGGTGACAGCGCCAGGGCCCAGCACTGTTACACTTGTGATGTGCTGTCATCAGGGCCTCCAGGGTGCCAGTCGAGGGTGACGCTCTGAGCAGAGTTAGTTCTTAAAAAAAAAAAATTAAATAACTCCAAGGATGCAGAGTAGCATCCTGTCCTCTGTTCTCAGTCACAGTAATGCTGACTTCTAGTAAAGGTCTTACTTGGTCCCATTTCTTAGCATTGGAAGTCCAGGGAGATAATGTGTTTGCACATATAAAAAGTGGTATTGATTTCCTGTTACTATTGTCCTGAAATGTGCACAGGGTGTCTATGGAGCAGTGACAATCCTCCATCACTAGCTTTATGGGAAAAGAATGGTTATTGAATCTCTTCCCATAAAATATAATCTCTTTCTTCCTTCCAGAATTTACCCACTCCTGCGGGAGTCCCTCATATTATGTCTTTGCGAAAATTGATTTTTTTTGTCTCCACTTTGTACGCTTGTGTTTAGTTTTATTTTTAATTTGGCTCATGTGATATGAAGTGAAGGCTTCCCTAACATTAAGCATGCTTTCTCAGTCTTGTACCGCTTCTCTTTCATATAGAGTAACACTTTCAGAATGTTTTAAAGTAAAATAAAGATATTTGTTTGGCACAAGTCTCTCTTGTTGTTGCTAGGAATTTTTTTACTCTGGGCAAGTTATTGCCCTGCTCTTTCTTTCCAGGCAGGGCTGAGGCACTGACAGCTTTTCAGCTGCTTGCAGATAAATTCTGGGTAAGTTTCTGGAGTCAACACATGCTGATTTATTGCGGCTGAATGACACCATGGTGGAGAACACAACTTGTGGTGCTGTCTGCTCAAGGAGCAGTGTGGTCTTTCAACTTGAACAGTGGCAAAAATACTCTGTCAAATATGTCCTTTCCTCTGTGTAGCAAATGACTGACTATGGGATTTTTCCTTTCAGGGAGGAAATGGCAACATGAATTCATAGATGATGAGTAGGATGCCAAAGCCAGAGATGACAGTGCTCTTGAAGAAATGCTGGGTAGAACAAAAAGGTAAAAGGAACAGCTAATTGAGTGCATTTCAGAGCCCGTGGGACTTCGTGGGGTACCTTTCCTCATGAGGCAAATGGCACACCCCCTCAAACCAGAGCTCAGTGTTCTGAATTCCCTCCTCCTCTGTTTTGCATGAAGTCCCAGTGCTGCCTCTCACTTCTGACCTGCTCTCTCTGTGCTCAGGCTTTCCCCAAAGCTGTGTCGCTCTGTTCCTAAAGCCCGTGAGACTCATCCTTTCCACCCTGTCCTTGCATGTGCAGATGCTGCAGCTCTCCCTGTCCCTCCAGCGCAGCAGTTACACCACGTCTCTGCTACTGTGGTTGTGCTGAGGGCAAAACCAGAAAAGAGCTGCACTGGGTGGGCTCATTTGCAGCCAGTGCCATGCTCCAGAGCATCGGTCACTGGTCAGTCCTGGCCTGTCTGGCTGTGGATGTGTCCCTGGGCAGGCGCACGTGGCTGCAACACTGGGAGTGCTCTGCAAACAGGTGCGTCTGCCAGGGATGAATCGCTCTGCTGCTCTGCTGTCTTTTGCTACATTTGGTGTTAATGCTGTGGAGATGCCCAGAGGAATCACTTCTTATTGGCTCTTTCATTCTGAGAAATTATCTCTGTAAGGGAGGCATGATAGTCCCACCTGAGGACTTGGGGAGGTGAGAGGCAGATTTAATCACACCTGCAGAGTGCTGCACACTGGAAAGGCCTCATTATGGTCATCCAGTGGCAGCAGAAGTGGCTGAAGCAACTGACGAGGAGCAAGAAAATCTTTAGTAGTAATGTAGTCCTCCTTTGGATATTTTCATGCTTGTTTAGGGCAGACTGACTGCAATCCCCGAAAAGTCAAAAGCAAATGTTCTCCTTGCAAATGTTTCAGGTTTGTAGTGGTGAACTGTGTGTTGCCCCTGCCTCTCAGCTCTCTCTGGCAGCAGGTGTGGGGGACACAAGGGCGTTTCTGGGGTAAAGCAGATCTTGTCAATAGTGTGTAAAGGGTTGGTATATATAAATAACAGTTCTATTCTGCTGGAAGCTTTGTCTTCGAAACAGCAATCAGGGAGGAATTCACTGTAGTTTAGGTGTTGGTGCCATTTGGCAAACTGGAGCTTTAAGTGTCCTTGGAGCCTCCAGCCCTGTACGACAAGAGCCTGTCATGGGGCAGAGCTCTGCACCCTGCCCATGTTTAAAATATCCTCTAAATATGCTCTGAAATACAGATTGGGTTTTTTTGAATGATCCTAACTTGAATAAGCTGTCCTACAGTTCAAATATATGGTGATACAACTTTTAGTTTAATAACACCAGAGTTGCGTATTCAAGGATACTTTAAATAATAATTAACAAGTTTCTGTTGTTGTCAATCCACATTTTGGGAGATCTGATAGTTTTGTCTGTCTCTTTTCTGCATATGTGTATGTTAAGGCTGTTGATGTATTTTTCAGCTATTTCTATAAACTTGGATGTAAATCTGTTACATTCTTTGAGTTTCAAAATTCTTCATCATCAGTCTGGAGAGCTTTGAGTCTGTAAAACTGGGCTCCATAAACCCAGGTGGCAGGAGCCATGTCCCTACGGTGGTGCCAGTTCCCCAGAGCCAGGACGTGTTCCCTGTTCCTCCTGCTCCCTGTTTGGGGCTCTGCAGCCCAGCCAGCACGGCGTGGTGGCGGCTGCAGCACCCATGAGGTCAGGTGAAATGTGAAACAGGGAGGTGATTTTCAGTATTTGCTGCAGTTTTGAGAGCTTGACAGACATGTTATTTTACTGCTCATGCTGCTAAACGTTGGTTCAGGGCTGATGCCTGGTGCTGGTGCTTTAGGGTGGCCAGTGGCCACTAGCTGTGCTCAGCATCGCCGTTGCCAGCTCTGGCATCATGGCACATGCTGTCCACTCAGCAGTGGCTGGACAGCTCTGAAAGGACCAGATTTGGCATCAGCACTATCCCTTCTGCAGGCGTTGTGCTTCGGGTGCTGCCAAGTCCTCGCTGCTTCTGCTTCCTTGCAGCACGTGGTATTCGGTATGACCCTGAGGACAGACAGTTGCCTGCTGGACTAGCTTGTGGTTTTTCCCTCAGCTGTGTCAGCATTCAGGTTTTCAGTTGCAGGAGGGCACATCAGTGGCTGTTACTAGAACTTGGGGCTCCAAGGTTTTCTGATTTTTTTTGTGGGGTTTTACTGGTTTTGGTTTGGGTTTTTCCCCCAAGAAATTGTGGATATTTTTAAGTAGTACACGTTAGTTCCTCAGATGAGCCATTCACTGCAACCTTGGGAATTTTAATCCGGATATTCACTCTCAACAAACTTGCTATGATGACCATACAAGTGCTTTTAGTAAGAACATGAATTGGAATTTTGTTTGTGAAAATTATTGGCAAAGTTTGGTCATGTGGAGCAGGTTTTACAGTGTGTGTGATGGGCTGTTTACGGGTGTAAGTGCAGATCCCAGGGAAGGTCCTGGGTTTCCTGTAAATATTCAGGTGAGGTTGTGCTGACTTGTTTCCCTGGCAGAAATGACCCTTTGGATAATTGTTAAATAAACATTAAATACAGACTGATGCTGTCAAAAGGAGAATGCAGATCACTTAACACCGAAAGTGGCACTTCATAGGGACCTTTTGCAATTTGTAGTTCAATAAAAAGGGTAACCCCTGTAGGAATATCCTGTCCTTGCCTATTCTGTCCTTGTCTGCAGTGCTGACAAGATCACATTCCTGGTTTTACCTTCATGCTGTCCCAGGCTGAAATACTTCATATTTCACACTCTGGGTTCTATAAATAATTGATATGCCTGTCTTAGCAACTGAGGATCAGCAGCAAATTGTATTATTGTGGAGTAATAGGGATTTTCTGCATTCTTTACTCCTTTTCATCTCTAATTTTCACTCTGCTACTGAGAATGTAGGAACTGATTTACTCCACTTTGGGAGAAAAAGTATTACTGTTCCAGTGTTACTGTTCCAGTCCTTCAGGGAAGAAAGTTCAGGGGAAAGTCAGAACTCACAAATGAATCTCAGTGAAGACAAGTTATTTTTGCATATTTGCTGCAGCTACTGTTTGGAAATGTTTCTCATTCTGTACAACTCTCATGGGTCACATGGGAAAGAATAGTTTTAATGGTTAGACGAGGATTAGGCAGACCTAGAAAGAAACTCTGCTCTGTAGCTAAAACCAGTGAGAAAGAATTAAACCAATCATTTTTGCTATAAGAACTGCTGTGTACCCTTGCTGACAGAGCAGAAGGGGTTTGTGTGATAAGGCACCGTCAGGTCCCCCCGGGAGAACTGGAGCAGCTGTCCTGCTACGGTGCCACTGGGAGCAAAGCATGAGTGACTCTAGTTTGTGACACTGGAATTACAGTTCCATTTGGTTTACCTATTCATAAATAATGATGGGAACAGTCAGGGAAGTTCCTTCTCATTATGAATTTATGGCATGGCATGTCCAGTTGGGGTGGAGTCCTTTAAAGATTTGGGATAATGCTTTCAGCAATGATGCTTTTTAATTGAAAGCTTGAGTGCTCTGTGTGCTAATGATGCTCCTGGAGGGAATCACAGGAGCATGTGATTGGGGACTTGGTTTGGTAGTGCCAGGACGGGTTTCTGGGCAAAGGGCAGAGCCAGGAAGGTGCTGTCTGAGCAGACCGACTCGGGTAAATTTGACTTTGCCTCTGGCTTCCAGTTCTGGAATCCGCATGGCTTTGAGCACCTTCTGCCTCTGTTACCATCACCAATTCCTCTTCCTTCAGTTCTCCTGTTGTTCTTCTGCTGTTGTCTTCCCCTCCCCTCCCGATTCTTCTGTTCTCAGTGCCTGAAGCTGACGGTTTCATACCTTGGTGACTGGTTTGTCTCCCAAATCTGTATTTATTCAGTTAATGCAGACAACAGTCCAATTCCAGAGGAGTTAAGTATCTTGGAAAAGATACTTCTTTAAAAACAGGAACACAAATTTAGGAGCATACCTTTAAGGATCTTAAACATCCTTTCCCATTATTATTTGCTCCAGCTGTGGCTAGAGATCGGATCCCGAACTCACCTGAGGGTTGCGCTCTGTGGTGCCGGGTTCCCTGGCCAGTGCTGAGCTGGGAGCTGTGCAGCCCTGGGAGCAGAGCCAGTTGGCTGCCAACACTGCACCGCGGCTTCCGGCTCTGGGGCTTCGCAGGATTTACACTTTCTCATTGGGGAATAGGTGGATTTGCTATACTAGCAGGGGAGAGGGGTTAGGACGTGGGCTAAAGCATCCACAGAGAGCAGCCAGGCTATGCAGCTTGTTACAGGAGGATGACAGCTTAGAGAAAATCAAAAAAACCAATCCTTCCATGACCCTCATTGAAGATTGCACTAAAATTCCAACTGAGGCGGCCACGGATGACAATCATATTCCCTCCTTACATGGAATAACTCGATTGTCTTATTAGAACAGAAAGCAAAGACAAATGTCTGGATATAGTGTAGGAAATTGTCTTTACTAAATCTAGCTCAGCGCTTATGAGCACTGTATATATTATTTGATTTTGCCAGAATTACATAAACATGGGGGAAAATTGTTAATGTAAGTTGACTACCGGAATAAATCACAGCCTAATTATTCTTTTTTTTCTGGCTAAAATTAGAATTTGATATAGTGGTCAATAGACATTTTCTTTAATTTTTGAGACATAATTTCTAATAGCTAGTCCAAATGAATTGGAGAAAGTTGCTGCAGAATTGAAAAAATAAATTATCCAAATTTTATGGTGACTTACTGTTAAATCCCCTTAGTTGGAAACTTTAATTTACCTCATATTTCAGTTTTTTCTCCTCTAACTGGCTTATGGGTGTATATTAGGGCAAAATAATTGTTACTTTTTTAGTACCACTGGAGTGCTGGGAGCAGGCACCAAAGTGAAGCCAGACCCCTGGCTCAGCAAAGGCTGAGGGGCTGCAGGGGCAGTGTGTGGGACACAGCGGGGCAGCTGCTCCCTGGCACTGCTGCCTGCAGCAAAGGCTGACCCTTGGCACCTGCATCAGTCCCTCTGGAGCTGTGTGATGCTGTCCTGGGATAACTGGGGCTCCAGCCACGTGTTTCCTGTCTGGAGCCAGTACCTGTAGAGAAGAACAAAGCATTGTTGGCCCTGTTCTTCATTAAACAGGTAAACACTGTGTTTCATGTTGATGCTACTGTCTTAAATATCCACAAACTCTTTATGGGGTTTTGCATAGCAAAACATCTTTCCTCAGGGTGCATTAAGGGGGCCCAGGCTCTTGGGTTATGCTTCACTTTAGCCTGATGTGAATACCCTCTAGCCAGCAGTTTTACTACAGATGATTTGAGTGTAGTCATACATTTCTGAGGGAAATAAATGGGCTCAGAACTGCAGAAGGAACAGCAAGAAGGATGGATCTAAACCTGAGTGTGGAAGGGGACTGAGCTCAGCTTCCTGCTAGGGGACCATGTGCTTTCATCCATTCTGAGTGAGTCCAGTATCCTTAGGTCCTGGTAATGTATCTTCTCTTCAACTTCCACACATCGTGTTGGACAAATAACTGTGCCTAAGGCTCTGCCATCCAAGTATACTTCCTGGAGAACCTTTTGGAAGAAATGCATGTTTTGGGGTATTTACCTGGTTTTGCTGAACCTTGGAATTGGCAGTTGTACATCACAAATGCAGTGACGTGTTGTGAGTGAGTTCACACACATTGTCTTGGTTAAGTCTTGGGTTTATTCCTAGAAGAAACACCTTTGGATTCTGTCAGTGGAGAGAGGAAAGGGCAAAAGCATTTCATTTCTATCCTGTGAGTTTTTTTAAGCATCTCTCTTCACACTCATGAGAGTATTTTTGTGAAAACACTTGTCATTCCTTGCTTCTAAATCACAGAGTAACTTTTTGCAAACAATTCACAAGGAGTGGGGTTCCAACACTGTCATTATGGCTATTAAACCTGTCTGAACTGTTTTCCTTTGTGCTGCTTGCCATAACAATGGTGATGTGTAATTTGTTGAATATCCATAACAGGATATTTGAATATATTCTTTACAGTTTTACTTCTGCAAATAGCTCAGCATGCCAAATCATTAACCCAATTAACCAAGCCAGACCCACATCTGCCATGGAATGACAATGAAGATTTTTAAAAGAACTTGGTATTTCACCTCCCTCTTAAAGAAAGCAGCTCAGACACCAATCACCATCATAGCAGCAGCTTTTATCAGCGTGCCGATAAAAATTATTCATGATTCAGACTGCACAAACTCTTGGTACATCTCCTCTCTTGCTGCTTATCTGTGCATGTGCTCCTGGAAAGGTAAGAGCGAGCCAGTTTATCCCACATCATCCATGCACGGAATCCTGTGCAGTTCAGTACCTCCGTGCCTTAACAGCAATTTGAGTTTTAAACAGTGGGAGCTGGGAAACCTGAAAGATACCAGCAGCACTTCAATTCAAATGGCTTCTTTCTTATAATTTTATTGCACAGAAATTAAATGAAAATATTTGGGGCTTTGCTGGCACACTGAATGAAAAATCCCTGTTCAAATAGCATCTGTGCTACTGCTGTAGTAACCTGTGTGTACTGCTAACATTAGGTATGATTTCAGGTGCAGGAGATTCAGTTCATTAGGGATTTGTGTCTCCTGGTAAAAAAAGCTCATATTGAGGAGGAGAACAGTTCATTAGCTAGATGTAGCAGAGTTCATATGCTGCTTCAGTAACCCCTTAAAAATGCTTTATTCCTCCTCATCCGCACAAATTCACATAGTCTTTGTGGACCAGGAAGGATCTAGGAAGCCAGACAGTGCTCCCAAAGATGTGATAGAACAGGGTGCATGCTGCTGTGGAGCCAGGGTGGTTGTGTTAGTCCTGGCAGCAGAGCTGTTCCCAACTCCTGCAGTGGCAGTTCCTCCATCCCTAGGCTGTGCTGGCTGGGAGAAGGAGCCGGTGTCCTGAGCAGCCTTGTCTCTCCAAGCATGGACCTTGTTACTCTAATGAGCCATAGAAGCACAGAAGGAACTGCTTGAGCTTTGGAGGGAAGAGAGAGATGGACGCTTCTGTGCGTGCATGGAGCTGACTTGGTGGTTCACTATGTTTGAGGATGATCCCAAGGTGAAGCGATCCATGTGAAGTCCCCACAGTTCCCTGTTCCAAAGGTGCCAGTGAATACTGAAGTGAGGGCTGTGACCAGAATGAATGTTTGTGCCCATCTCCCTGGCAAGAATGGGAAGGCTTTTTGTGGCAGCAGCTGCTCTGTGTGTGTGTGTGTGTGGAGCAGCCTGGGGTCTTGTGTGGTGTCAGCTACAAACACAGGGTACTGCAAAATGAGCCCAACAGGCTCTCTGGCATCGCTGTGTTTGGTACCACACAGAGGATCTGCGTCAGCTGGAGGAGCTGCGTTGGCCTTGCCATTTCTTTCATCTCCTTTTTGTTACTTGGTCTTGCTTGGATACCCACGTGGAAGCTCAAGCCCCCTGTGTATGCCGGCCTGACATCCCTAGGGCAGGAGAGCTACATGGCTGGGGCGAGCTGGCTCAGAGCAGAGGCACTGTGGGCTGTGCTCCTTGGCTAAGCCAGGTGCCCATTTCTTGCTGGAGGAGCTCAGTGTGGGCTGGCCCTGCACACCTCACCAAGGCGTCACCTGAAGGTCTGGGACCTGCCTCAGGGAGTTGCCTGTTCCTCAGCACCCAGGGATGCCTCTTTTAGTCTGGCGTTATCTTTTGCCATAATGCAAACTGTGAGGTGCAACAACTGTGTGGCTACCTCATGTTTCTGCTAAGCTTATGGATCGTCTTGGAAGAATGTCCAAGGAGAGACATAAATTCCCTGGAACTCATCAAGAAAATGGTAGCTCTTTGCCAATGTGGCAACTAGAAGAGTTTCCATTTTCAGCATATTTTGAAGAGCTGAAGAAAACAATTGTCTTAGCTGATCCTGTGGCTGCACTAGTATTTGTCGGTATTTATAGGACACTGTACCAGATGAGCTTTCTGACCGTCGGGAGAGAGCCTGTCATTCTGGAGCCTCTTCATCAATGTGCCTTTCACGCTCCACAAGATTAGCAGCTGCTGAAAATAGGAAAAAGGAATTTTCCTTTCTTCTGTCTTAGAAGAGACCCATCACACCATCCTCCTTTCGTCTGGGCTCAGAAGCGGCTTCGGTCCTTAGCAAAGCCAGAGCACCAACAGGTCTTTTTAAAGAAGTTCCGCTCCCAGGAGGATCTAAGGGAAAATATCCTTTTTGTGTGTTTAGTAACACACATCAAAGGAAGCAGCCGTTCCAGTCTTGCTTTGCATTGTGCAGGCATTAGCTGTGGTCCAGTTCCACAGGCTCGAGGAGGCTGCAGTGTCCGTGCTCGTCAAGCTCTGACAGACACGGGGGGGACTTAGCCAGGCCAGAATGTGCTTGGGGCACGTCGCTTTTGAGAAGGACAGAGCGATTTCCTTGGTGTCGTGGGAGCCCCTTCACTGCCCCAGCAGCGTGTGCCCAGCGGGACCTGTGACACCGTGTCACCAGCTGTGGCCGCGGGGTGGGCAGGGCTCCCTTACACCTGTGCACATCGCTGCTCGCCCTGCACGGTGCCAGGAGCGGCCGTTCCAGCCGAGCATCGCGCTGCGCACCCCGGAGCGGGCTCTGAAAAGGGGGCTACAGCCCCCCGAGAGCTCGGCGGTACCGGAAGGGAAATCACCTCTGCACCCCCGGGCCCAGGGCAGGGAAGCGGCGCCGGGCTTCGTCTGTAAGAGAGGGAGAGCCCGGGGCCTGACCCCTCGGAGGGCTCTGCTCGCCGCCCTCCCTCTGACCGGGCCGCGCGGGTTGGCGCGGGCGGTACGGAGGGCGGTGCCCGGAGCGGTCGGCGGTGCCCGGAGCGGTCGGCGGTGCCGCCCGCGGGGGTCCCGGCGGGGCCGCTTCCCTCACGCGCCGCCGGCTCGGACCCGCGCGGGGGGGGGCGGGGCGGGCCCGGCGGCCCCGCCAATCGCCGCCTTTGTTTGGGGTCACCGGGCGCGGGGGGGCGGTGTCCACCGGGGCCGCGCGCAGCCAATAGGCGGGGGCGGGGCCGATTTCCCGTTCCGCGCGCCCTATTGGTCCCGCGCGACGTCACTCTGGCGGGCGGCCCCGCTCGTTGGCCGCCGGCGTGCGGGGCGCCATGCGTCAATCGCCGCGTCCCGCCTCCCCTGCGGCGGGACTGGCGTCGGCCGCCGTCAGTCGCACGATGCCGTTCACTCAGTGGCTGCCGCGGCCGTCGGTCACGCGCTCCGTCCTGCCCCCTCGTCCGCCCGGCGCCTCCGCGGAGTGGCTGCGGCTCGTGCCACTGAAGCGGGGCCGCGCTTCTATTGGCGGGGCGCGTTGTCCATCGCGCCCATCCCCTCCGGGCGCCCGCCTCCCGCCGGTCGCGATTGGCCGCCGGGGGTGTCAGTGCGGCGGCTCGGCCAATGGGCGGCGCGGGGCGTGCGCGGTGCGCGCGGGGCGGCCGGGCCGGCGGCGGCGCGGGAGGAGGCGGCGC
>JAWWLV010000061.1:3690078-3705538 GCA_035041135.1 Platyrinchus mystaceus | reverse complement strand
CGAAAGTTGTCGGCGCGGCGGGAGCGGGGCCGGCGCGTCCGCAAGGGGGAAGCTCCGCTGCGCCGCCGCTCCTGCCCCCGGCACGGCGGGAGCGCGGCCGCGGCCCGGGCCGGGCGCGCCGGGGTCGGTAATTCCGCCTCGCTGGAGCGAAGTTTGCCCCGGACGGCGCCGGGGCGTCGCGGCCGGTACCGCTGTCGGCGCTTCCGCGTGACGGGCGGGAGGAGCGGGTGGAGGGCCGTTCACATCCCCGACCTAAACCCGGGCGAACGTGCCGACACCCCAGGGGTTGGCCTGGTCGTAGTTAGGCACCGTAAAGAAGGGCGTTTAGTTACTAATACGGCTTTTTTTCCTTATTCGCCACAGCAAACGTACGTCTTCGCCTTGATGAACCCATTTGCGTTCTTTAGCGGGAAACCCCTGCTTAGAATACAAGGGTGGTTATCCCGTCTTTTGTCTGGATTTTTGCTCAGATTGTTTCGGAAATATATTTTTTTGGGTTATTTCTTGTAACTTGGTGGCATTAGAGCTTCTGTGGGCATGGCCACCTCTCGCTTCAGTTTTGCCCGTGCGGTGTCCAGGGGAGTGAGGGCCAAAGGCTTTGCAAAAATGTAATTTTTAAGTAGTAGCCGTGATGTTGCATGTTGTTAGCTTCATATTTTATTATCTCTTTGATGCTCCCAAATCCATTAGTTAGATCTTTTCTGTGGTCTGGAAAACACCTGTCTTCATTCTTTCCTCATTTGCTTTTAAGTACATGATTAACTGTACTGAAGTAGGGAAATGCCACCTGGGTAATAGGGGTGTAAGTGAGAGAAAGTGAGCGTTCCCCTGGGCTTCCTGGCTCAGATTGTGACGTTTCTGTTCTCTTGGGGGAGACTTTATTGTCACCAGAGCATACTCGGGCTCCATTCACTTTTTGGGCTTCCTGTGCCAACATTTTTCCTACATAAGACGCAGGTTTTGGTGTGCTCAGCCCTGTGAGGCTGCAGCTCTACGGACCAGGCAGGTCAGTGCTCCCTGACTGGGAAGGTAATTTGTCTTTTCCACTTTTATTTATTGCAACTTTTGTCAGGTTTGGTGTTGGTGGCTGGTTTCTGGGGGCAGGTTAGGAGTGTCCTTGCTGAGGAGATGGGTTTGCTCTGCCGAGTAGGGCTGTGCAGAAACTGCCAGAGAGGCGCCCGCTGTGCCTGGCGCTGCTGTCCGGTGTTTTTGCTGGCTGGGCCGGAGTTGTCGCTGCTCTGTGCCCGTGCACAGCACGGCAGCATCACGGAGGTGGGAACAGAGCATTCCTGGCTCTGCACCGGCAGCTGGGATGTTCTCGTAGTAAGTCACAGAGCAGCTCCCCCGCTGACCTACTTCTGTGGTGGATTTTCAAGGAGATGCGATATAAACCATTCATTCCTTAAACTTAAACTCCACCTGTCAGAAACTTAAGTGGGAATGGTTTTAAAGCATGATTCAAGTAGAGTGTTTCACCAGTAGTGCAGGTGTTGGGAGGAGAGAACACGAGTTGCTTTGGATTTTTGTTACTTCAGTGAGTTAAAAGCCGATGTAAATGGCAGCTCGAGGGCCGGCTGTGGAGCAGCGCTGCTTTCTCTGGGAAGCCGCCTGCTCCATCCCCCCAGCGTGGTGCAGCAGCAGCGAGCCCCGTGAGCAGGAGCACACAGCTCTGAAGACCTGCCCAGCCTTGGAGCTCCCTGCTGAGCTTTGGTCGGGGCTTCTTGTGCCCCACGAGCAGCAGGAGATCACTGGTGGAGGTGAGGTTTGGAATGAGGCTGGCACCGTTGTCCCCTGGCTGCAGAAAAGAGTTCCACGGCTTGGAGAACTCGGGTGAGTCTCCTCTTTTCTGGTTTCCTCGGGCAGGATGAGGCTGGCTCAGTGACCAAGTAGCCCTTGCCATCCTGCAGCAGAGGGTTTGTGGGTTTTGTAGTTCCCGCTGTGTTTTGTGTATCTGAGCTGAGCTGGGAGGACTGACCCTCAGCAGTGCCATCTTGGCAGCTGTGACGGCTCTGAACTTCATCAGGGAGGTGATAGGGGGGCCTCTTTAAAAACTTCCTTTTTCTGATTTAAAGTTCAAAATGGAAAGGATGTGCACGGACAACCTTGCTTTTATTTCTGTGTTCTCATGGGCAGGTATCTGTAACCGTGAGCTTTGCAGAGAGCAGTGCCTGTGTGTTTGGTGTGGGGCTGGCACAGGGGCTGGGCACCTTGTCGTGTGGTTGTTGCATTTTCTGTCTGTTAGTTTGGGCAGGGTCATAGGTGGGACAGCAGGAGGTGGCGTTCCTCCCCGCAGCTTGCGATGAGCTGAGGGTGCTGGTGGCGTGGGCTGACTGAGAGGGCAGGTGGAGCCTCAGATGCTACTGATTGGGAGGGATTGTTTGGAGAACAACCTTTTGAAAACAAAGCATTCTCGATTTGGTTGTTAAACAGCAATATTTACTTTCCTCTGCGGAAGTGTTGCGTAAGATTTTATTACTTAAACAAGCCTGAGCTTACGGTGTGCTGATGGCTGGGGCTGTGTGCCATGCTCCGTGCTGTGTCCAGCTTGGCAGGATCAGACTGTCGCGGGGAGGAGGCAGCACTTGACGCTCGGCTCAGTCCACTCCTTGCCCCAGAATTTTTGCTGAATTTTCAGCAGTTGGGATTTTACCAAAATCTCTGTTAGAGATGGAAGCAAACTGCCTCCTAGTGAAGCTTCTAGACCCACTCCATGGGCTGTCAGCCAGCAGGACGGGTTCAGGGAGTGGACTCGATTTGCTTTTTCCAAATAGCAGGAACTGCGTGTGTGTGAGGTCAGTTTTCTGAGCACTTTTGGTATTATAACTGTGTTACTCCTGATGTAAGGCATGGGGCTTGTTTAAAACTCTGTTTTTTTAGCTCACTTTCACATCTCTTCTTTTGTTTTTCAAAAGCACTTTGGCTCTAAGGTTCTTTGGTTTATCTGTGTCAGTTTTAAAGCTACATCTGGAGGAAACCTTCCTGGAGATGTCATAACTCACATTTCATTCTCTGTATCAGAAAATGATACAGGGAAATGATGATGTACAAGTAAGGTTAAAACAGATGTTTTAAAATTTAATATTTGAGGACTTGGTGCCACCTTTACATTACTAATGGTTTTAAATGACTCTTGTAAAGACTTGCATACAAAGGTGGATATTGCTGGAGAAAGGGGCAATAGCTATCCTCCCTCTGTCCAGACAGCCTTTAGAAAGAAGGAGCTGGAATATGACCTTCCTTTTTTAGTGTCCCTCTGTCTCTGCTTCAGTAAGCCACATGTGTCTGGAGGATAGAAAAACTCTGACAAACCCAAACCTTTCCAGGGAGTGAAACCAGGCTGGTGGAGTGCTTGTGGAATATGGGGCTGGTTAATTGAAATGCAGTGCTTCCAGCAGCTTCCTGCAGCTTTGGTGTTCCCTGGCTTCCACTTCCACACCTTTCTGAGTTTTTGCTTTGTAGTTTTCTCTGTTCATTTGGTGTCTTGTTTTCGCCTTCCATGGCTCCCGGCACCCTGGAAGCCCCGTGTTGGGTTTGCACTGTGTTAAATCCCTTGGGTTTGGAAAGGCAGGTTCACCTGCAGGTGCTTGCACCTGTCTTAGCCCCAGTCCTTTGGGGTGCAGCACCTACACTGTTCCCAGGGCGATGCCAAAGGGGCTTTCTGTGCCAAGGCGCAGTCATGGCACTAGGTGGGCGAGAGCAAACTCTGTTCTCGCTGGGCATGGAGCACTCACTGTCCTTTTCCAGTCACACATTTTGGTTCGGGGGCTGGGTTTTTCCAGCCAGCTCTCCAGCTAGGTTTTTAAACTCAAATTGTTCACATGTAAAAAGGAAGAAGTGAAAATATCTGTGGCTAGCGGCTGCCAGTGCATAGGCTCAGAGTAAATAAATTCCCTGGCCTTAGCCAATGCTTTGCAGCTTCTGGGAAATGTGGTGTTGAGAACGTCTGTAGTATTGGAAACTGAATAGACAGGTGGTTTATTTTTTCTAGACCTAGCTGATAATATCCACTGCTCCTTGTCTTCATTGTCATTGAATTTGATGGTGTAACTTCAGTGAAAATCAAAGTATGAAGGAACTGATGAGAGGTCTCAGTCAAAGGAGTTGTTGGTGATGGAGAGCAATGGTCTTGTTGTTCTGGAGTACTTATCAGATTTAACAGCAACACAGTGAAAGTCAGGTGTGAACACAAGAAGGAGCTGCAGGGAGATGCTGAAGCAGCTGCACTATTTGAGTGCTCCCAAAGTTTGCTTTTAGGGTAGGTACTTGTGTACCTACCTTCTGAATGCTACTGAATACTTCTATCTGTTAGCAGGGTGCTTGAAACAGCCTGCCAAGGTGGGAGATGGAAAGAGGAGCTGTTTTTGCTGGTTGGGGAAAGTAGACTCAGAAGTGCTGCACAGTGTGATAAGCATACAGTGTGAGAAATAAACAGCTGGTTGTGTCACCTAGCCCTCAGTCAGCGTGTGGGCTTTTCGTTAGGGATAATTGGGCTATCAAGTCTTCCCCAAAATGCACCATTTGCAATTTTGCCTAACTAGTGTTCAGACTGAGTTCAGTTATAAAATGTCAAGAAAATTCTGTTGTGTGAAAAGGACAAAGGAAAAGGAACTTGGGAGTAGCATGTCACTGGTGGGAGAATTGGGCCACTGATGCATGGCAGTGGTTTTAGCTATATTTCTGTTTCTTATGGTTTTCGAACTGTCTGTAGAGCTCGTCATAGCAACAAAGTATTTGTCACAAGTATTCCAAGACATTAAGGCTAGATTCAGTAACTTCCTAGAGGAAACCTGTTTTGTTGCTCATCCTTGATACTGCCACTATTCTCATAATTCCTTCCTCATGCTTTTTGTTTTTTCTTGTTCCTCACATATTCCCCACAGACAGCAGCCACAGCTGTACATGTGCTGGTTTGTGTTGGCCTCTCACTCCTGTTGTACATTTTTTACCTGTGCCTGAACTGTTTACCCTTTCCTTGCATACTCCCCTCAGCCCTGGTCTGCATCCCATGCTGGCGGACTGGGAACGCCTTTGCTCAGCCAGCACCTGACCGAGTGCTGGCATCCTGTGGGGCCCTGCTGAGACAGCTGTGCTGCAGAGATGGACCTGGTTATCTTCTCTTAGCACCCTTAATTGATATTTAGAAATCTGCTTTTGTTGCCAAGAGATTTACAACTGTACTTGTCCAAATATTGCTAGGAAGCAGACCAAAAGCTGTTGGGTTTGCTTCTGTTGCTGCTTGTTTATGGATGGAAAATGCCAGGATCGAAATTGAGCCATGAGAAATAGCATGGCACTCCTGCAGATGTTTTGATCTGGGATTTATTCCTTCCAGATGGAATTTGTTGGTTTTTCGCTGTTCAAAGGTCAGCAAGTGTCCAGGTGACTCTGGTGGCCTCCAGGTACCGTGTCAGCGCGGGTGCCTGTTCGTGTGGTGCCACCCGTGTGCTGCAGGGACGCGGCTGTGCTGCCTCAGCAGTCGGTCGGTGCAGGGGGGTCAGCTGGATGCCGGCCCAGGATGACATTGGGATTTTAGCAGTTTGTTTTGTACTAAAGAGCCCGTTTGTAATGTTTAAACACCTCTTCCCTTTCTTGTGAGGTAGTTAAGAAGATGGCCAGCCCTAAGTTATTACTTCATAATAATGGGTTTATAAAACTTGTGTTTGTGAGTTTATAGCTTACTTGTGATATTTATTTCTACTATAGACCTGTCTGCGGATCAGCAGCTGATCAACACCCTTTTAGCCATTTCTGTATTCTCCAATTACATGTTATATTGACAAACTATGGTAGTTAAAGGGGCTGCAGGTCTAAATTTACCTCCTGGATCACTGAAGATTTAGGAACCAGTTAAAGAAAAAAAAAGGGGGGGGATGAGGGGGATTGTTTGGAGAGCAGGGGTAGAGCACAGACTCTCTGTGTGATTTGCTGTTGTGCACTTTAAAGTTTTATGGTCCATGGTGCATCCCTTGGGAGGATAAAGTGCAAGAAGCATGAAGAAACCCATAAAGTGACAAAGGGTTTATGTGGTATAATTAATACGGAACTTTCCATGAACTTTGTAATACTTGTACTTTCTTAATTCTACATGAGTTTCTGGTTTGCTAATAAGTAAACTTGAAGATTGCTAATGGAACTTAAATTTTGGATTTTCATCCTGGATGATATATAACAGGACACAGTGTAGGCTGCTATATTTTAGTCTGTAGCTTCTTACTGGAGTTCTCGGCTGTGGCTGTGCCTGCCTTGGGAAACATTTTTGAGCTGTGGCCAGCTCTGCACTAAAACCCCCTGTGTCAATAGAGGTTTACTGGCAAATCCTCCCCATGTCAGTGCAGCTCTGCTTGCACAGGCACTTTTTGTTGACACTGGATGGGTTTGCAGACCTCAGTGTTGTGAGTCGCACCCATGGCAAAAATAAACGAGGAGAAAGTTCAAGTACAAATCTGGATTTGCAAAGTAAAACCAAATCAGTGCTGTGAGGTTGCAGCTCCTGTTTTTAGCTACTGAGGAAATTTTAGTTGGAGACAAATGGAGGAGTTTGCCTGTGGGTGTGCGGGCCGCACTGCCGGGAGCACAAGGATGCGGAACACTGTGGGCTCTTGTTCCTCTACCTTCACCAGGAGCCCCTGTGGTATTGGGTGAGTGCATCAGCTGGACTAGGAATGGCAGATTTGATTCAAGACAAGGGATAGCATGGGGTTTTTTTTGCTCCACCTCCCTAAAGATGTGCATGTTTCATTGCAAGTATGACAGTGTTATTTGCAAGGAATAGGAGCAGGGAAGTGGTGGTTCATTCAGAGGAATGGGAACTCTTGGTCCAGTATCCACAGTGCCACTGGGAGAGCAGTCCTCTTCTGTGCCTGGCTTTCCAGGGACTTTCCTCCCTGTTGGAATACATTTTGAGTGATTCTAGTGGGCAGAGAAGTGAGTGTGAAGGCAAGTGTGTGTGCATCATTTGAGGTGATGGGTTTTTCACCCTCATAGCTGGTTGGTTGACTTTGTCCTTTTCCAAGGTCAAACTTGGTTTAGAGGTCACTGAATTTAGGATTCACATCCCATAACGTGATTGCTGTGTGTCATTCTGACTGTGTGGCTCAAGGAGTCTGTAATGAAAAGATTGTTGGATCAAGGCAGGTGGCAGTTGTTGTTTTCCACATTGGGGATTTTTTGGAATGAAGAAATGTCATTGCTAAATGCAGAAGAGGGAGGCATCTGTGAGATGTAGTCGCGTTACAAGATGATGAGAATGACCTTCCCTTGCTGTAATAACACAAGGTGGGAGATGCTAACAACAGGAGTTGGAAGGTTTAGCATCAGCAAGTTCTGACAAGTTCTACCAAAACATTTTAAAGGGATCTATTATCCATAGGCGCTTTCTGGATTAATAATACTGATAATTGATGACAATGGAAGAAAGTTAATAAAACGAGCTGAATAATTAGAGGTCTGCCAGCCCTGCAAAATAATGGAATGAATGATAGAGGACTTGACTGATACGGAGGTAAGAGGAAGTAATACAATTAATGTCAATTAAAATGTGCCTATGGAAAATAAGCTGATGAGATGTAACTGGGATGTAGTTTGGCTGATAAAAGCAATAATGTGTGCTGTAAAATACTTTGTGCCTTAATGAATTGAATGTAGAGCAATGCAGTGTTTTGAATGAGGAATGGAAATGGTGTAAAATGAAAGCAGGGAGCGTGAAGCGAGTACCAGCTGCATCGGGCTGTGGATCTGGAAATGCAGGTGGGAATGGCTGAGAGCTGTGGCAGGGCTGCCTGGCTCTGGTCTTTGCCCCAGGCAAGTTGTGTTCTTTGTGGATAAGCCCAGGTGTCACGACATTGGTGTCTGTGAGGCTTTGAGTGGCTTGGGTGGTGGGGAATAGCAGTGATGACAGTCACATGTGCAGAGCATTGGCTGGGGAAAGGATGTGGCCAAAAAGCCCTGTAGAGTAGCGGTCTGAAATCCTCAATGTCCAGCTAGAAATCCTGGAATGGTGTACAGAGCAGTAATGGAGAACACCCTCTCCCCGATTTCTTTTATCAGTTCAGCAGAGATCGATCCTGCTTGACTGCTCCTTGCCCAGAAAGAAGCTGGGAAGTGGCAGCCCTGTTGATTTAGTCCAACACAGTCGCAGAGTAAAGTTCCCAATAACTCAGGGAGTGCGCAGGACTCATAAATTACAGAGCAGCTCACGTTTATCATACACATCGCTGCTTATCTTGTAAACTCATCTGCTGGGCTTGCACGAGCAGTTGATTTAACAGCGTGTATATTGTTGAACTTGACACATCCAAGAGTCTAATCAAGCTTTAAGAATACCAGGAATGTCTGGCTGCTGGTGTGAGGTCTCTACAATTCCTAAATCATTTCTAAGAATGCTCGTGGGCCAGGCTCCGTTGGGTTCGCTGCAGGTCACAGGGAATGTCTGTGTTGTACGAAATTGCAGAGGAGTTTTATCATATCGCTGGCATCTGTTTAATGACATAAAATGATTAGATGTGTAAAAGGAAGAAGTTAATATCCCTTTTCTGTACACTTCCAAATGGGAAATGACTATAAATTAATTTTTTAGGGTAAAATGCCAGAGAGTAAGTGTACTGCTTGTGTACCGCTGCCCAGGATCTGTCACAGGAAGTGAGAGAATGGTGGAGGAAGGCAGAGATGGTGTGTTTGGAGGGAGAACTGGTAAAGCTCTGCATTGTGGCTGGTCTCTCTTACCCTGCTGCTCCAATTCCCTTTCCCATGGGGACTGATTTGGTTGATAAAGACGTGCAGCTCATGGATGCTCTGATTCTCTTGGTGGTGTCAGAGGATTGATAAACGTCATCAAGGTGCTGCTGCTGGGACTGCTGCAGGCTGGTGTTGGAGTGTAGGGCTTTTTGGGACATGATTTTTTGAGGAGAATTGATACACCTTCTACATATTTAACAATAAAAAAGAATAATTTTGTATTCTTCAGTGTTTCTGCTTTTGAGACCCTCAGGTATGGTGAGTTAGGAAGATTTCCAGCCCTCTTTCTCAGTTCCGTGATGAGGAACTACATTCACTTTCTGATCTGTGCATGAAAAGAGAAGTAACCTGGGTTTGATCGGGTAAGGTGTGTTCTAGCTTTAAATGAACTAATAGACTTTGAGTTGCATTTCTGCTGCAGCTTGACAAAATTATAGCAGGTGCTAGGGCTCTGTGCTTATTTACTTGCAAATCCTGTCAAGTGTGAACTTCATTTATGACTTCCCTGGCAAGTTGTGCTGCTGTGGTCATGGCTTCTACAGCATTTTGTCGCTATTGCTTGTAAAATTTGTCACTGAGAGAAATAATGACCTAAAATAGGCAAAGGTAAGCATACACAGGCTCCTTGTGTCCAAATCCATCAAAGCTCTTCTCAAACTTTGCAACCATGAAGAATTTAACTGTATTTATACTTCTGAAATAAAGTTGCAGGTTCATCAGAAAGACATTATTTGTCTTATTGACATTGCAAATTGCTGCTCTTGGACAGGGAACTGGTGGGTTTCCAAGTCTTGCCGTCGCTCGGGTCTCCTGGTGGAAACCACCCGTTCTCCCAAGTGTACATCACGTGTCTCCTCTCCTTTCTAGATGATCATGGGAACAGCAATGGCAGTCATGTAAAAATCTTTTTACCGAAGAAGCTGCTTGAATGTCTACCAAAATGTTCAAGTTTACCGAAAGAGAGGCACCGCTGGAACACTAACGAGGTAGTTAAATCTCTTATTTATACTTAAATGTACCAGCTTACTTAATGCTTATGGATTCTTTTGTGAGAGCATGCCATGTGAGCTCCAGGATAGGAATTCCTTGGCTCTGGAACCTGTTCTATAAATAATGAAGTCCTAGTACATGCTGCAAGTGAGGTTTAAGCTAGACTTGAAGGCAGACGTGGAAGCTGACTACTAGTACAGTAGGAGCCTATTGCTCATGTGTGTGTGACTTGTCTGGGAGTCAAATCTTGTATCATCTTAATGACCCATTTCAAAATGGTTTAAAATCAGATAGGTGTGTTTGTACCATGATGAACAAAGTGTTACCTTCCTGTGCATGAAGACTTCCGAACAAAAAAGCGGCGTATGTTCTCTCCTGCCACACAGGGTCCAGGGAAATAACCAGCTTACCTGTGTCTGAGGAATCTTGTTAAGAACAAGACACACAGAACTGGGCATTTTATACTGGAATCCAGTTACCCTGAGTGTGCTCATTCACAAGTCTCCTGTTAATACATCATGGTTGGGGTAATTTAAATGAAACAGAAGTATTTGAAATTTGGGTATCTGTGGGCCAAGGTGAAGTTAAAAGAATTACCCAGGTAGCTCTGTGATCCCTAGGCTTTATTCCTGCTGGGCAGCAAGGCTGGTTGTCCCATGGCAATGCTCACAGTGTAGTTTTAGATTTCAGTAGCTTTGTCTTACCATAGCTTTGCCTTATTTGTATGAATCACTTTAAATAGAGGAGATCCACTTGGAGAAATGACTTTAAAACTCCGGTTTGTTCTGCTTGTTGGGAGCTGACTGGTCCTGTCCCTCTGATCCCCCATTTGTAGCATCTAAACTTGTTAACAGAACCTATGCTCACGACTTTTAACACCTGCAAATGGCAGCTGAGCACAGGACCAAACACAGCTCACTCGTGTGTACGTTTGCTGAGCGTAGAATCAATCACGGAGAAGTTCCTGTGTGTATTTTTTGAAATTGGAGTCCTAAACCCCCTTCCTTCTGCTGTCTGGAAGTTGCAGTCAGGTATCTATTTTTAGTATACCAAGTACGGTATGAATCAGGTCTTTGGGGGAGTTGCTGGCCTTGGCTTTTGTTTTTATCTTGGGTCATTTGCATTGAAATGTAAATTGTAGAAAACATGGGTTGCCATTGCGGTTCATTCTGTGATAGAGTGTATACTAACAGGGACAGGGTATTGAGCAATAGCAATTCCAGTGGCTCTGACAGATGATGTTTGGTCAAGGACAGTTGGGAAAGCAAGGTCTTCATAGGTTTGTGACGGAATGATGCTCTTCCTTGTTATTGGAAACAGCTTCTTGGGTTTTAGTCACTTTCTCTAGCAGTGCTGCTGTCCCAGCCTTGTGTACACTCTTGCATATGCGGCTCTGGGCAGGGTTGGTGTGTGGAGCTTCCCTGGACACAGGGCATGGCAAAGTTCATCATACAGCTGAAAACTGTTATTTGGACAGGGTGCAAACAGGAAAGCTCAGCTGCTCGGTGTGGTGTGTTAGGCTTGGAGCAGAATTTGGGAGCACGGTCTTCCTGATAAGAGACATGTTAGTGTTCTAGGGAGTGGAGAGTCAGTGACTCTGCCGGGGCTCTCCAGCATGCTGGGCTTGTCTCCTGCTATAATTCTGGAAGGATTATTTGCCAGTAGTCACAGGTCATCAACTGGGACATTAAAAGCCAGACCCAGCCCACTTCAGTATCTTTTTGAATACCAGGTTTGTCACTCTCATTTGTTTCCTCTCCTCTCAAATCTGTTACTGTGGCTGCCACTCCACAGGGAGGGGGAGGCCGGGTCTGTCGTGGGTTATGGCTGGTGCTGACACTGCCAGCCTGTGTGGTGTGGCCGGTGCAGTTTCCCTATTGAATTATTTAAATGGAAGAGCTCTTTTTGTGGTCAGAGAATTTTGGCCTCATTAGCTCAGAGGGGAAAAAAAAGAAAAAAGCAGAATCATATGCCTAGATGAAGTCTTGGAAATTTGTGTTAATTATGGGGAAGGAAGGATCTGAGCTTCCAGATTTTATTGCCCTCCCCACCCCCAATC
The DNA here is from genome assembly GCA_035041135.1 of Platyrinchus mystaceus. NCBI lineage: Eukaryota > Metazoa > Chordata > Aves > Passeriformes > Tyrannidae > Platyrinchus > Platyrinchus mystaceus. The sequence goes on along the minus strand of JAWWLV010000061.1, from coordinate 3,693,756 downwards.
TGAAAGTTTAATTCTGTTCACTGTTATAAAACTTGAATTTTTCTTAGGGTATAATTGAATAATAATGTTGGACTGCGTTCCCAAGGCATTCCTAAGGGGATACATTGTTTTTCACCTGATACACAGGTGTTCTGCCTGTGCTGGTGAAGGCATAAGTTATAAAGTAGAGAAGAAAAAGATGTATTTTATGCAGTGGTGCTTCCAGGATCTTTGCACTGATTTCAGAATACCTGGTTCTGTGTGTGAGGTGTCTCACTGACAGGAAGGTTTAGTAAAAGATGGAAAATAAATGAAATGCATGAATAACTTACACATCTGAACACGTGTGTGATAACGCTGTCCTCCCTTAAACTGTGTGTGTTTCGGCAGTTGTGGGGTGTCCATGGGCTGTGACGTGCGAGCGCAGCGGGGGTGGTGTGGGTTGTGGTGTGTTGTGCATCCTGAGGGAAGGTGGGGGCCAAACCCCTAACCCTGCCATGACCTGGCTTCTTTCCAAAATCCTTAAGCGTTGCTTTTTGGGCCCCTTTGTGAATAACTTTTTCTGAGCGCTTTCCTCTGCAGCTTGAGGATAATGGTCAGATGTTGCCCTGGGTTGGATACTTGGGATGGAGAAACTATATCCTCTGAGAGCTGGATGGCTTGTGGTTGATTTTACAGGTAGTAAATCATGTGATGAGCAGCAAGAGAAATGGAGTGCTTAAAAATGCTTCAAACATGTTATCAAGGTGTTTGCTTTCCATCAGAGCATGCATTTGGAACTGAAGTGTTTGATGGAAACACATTTACATACCAAGATGTCATCTTGTCTTAAATCAAGTTTATAGCAGTTTTATATTTTCTACTGAAGGAAGTGTTCCTTCTAATTTAATTTTTTTTACCAGAGATAGAAAATCATAAGTTTAGCCAAGCAATTAATTACAGATTTAAATTTTAGAGATGCCTGGGAAGGTGTGTTGTGCTTATTTTTCTGGCTCTGGGAGAGGATAGAGGCAGGTTTTTCATACAGTTTCTCACATTAGGACAAATCAGTTAATTGCTAGAAAGTTTGGCAGTGCTCTGTGCATGTGAGGGAGTTCCTTGCTCTCGGGGTTTAGTTGTCATTCATTGTGAACCACTTCAGGGTTTGTGTAATGCAGATCCAGTTTGGTGGCAGTGCGCGGACGGAGCAAAGGTTTCCCGCTCAGTGTGCTGGCAGTGCACCTCGAGCGGGGATTTTGGGAGCTGGGTCTCGGCTCCCTTCTGTGGGCAGTGGGGCCTGGCTCCCAAAGCACTAAGCCAGTGGCCTCGAGTTCTTCTGGGCACCCCAGATGAGCTCCTGTGTCCCCTGATGGAGGTGGTAAAGATGTCTTAGCTGCCTCATTACCCACTAGTGGCTTTGAGCAGCAAGATACATTGTCCGCAGGAGATGCATCCTGCTGCTTTCTGTCCAGGGACCAGGTTATCTGGGAAGAGAGAGCTTCCTGGGGCACTGGGGCTCAAGGATGTTGGAGTAACCTTGTCTCTGCACAGCGCTTGCCAGGCACTGGATTGCGGCTCTGAGCAGAGATGCCGTTCGTTAACAGTTGGCAGGCGCAGTCATTAATCATCCTTGTAAACACTTAATGACATGGTGGGAGAAAGAAGAAAAGTTAAACATTGGAAATGTAAAATGCTACCTCAGGCTTTGGTTCCAACAGTATTCTCTGTTTACGTTCTCTGCTGGGAGAAGCCCAGAATTTCCATGGTAGAAAAAGCAGTAGTAATTGCTTCATGAGCTTGGGCTTGTCTGGAGGGGCATAACAGAACTGCCCTGCTCACCGGAATCAGGCAGCATCCACGTGTTGCGTGTTCCAGGCTCAGGTATTGCTTGGGAGAGTATGCAAATAATGCAATTATGAAACTCTGTATTTTGAGCATTATTTAGCATAGGAAGAAATTCTTTGCCTCTGCTGCCCTGGGGCCCAAATCGTGTGTTCACTGACATCTCGGTGTGCTCTGGCGTTCTTGCTTTGCTCGCACGACACTGACATTCTCCTCTTTGCTTGACAGCGAGTTATTTGCCATCTTTTTTCTAAAGCTCAGAGAAGATCTTGAAGATTTGGAGAATTGCCTGAGGGACGTGAGGGACTCAGACTGAATGGGGAGCGAGTCTGGAGCCTTTGGGCTGGCTGTGATGCTCAAGACACTGGCAGGGAGGCAGGAAAGCGATAGGTCCCTGCCGCCTGCCACTCCAGCTCTCCTCGGGCCTGGTCAGCCGGTCACCGCACGGCTCCTGTCGGCACACGTTTGTTCGTCGAAGCCATCCCCTGCTACAGACCTGGCAGCATGGCTACTGCCACTGCATTTTTTTTTCTTTTAATGAGCACGTATGGTTCCCTGGGGACTGTGAAGTCCAGAGTATTTTTTGAATGCCTTCCATCAGCTCACGTTAATTCGGGTGTGTTAAGCCGAAGCGCAGGGTTCCCGAAGCTGAAGGCTGGCCACTGTTGTGAGAGCCCTGCACCTGCAGAGAGCTCACAGGGCTGGGACATCCCCGTGGTCTCTGTCAGCTCTGGGGTATCTCAAGAGCAGTAAGAATATAGAATATTGGCTAATTGCCTGCTGCCCATGTGATCACAGAGTATAAAATATTCTGATGGTAATGGCAAATGCTGACTAGAAGTGCTGTTGGTTTCTCTTCTGCCTGATGATCCACCACTGAAGGAGCAGGGGGGAAGTGGTTGCAGACTGGCTCAGGTGCACTTCTGCATAGCAGCTCCTCCTGCCCCTGCTACTCTGGCACCTGGGGACTCAGCACTAGCTGACCTGGGGACTGAGGCATGTTAATGCAGGGGGTTGGGAATGGCAGGTGATGCCTTCTTTGGGGGCAAAGCGTTTGCCAAGTGCTCGAGCAGCCAGAGCATCTGTAAAATCCGTAATGTCGGTGTCAGTTCGCATCCTTCATTTCAGTGGTGGTGGTCTGTGAGCCCCTGTACCTGGGAAAGGCCTCACCCACCTGGGTTTGTCCACCAGTGAGCTGGGTGTCCATGCTGCCAGCCAGTGGTACCGTGCTTCCAGAGCCTGTCCCTCCTCTGGGCCACCAGCAGGAATGTGAGGAACGCCACTTCCTTTAAAGAAGAAAGAGCTCTGCAAGTGAAATCGAAGGGAAATAGAGTTTGCAGTGTGAGAAAAGCAGAGCCGCAAGGAAGTGTGCATACACCTGACTGGGGCTGTCTGGCACATGGGGGCGGCTCTTCCCGCTGTGCCTGTGCTTGGGGTTTAAGGCTGATCGTGAACAAGGCAGAAAAAATGAAGAAGCACTTCATTGTGGGTTTATTTTGTGAAATTAATGAAATTATGTGCTTTGTTTAATGTGCAAAACAGGAACGTGCTGCTGGCATTGCTTTTGCAGTTCCTGAGTCACGTGCTGTGAGCAGGCTGGGGACTGAGCAGAATCGGAAGGTTACCTACTGGTCCTGGCAACTTGGAACAGAAGCAGTAATACCTGCCATGCTGTTCATGCTGAAACACAGAGGGATTCCTCATCTTCCTTTTTGGGAAAACCTTTTTTTCCCTTCCCTTGGTTCATGTGGGCACTGATGAAAAATGGCTGATTTGGCAGTTCTGGGCAGTTAGTGTGTCAGAGTACTGGAAACAGAGCGGCTCCTGTAAAGCACAGCAAACAGATCAGATGGAGGGTCGGGGATAATGCACTGCCCT
>JAWWLV010000061.1:3675680-3689978 GCA_035041135.1 Platyrinchus mystaceus | reverse complement strand
GAGTACTGGAAACAGAGCGGCTCCTGTAAAGCACAGCAAACAGATCAGATGGAGGGTCGGGGATAATGCACTGCCCTCCTGGTTTGTTTTTGTTTTCCAAGTGAACTTGATTGAATTAATTAACTTTTTTACACTTAATGATAGCCTAAAGAAAAAAAATTGCTTCATCATTAGTTTTAGCATATTATACACAAAGTATAAAATGGTGGTGGTATTTAACCACCTGATTGTTTGCCATTAGTAACGTGTCAAAGTACTGCTGAGTATTTTTGAAACTCTAGAAATTAGTTCAGAGTGGAATTGGTTCAGTGGAATTGGTTTCTTTTACTGTGGGACACCTCTAGGTCCTCCACTAAGAGTGAGTTGTGTAAATGGCCATAGTTCAGCAGCTGTAGAGTGGCTCTGAATCCTTTGTCTGTCTTATACTTAACACAATTTAAAAAAAAAAAAGGTATTGTAGATTGCTCTGGGAATGTGGGAAAATAAGGTGGAATATTATTTCCTCCAGTTGATGGTGTGCTTTTCCTAACCTGTGTCATCTGTTGCAGCTCATCCTTGTTAATCATGTATGGTTACCCTGAAGTGTAGTGTCAGAAGAGAACGTGGAATCTGGTGTGTGGGGAATAAAAAGTTGGAGTTACCAATTAGAGCACCCTTCTTGAAACAGGAGGGAGTCAGCAGAGTGCATTAATTCACTTAGTATTTACCTTTTTATCTGCAGGAACACCAGCAGTAGTGGTAGGTACCTCTGCATCATGTTTCTGCATCTGGGTTTCTGGCTTGCCCATCACTAAAATACTTACTGGTGTTACACAAGTTGTACTTTGTACCTCATTTTACAAGGAAAATGTTACAACAAAGTCAATTTACAAAGTCAATCTAAGTCTCTGCCAGGGCCTGGCATGTACACACACAAAGGAATTGGTTCACTTGGCAAATGAATGGGAACTGAGGAGATTATATTTTATAAGTGATTGAAACCCTGTTGTCTTGATCTCAGGTGTGCTGCTTCCAAGGGTGGCTGTTGCATTTGGAAGAGAAATATCAGGAAATTTAGGTGAAAAATTAAAACTAGATATGAAGGAAAAATTAGTGCTAATCAAAGCGAAGGTTTTCTTCAGGGATAGTGCCTAAGAAAGAGGGAAACCAGTTTGTATCCTACCAAAGCAGTGATCATTGTGGGGAACAGTGTCCCGAGGAGAGTGAGAGTGGGTGGAATTACTGCAATAGGGGGGAAAGAAAAACCGAGGTGTTGTGCTCATTGCTGTGGATCTGGTGTCGGTGCTCTGTTGTTGGCAGACCGCAGGAGCTGGGGGCTGTTTGGCAGCACAGCCTTGGGGCGAGCCAGGCACTGGGGAGCCCTGGAGAGCTGCACCTCCTTGGAGGCTGTTGTAGTCCCAGGGGTAAAATGTTCCTGGAGTTACCTAAAACTCATCTTTGTGTTACTTGAGAACTAGTGAGGGAGCCCCACAATGTTGGTGTGCCCCATGGGCACATCCCTGTTGCATACCTCTGAGAGATTCCTGAGCTCTGAGTCTTCCTGATCACACTACTCATGTTAATGCCTTCGGACTTAATTAGCTGCTGAGTCACTGCAAGTCTGTGTCTGTGCTGTTGAGTTACTGCGAAGTCGCTGGGTTCCCAAACTGCTTTCCTTCATAGCGAGGTCATCTGGAATACCTGCAGTGTGAGTCGTGGTGAGAGGAGCCAGCCCAACCAAACGGTGAGGGAACAAGTGGAAATGTGGACTTAACTGGTTTGGTTCACAGAAATTGTAATTGAGAAATGTTGACAATAATGGCAGGAACCGAGTTTTAACTCCAGCATGTGGCAGTAGCTTTAGCAGGAGGTTTTGCCAGACACCGCTGCTGGGGGGGAACACGGACCTTTCTGCCTTCTCCGGCGGGTTCCTCACTGTGACATGCATGAAGCAGGAGTGATGTGGAAAGATGTGTTTTCTGGAAAAACATCCGGGCAGACTAGATCCTTGAACTACATGTCAGTGTTACGTATGGTGATTCTCTGACACTGGGGGCTTCTTTGCCTTACAAAGACAGAGGTTTGTGTGGCAATTTTGTTTCTTGGCTTCAAGGGTACGGCTGGTTTGGTCCAGATAAAAGACTCCCAAAAGTTAATGCCTTGCCAGGCAGGAGGAGGAATGCTGGAATGAAGAGAGATGCAATGCCCTTGGTGGTTGTCTTTCTCCAAAAGTTATCTGATGTAAATATTATGTTCTCTGCATAAATTTATTATAGATAATTGACTGCATCTTGCTTGGAAATGGGTACCAAAGGTTGTTTTATAGCTTCTGTGTAATAGAAATTCCAGGAGGAGAGGCCTTTGTCTTAGAAAGCACATTTTAATCACTTTTTTATTGTAGCGTTAAAGCAATACGTTACAATGTGAGGGGTTCAGTGTGCATGTGTGTCAATAATTACCAGATTTCCACAATTACAGTGAATAAAGGAAACTCTTGGAAAAGCGTGTCAAGCTTTCCCTGAAAAGCAATGATGTGACAGTTGTATTGACAGCCTGTGTGTTCTGACCTCAGCAGAGCCTCCCTGGCACAGCTCAGTGCCGGTGTGGGACCGTGTGCTCTGCCCTGCAGCTCAGGCTGTGCTGCCTCGTACCCTCGGCGCTGGCAAGTTTGGGCAGCGGGAAACCAGCACCCCAGTATGGAAGTGGGGAAATTGTAGAAGCCCATCTACAGGGAAGTTAGTAATAACAAGCCAAAGTGGCTGGGAACAGGAGTCATCTGGTGTTGCCAGGGTGGTGCAGCCTCAGGAAGGGTCGGTGGCTGCAGGAGGGTTGGTGGCCGCTGGTGCAGGCGGGAGCAGGAGGGCGACCGAGGGCACTTGCCACGGCCTGGGTGTGGAGTGTGGGAGCTTTGATGTGCTTCCATAGAAGGTTCTAGTTTTACTCACTGAAGCTCCTTTGTTTTGCAGAGATCTTGATGCAGACGCCCTTTTGGATTTCTTTTTAATAGTGTGTGACCCTTCATCTTTGATCCCTTGACCTGCATTACTTTGGTAACCATTTCATTTTTTTAATTTCATTTCATTTTTAATTTTGGTGTGTAAGCTGTAACATTTCATCATTTTAAACTGTAGTGTTCTTTGACCTCCCCAAATGTCTTTTTTTTTTTTTCTATGAGGGTGGGTAATGTTGGCTTTTCTTGAATAAACATTGTTTCAGTTGTTAATAAACTGTGTTTGTTTTTTCTTCTTTTAAGTTCAACAGTGTGTATGTTGCGTGTATAATACTTTACTTCTTTTGATCTGTGTTCTCCCAGTACATACTCTAATTTATTTCGATATTTATGTACATCTTTGCTTTTCATTTGCATTTTTTCTACAGTTCTTTTGTTCAGTAAAACCCATGCTTATGGCCCGTCCATGTCCCCTTCAGTCACATTCTGATAGCCTAAAGTAACCATGCGAATATTTCAGATACTCTTATGAATAAGAACTATTCTTTGCTGTTGAAATTTTGTTCCCTGTCCTGAAGATAACTTTTCCTAAGCATCAGCTCCAAACTGATAGCTGTTTTAATAAAAGATTAGGCTTTAGACCAAAATGAAAATCTCAATTGAAACTCAATTTGCATTTATTTTTCCATTATCTTTGGAGCCCAAAGGGAAGTTATCGATGCCTGGAGCTGTGCTTTAGGCACGGCTGTGCTTAGGGAAGCAGCATGGTGTGTACGTGGGATGGCAAAGCCCCCAAAGCTTAGTAGCTTATTCTTTCCATTTTCCTATTGAAAGGGATCCAGTGGATAAGACAGATTTTGGCCAGATTCTGTTTTTATCTGGTAAATGATCATGTGAAATCCACGGAGCACGGCCCACTGAAGTACAGATTACTTTTTAAGTGTCTCATTATTTTATTCTCTAACATTTAATGCTGCAGTTTTCATTGCACACAGATGAAGCTTCTAAGTGAACACTGAAGTGGATTTAGGTCTTCTCAGAGCCTTGTTGATGCTTATAAATGTATGATTTGTTAGAACTACAGATAACAATTATAGCAAGCTGTTCACATAGTCTCAGTGGGCTCTGCCAGTGCCTGGCCTTGAGAGGAACCTGAAGCCCACCTGAACACCCAGCAAGCTCTGCTTCCCTGTCTGGGGGTCCTGTTGACCCCCAGGGCTGAGACTGAGCTGCCTCCTTCCCTGTGAGTCCTCTGAAAGGCCCAGGGGGATCAGCCCCAGGTTCTCTGGGAGTATTAGGGATTCACCATCGTCAGCAGAGCCTGGTTCAGGAAGCAGCTGGTTTGAATTGGCATCCCTGCTTGAGAAAGGTATTTCCAGCACTGATCTCTGTGCTTAACCACAAGATCCCTGTTTTTAAACTGCCTTTGTGTGGCAGAATTGACTGTTAACATGGCAGGTCCAGAATTCACAGAATTCTCTGCCCAGCACCTCCATGTTGGTGTGTGAGTTTCTCTGACCCCGTGGCTACAAGCCGTGCTGGACCGTCACAGCCTCCATCAGTGCTTGAAGCATTCAGGTGGTTTTTTGCTTTCCCCTCCTGTTCCAAATTTTAGCTCTAATAGTTTTTGGAGACCTGAAGTCATCAGTTCTGATACACAGACTGCTACTCCTCATCGAGTGTATCTGGGGTAGCTGGGATTTGGCTTTGGCTGTGGGTTTAATGCTGCCTGTCAGCCTGATAAGAAGGATCCTCTAGAAATCATCTTGAGCCATTTCTCCAGTCTCCAGAACAGGGTTTTCAAAACTCAGTGGAAAAAATACTTATTTTGCTCAAGAAAGCTCCTTGAAGACTGTTTTTCTCCTCCTTGTAACACATATTTTATGTTGGCAGCAGTTAGATGTGAATGCCTTGACTTTCCAAGGAAGCAATTTTTAAAAAGCCTTTATTTAGACGTCTGGAAACTGAAGGGAATCTCCCTCCCTGTGCAGAGGGCTGGCTGTCAGTTGCCTCCTGCTAGAACAAATAGCAGGGAAAAAGAAGAGATGAAATAAAAATGTTTGATGTTGGGAATTGGAGTCAATAATATAAAAACAGATGAGCTTAAAATATGGTTAGAATGTCTTGTTTCTTTTTTGTCATTTCATGTTTTGTCATGTCCATCCTGCCTCCTTTCATAAGGTAAGCGCTCTGAGCCATGGAACTAGCCGGGTGTAGCTCCCAAGGTGGTGGGGTGACAGAGTGGTGCATGCTTTGTTGTGATCTTTCCACATATTGTGTTAGATGCAGATGTTTATTTGCAGAAATCAGTGTAATAACATGGGTTATGCCTGTTCAGCTGTTGCATGGGCTTCCAGGATGCTTGGTAAGGGAAGAGTTAGGAATTGTCCTCAGTTTCTTGTATAAAAACCAGTAAATACTAGCAAGAAAAGCTGCATTGTTGACTTAGCAATAGCATTGCCGTTTGCCCCAGTGTAAAATCTGTCCCCAGGTTTCTGCTGCAGCGCTGCTGGATATAGCAGGAACAGCAACAGCTGACCCTTGGATGGCAAGAAATGATGGAACTTAATTCACTTTACTGAGCTTGTTTTTTACAGAGCAGGAACTAAAATACTTGTTTTCTTCAAACACTTAATCAAAGAACTACACAAATGCTGCAAGATGTTTGCAAAGCAAAACATTTGTCTATTTGAGAGAATACTCTATTGAGAGATTTGCTCCTGCTTATGAGGTTTTTCTGTTACTCAAAGCCAGAATGTTGATAACATCCACTCCTGAAACAAGTCTTAATTTTGAAATCTGTGCAGTATCTTCTGCTGCTGGAGGCTTTTACATGCTAACCTTATCCAAATGCTGAAAGGTTGAATTGAAATCCTTGGCACATGTACAAGATTTAGAGTGTTGCATGTCTTGCAGTTCAGGTAATGCAGCTGGGGTTGGATTAACGTAATCTGCTTTATCCAACCTAATAGACACCTGTGTGTCATCTGCATGTACTGCTCTTTTAATAAAACATAGCAGCAAATTGCTTGCTTTGGCCTGGACTCCTTTCAAAAATCAGATGTATCAGTCAGCATATGCACGCTCTATTTTCTGTCAATACTGAAACTCATCCAGAGGTGCAGGATGAAGGTACAGGACAGGTCTGTTCCCCCCCCCCAAGCCTCTATCTGGGAAAACACAGATTTCTGTGTAGGACCTTACTGTACACAGTAAACTGAGCAAGTGGCAACAGACCCTATTCACATTTCATGGCTGGTGGCTTCTAGGCACAGATCCTGCTGCTCTAGTGTGAAGAGGAAGGGAATTCCCCCTTTCCAGCAGAGCCCGAGTGCTGCTCTGGCCTCGCAACAGGGCACGGGCCCTGGCAGCAACTCTGTGGGGAGGTTCTTCCCAGGCTGGGGGTGAATTTCTTAGGCTTGTCACCCTGCTTGCTGCTCTGGGTGTGCATTGGTTTGCGAAGTCCTGAAATTTAATTATTGCTCCTGCTTTAATCTCTAACTTCTCAAAGCGCATTAAGGTCTCTGATGGCTGAGAGGGTGAGCCGGCGCCGCTGGGCAGCCGGCCCTGACCTGCTCCTGTGCTTCTGCTTTTCCTCTGCTTCAGAAGTAGAACTGTAGCACTTGAAACCCTACATTGGCTTTGTGCCTGCTAGAGCAGGGTCCTTCGCCTGTCCCCTGCTCATAGCTGCAATTCAGCTCAGAAAATGCTCAGCGTTAAACATGTGTTTTTATTTCTCCTTCAGGTTTGGCTTGTCTGCTTTTCAGCTCTTCTAGACATTGGAAATTCCAGGTTGTGTTTATTTTCTCTGGATTCCTTCCCACAAGACAAGTGAATTCAGCACGGATTATTGGGGAGAGCCTTGGCTGGGAATAAGGATAATTGCAGTCTCTGGCTGCGCCACAGTTTCACTGATGATTTCTTTTAAGTTACTCACCTGCACTGTTATCTGTTTCCTCAGCTGTAAAATGTGGGTAATTACCTCCATTGTAAAATGTTACAGGGTCTGCTGGTAATTATATGAACGAAGCCTAATTACAGTGATTATCCCTTGGACCTAGACTAGATCTGGCTGATGTTGCTGTTGTGATGAATGTATGAAACAAATACTAGAACTTGCCTTTCTCCATTCTTCGGAGGGGCCTGGAAGGTGCCATGGCGCGCGATGTGCGTTCCTGGTGAGAAGTTCTGCTCTGTCACCCACGTCCATCTGTTCACTTCCTGTCCCCCTTGGCCCTCACACGTTGGCAGGGTGGTGGGCTGAGGAGAGGCTGAGGAATATACTTATTCAGTAGTTTGATCCATGTGTAATTTGATAACCAGGGTTTATGCTGCAGCTTCACTTTTTCTCTTGGGAATATATAGAAGGTGGCAGCTGGGGAACAGTGCTCCTGAGGTACCTGTTGGGTTAGGGACAGTCTGGGCTTCACTGTTCCTTAAGAAGTTCTGACCTTGATGCCGGGAGAAGTGTCCTTCCAGCTGTGAAGATAATTTCCCTCCTGTAAAAGGCTACAGCTTGCAGGACTTTATTATCAAACATTTTATTTGCCTTTCTCTTCTCCATTTATTTAGGACACATTTTCTTTGTATCTGGGAATAGTTCTACTATCCCCTGAGCAGGGCTGGGTAGTGGAGAAAGAACTGACATTCTTCAAGGTAGAAATGAAGTGTTCTCATCCGGAAAATCCTGCTGCCGCAGGCCGGATGGTGCTGTAGTTTCTGATGGTTGTAGCAAGTCATGTTGTACATTGGTAGCGATGGGAGTCTCCTCTCCTATCCACCTTTCCCTGACACAGACCTCGTGGCCCAGTAACAACAAAAAGGTGCTTGGTGCATTTTGCTGCAGCTCTGCCTGCCACGACTGCTTCCCTGCTTCCCTGGGTTCTGCCGGATGGATTTCAGCCCTTGCTTCCAGTCGCCACACACCCTCTTCCCATCAGCCTCAGCCTTTCATTGCCCTGGAAGAGCAGCTGTAGAGCTCAGTTATGTCTTCAGAATTTGGTAGCTGAGCAGCTCTTCCTTTCTCAGAGTTTCACGAGTGCAGTGAATTTTTGACTTTCAAGAGGAGGGTTTGGTTACAGTCCAGGATGATGGTTTGGAAAGGCTTTGTGGCAATGAAATGGCAGTTTTTAGTTGCAGTTTTGCACCTGAATTTTCCAGACTAGATGCTCTTCTCTTCTCTGACAGCCTCTGTGATTGATTCTGTGGCCTGTTCTTATCCATGACAGGTTACTCATGTACTCCAGGGATGGGAAAAATATGCCATTCCCAATAAGTGAAAGTGGTCATTGCCAGGCAATTAAGGGTATGGAAAGAACTTCCCTCTCTAGGTGGAGGAAGAAGTAAATGAGGGATTATCATCCCTCCCACCATCACTCTTGCTTTAGAGCATGTAAACTAGAGGTGGGTGTCTGCGGTGTGTCTATACTTGACCTAATGCTTTTTTTTGTTTAAAAATCCTGTTCATTTGAGAAGCAAAAAACTTGGTTTGTTCCTGCAGAAGCATCATCTATTCAGATGAATTATTCTCGTGTGAGGGGCTTCAAAAGTGAATGATGCCACACATTCTTACTGCCCGTTGCACATCTGTGTGTGCTCTGCAAGTCACTTATGCTGAGGGACGTTAAATTACCGCATACCCTGGAGCGTAATCAGTAATTCAGATTTGAGATTTATCTAACTCTATTTTGCAGCATCCTTGCAAAAAGTGGGAAGGTGTATGATAGTTGGGATTTCTGTATCTTGGCACCACTCTGAATGCTGTAAATCAATAGTGTAAGTAACATGCAAACTTTTTAAAAAAATTTAAATATTTAGTAACATAATAATTATAAACTCTCAAATCTTCCTTCTCTTAAAAATGAGTACACTGACTGGCTTTCATCGTGGTGCAAAGTGTTGTGTAAAATTGCTGTAACTTCTGATAAAAGTGTCTTTAAGTATCTGAATGAAAATGCAGCATCACTATGAAAGTAGAAAAAGTGTTAACGTGGATGTGGTCCCAGATGATGTGCTGCAAAATGAAGGTTTCCCTAGTTTTGAGAGCAGGTTTTAAGCACTAATATAACCCATGGGGGGCAATCGCACACCCCAGAGAAGGAGTTGAGGCGCAGTTTGTATTTGTCAGGGATTGCTACAGGAAATCTGCTTTAGCCATGGATTTTTACTGGGTTTTGTAATTACCTGTCACTGCTTGGCTCTGTGAGTCAGTAGGTTACAGACAAACAGTTGGTTTCAGGCCGTGCCCCCGCGGTCGTCTGTCCTGTCCTGGCTGTGCCGGTGGCCGCGGTGCGTTTGGCATCGCCTCGTCACCCTGCTCGGTACCGGGGCCGTGGTGCGGGACAGCGGGACGGCCTGGTGTGCTCGGAGCTGCCGGCTGAGGCGGCTGGAGTTGCCTGTCCCTGCGGCATCGCCGGGGAGGAGGGTTTCCATCGCGCCCCGTTTCCAGCTGCCCCCGTGTCTGTACGGACGCAGAATCCCCACAGGAGGGTGCTGTGAAGGCACTGAATGTGCAGGTTTGCAGGGAAGACCAGGGCTTGAAGGAGACAGCGACTGTAGGGCAGCCAGCGGCGTGGCTCTGGCAAGGGCAGTGCCCGAGTGGCCCTGGGGAGGGGTGCGGGCGGAGCTCAGCGCTGGGACTCGCAGCATCCCGCTGCCGTGCCCGGGGTTCCCAGTCTGGGTGTTGGAGTGCAGGTGATGGCAGCAGGAATGCCAACGCTCGGGTGCTGCGGGGTCCAGCGAATGGTAGCTGCAGAGTGTCCCAGGGCTGTTCCTGTGCCTCCCACTCGCAGCAGATATTGGGACCCTTCCCCATGAGCGTTGTCCGTGGCCTATGGGTCGTGTGACTTCTTGACAACAAGCCTTGGGGCCACCCAGCTACTTTCCTGTCTGTATATAGTATGTTTAGTCTGCACAAGCAGCAAAGTGCATTTGCTTGCAAGTAGAGCCTCTAGGTTCTGTCCTACAATACTTTGTAAGTTGGACCCTTTTATTCAGTGTGATCAGATGAGAAATAGCGGTGAGACCTCCCTTTGGTTTCTGGCTGTGCAACTTTTCTTCCAAATATTTTAATCAAAGGTATTATTCCTTTTGCATAGTACATGCTCATGCCAAAAAACTTCTCTGATAAGGCCAGTTAAGCAGCACTTCCACGGGCTTCTCCCTTCTGCTGGGTGCTGCTTGACCCTGAAATTAAGTGTGATCTTTTAAAAGTAAACAACTCTCCACCCCAGGGGCCGCATGTGTCTGCTCAGCTCCTTGCTTTCTTCTGCTTTTCACTTTTTAAATAAACTTTTGAAATCAAGTAGAAAAAGAAACTGAAGTAGAGACTTCTCTTTGGAGTGACCTCTAGGACATTTGGGGGGATTCAGTCTAATTCTGTTACATGGAGTGTGGGAACTCTGATGCCTTCCTTTAATGGCAGCAAGATCGACTGATGGAGCTGTGGTAGTGGGGGAGTGTAAAATTGGCTGCTTAGTACATCAAAGTACATCACTCTGAATCTTGGGACTGGGATCCGTGAGGGAGTCCCTGCAGGGGTCCTCTGCCAGCCATGGGGGCATCGCTGCACATGCCGGTTCGGTACCCGGGTTTGAATCCCAGCTGTTTGGATAAAGGACCGTGTCTGGCAGTGACGGTGCTTTGTGTTACCCTGCGGGTTTGGCACTTGTCTGAAATTGCATCACCAAAAGCTTTTGGTGGGATGGGTGATCCTGAGATTGGCTAATACACACTGTGAAAGAGGTGCCTGGTAGCCGTGGGAGCTTTGCCTCAGCACCCACATGGCAGGACCGAGCTGGTCTTGTGTTCAAACGCTGTTAGATCAGCGGCAGGCTCTTACAAATAGACTTGGATTTTGGCCCTGTAAAGGGAGACATTCAGCTTCCGGGGGGAATTCTGCCTTGGCAGTAACCAGCCATAGTTTGGTGGTTTCTGTTACCAGGCAGAATCTGTTTGGATGTTAGAAAATTAGAGCATAAATTCCTGCAGCAGTCAGCTGTGTCTGTGTCACCTCTGTGACCTCTTAACTGCTGCTCCTGTGAACAGTTGCCACTAAACACAGTCAATAACCCCCTTCTGCATTCCATTGGATCGTCTCCTCCTGCCATCTCAAATGAAAAATAAACAAAAGAGCTTAAGCGTGCAGTGTGCTAAATAGAGTAATAAGCTGTGAAAATATTTTATGGGGGAATCTGGGGCAGGAGCTGTCAGCAGGAGTGAGCTGATTGGAGCTGCAGCAGAATGGCTCTGGGAGGCAGTCATGGGGACGATGATGGGAGATTTGTTCAAACGTATGTCTGCTTTTGGTTTTTTACCCCTTTCTGAGTAGTTTTAGGAAATTCCTCCCATCCCTCCCTCCATAAATTGGTTACCTCTGCACATCAGAAAGCCTTGGCTCTAAGTACCTGCTAAGCTGCTCCTGTGCTGATTTGACTTTGCCTGTTTAATGTAAAACAGGTTTTAATCTTCTCATTTAGATGTTTTAATAGAAAGTAAATGTTTAACTTGCTTTGCTGTGGCATCCAAATCTTTAATCCGTGGGACTGTTTTTAATGAAAGGAAAACGTGCTTTTGTTTAAAGTAGGTGTTACAGCACAGGTGATGCTGTGGGCAGTGGCGCTGGCATGGGCAATCACAGACCCACATCAGGTATTTTTGGCACTGGTGGATCCTGGGTTTGGGAATAGTGGGTTTAGGAATGTGCAGGGGAGAGCGGCTAGAACCCCATCTCAGGATAGTCTGACTGGGGGAAGTAGGGAGGGGTCTGTAACAGTGCTGTAAGTACAGTGTTGGTGATTCCTGCTCCCAAATTAAGTCATGGCTTTTCCCAGAGGTTTTTCTGGAGTCGTACTTGTGTTCTGATGGTGTTACAAGGCTGTTGCTGCTCTAGCAAGGGAGAGCCAAGCAGAGCCGTGTGCTTGCCAAGGAAATGGTAAAGTAGGCAGCACTGGGTTTGGTTCCTGCACACAAAACGGGGGTTCTGCTCTTCTCTAGCCACTTTGTTTATGATTTGATATAATTTAAATTTTTAAAAAAGGCATTTGTGGCTCCAGGACGCACATACAGCTGGCAAAGTAACAGGCCAAAGCCAAAACTGATCAAGGGGTGGAACACACAGTTAATGTAGATAGAAGCCACCTGGGGGCAAGCACAGGCACCTGTTCCCACTTTGGGGCAGGACCCAGAGCTGTTTGCCCGTTTAGATGCATATTCTGCCCCAAATCAAAATTGGGATTTTTTAAGGCTGAAAGTCCAGCAAGCCTTGGAAGCCGGAGAGTGCTGCCAAAGGACTTACCTGTGTGTTTCCCACCAGCCCAAGCTGCTGGGACGGAACTGCCATTCAGGGCTGCTGGAGGCAGAGAGGCACTTACAGGTGCTCCATAAACACCACTTCCCCCATCGGAAAGCCAACTGCACTGATACAGCTTTGGCTGGGTAAATGAAGTGCTCTGATTTCCAGGCCTGTGTTTTAAGTTGTCGAGCTCTAATTATGTAAGTGCCAGTGTTATAAATAGCGGGTGCAGCTGGCAAGCCCCAGCCATGGCGTGCCGAGGCACTGGTGCTCGCTAGCGAAACCGGTTCTTTCTCATCGCTGTTTTGGCTTTTCCCTTCATGCTCCACACTTTCCCCAGCCAGGCTCAAAGGGGCTGTTCCCTGGGGCCAGGCTTACCATCCTTCCAGGGGCAGGGACCAGCTCTGGGGCAGGAGCATCCTGTGGCACCTGGATTTGTACCTGGTGTGCATGTCAGCTGTGTGTAAAATGCAAAGAGAAAAGAAAACTATTGGTAAAATAATAAATCTACTTCAAACCAAAACTGTTCACTCCTGCAGTGTCATTACACTTCAGGGGCTGGTGCTGCATCACAGGCGTGTGGAAAATGGTGTCACATGGGGTGTCCCAGCAGCGCCTGCAGCGAAGGATTCACTGTTCTCCACAAGATGACCGGGGAGAGATTGGCATCCATCCATGGGGAAACAGCTGCTCCATCGCTGTGCACCAGAGGAATGACTTGGGTTTACAGCATAGTAACTTAAATGTTTAATTTTCTGAGTTGTAGTTGTTCTAATTAAATGAATTTGAATATTTTTTAAATTTTCCTTTTTTTCCTTTGACTTTTTTTTCCTCTTCGACCAGAATCCTAGTACCCCTAGTGGGTCAGGGGCACACCAAGATGCTGGGACAGCACCAGGGCTTGAGAGCAGAGCCTTGTGGGGAGGGTTAGGGTGTGGGGGGCGACAGAGTTGGAGGTGTTTGCCCTCTCTGTAGGATCAGGTTGAAAGGTGTCACCAAAATAATATAAATATTATGAAGGCAATCAGATATGCGTTACCCACTTGGTGTGTTAGAGGTGGCTCCTCCCTGTGCAAGGCCAATCCATTCTGAATTCATCCCCCAGGATTTGGCTTTAAAACATGTTCACTGCCAGCTGACAGAAGAGTCAAGCTCGGATTTATTACACTGGCACCTGCAGTAAAAAATGACAGATGATGAGAATGTATTTAATTATCATTCAGCGCCACATCTCTGCCTGCTCCGGTTGCGGAGCTGCAGCTGTTGGCACACGCTTTAGTTTAAAGTCAATGTTCTCATCTGGAGAGGGGCCCGGAGGAAGTGGCCGGGAGAGCCGGCAGCTCCTCCGGGGCCCGGCTTGAGCAAACGCGGACCTCGCCACGCTCGCCCGCCCGCGGTGCCCCGTTCAGTGGCGCTCCCGCAGCTCCCGCTCCGGGAACGAGCAATTCCCCGGAGCGCCGGGCAGTGTCCCTGCCTGGCCGGCCCCTGCGATGGGAGGGCCCCGGTGGCAGCGATCCCGCGTCCCGAAGGCAACTGCGGTTTGAGCAAGGTCAGAGGGACACCCGGGACTGCAGCAGCGCCGGGAATGCTCATTCCCAAACCGCGGCTCCTCCAGAGTTCACGGGTGTGCTGGGCAGCTCTGCTGTGTGTGTCGTGTGTGCTATTACATGTACATGTACGTGTGCGCGCGGAGATACGTGCATACACACAGGCACGCGCATGCATACATAGACACACGCGCACACACATACGCGCACACAGGCACATACAAACACACACGTGTGCATACTTGGCGTGGGCGAGGCGGCCCAGGTGCTGCTGCTCGGCTGCCCCGGCCCCAGGAGTGCAGCCCCTCCCAGGTGCCGTCAGTTGGCACTGATGAGGCTGCCCGAGGAGCTGGACGAGCCCGCCCGGGCTGCCCTCGCCTTCCCGCCGTGTCCCTGTGGGGCAGAGCCCCTGTGGCCGCAGCCCTCGCCTTCCCGCCGTGTCCCTGTGGGGCAGAGCCCGCCGTGGCCGCAGCCCTCGCCTTCCCGCCGTGTCCCTGTGGGGCAGAGCCCCTGTGGCCGCAGCCCTCGCC
>JAWWLV010000061.1:3635511-3675580 GCA_035041135.1 Platyrinchus mystaceus | reverse complement strand
GAGCCCGCCGTGGCCGCAGCCCTCGCCTTCCCGCCGTGTCCCTGTGGGGCAGAGCCCCTGTGGCCGCAGCCCTCGCCCCCGCCATCGCCCCGCGGCCCCTGGACACAGGTGAGTGCTCCCGGCCGGGCAGGCCCGTGGACTGCCGCTGGCTGTGGCAGTTTTTTGAGGGGAAAGGCAATTCCAAGGATGAGCTGAGCTGCTCCTGAGGGACGAGGATTTGGGGTTGCTGAGGAGAGGTGCCCTCCTCACCTCCTTGCTTTGTAAGAGGAGAAGTTGCTGTTGGGGTTTCATTGTCACTTTGTTGCCTGTGCTCACCAAAATATGCAGGGGAAAAAGGAGTTCAGGGAAGATTAAAATATCTGATTCTTGCTGGTTACTGAGCCTTTTGGATGTGAGCTCAGCGTCTTTGCGCCTCATGGAGAAAACAGCAGTCCACGAGGAGAGGTGGTCAAAAGAATTGGCCAAAAAACAGGAGAAAAATATGATTTTTTGCAAAGCTTAAGAGGAAAACTGAAGAGTTTTGATCTTGTCAAAATGCCTTTGACATTGAAACTTTCCTTGCTTTTAATAATGGTTTAAAAAATACTAAGTTGAAAGCAAAAACTGGAAGCAATCTGGAAGCGAGGGGTTTTGTGCCCTGTCACATGGTGTCCTCACTGTTGTGTGCAGGACAGGGAGATGTTTGCTTTTCGGACACTTCTGGCAGGAGCATCTTGCACACCGAAACTCACTTGTTTTGGTGGATGTGGTGATTTCCCTCAGGGTTTTGGCTGCAGGAGCCATGCTGGTGAGCACTACTCTCTGTTAACCCCACCAAACCCCACACTTGGAAGTGGAGCTATCAGCTGGGGATATTTCAGAGCGGGTGGTGAAATGAGGCAGTTTTTAGTATTCATGAAAAATGCTTGTGACAGCCTTACCCCAAGTAATGAGCAGCCACCTGCAGTTCGGAGCAGTGCTTGATAATGCCATAATTAGATTGGAGATGCAAAAAAGCTCATTAAAATTAAATAACATATTTGTCACTGTTTTAAGAGGTGCAGATTGCCTCGAACCATGCTGGTCTGTTGACCTTGAGTATTTTGGCATAGTCCTTGCTGTCAAGCGCGTGAAAATCATGTCGGAGCATCCTGTGGGCAGTTTTGTGGTGGGGATTTCAGGGCAGGGTGCTCACCTGCCCCCATCACATAATTTGGATCTCACCAAATGGGGCTGTGCTGCCACCACTGAGATGCAGTGTAGGGGGACAGACTACCAACAGCATGGGTCTCTACCTCTTCAGTTTTGTTAAAATACATTAAAATGTGTTTTAAGTCCCCTTCCTCCTCCTGCCTGAAAAGGAATGTGCAAAGCCACGATGGCATCTATTAACAAGACTGTAACTTTGCAAAATTAATTTTTAATCACTAATTTGTTGCGTTTTCTGATGTTTTATACAATACCTATTTGTTTAAACCCCTTTTATCACCACAGAGGAGATGGGTGTTGTGTCAGGATCTCCATTTGGGGCATCCTCTGCTGGCTTGGCTCTGCCCTTGGGAGGGCTGGATCTGCCGAGGAAAGGTGGCTCTGGAGAAAGGCAGAGGTCAGCCTTTACAGAAGGGATTTCCCTTTCTCCTGCCCCAAAATGGTGATGCTGCCAAACAGACTGTTGCAGCCACACACTGCCCTTCTGCTCCAGAGTTGCTGGCTGGCCGGCTGGCCAGGGCTTCTCTTGCTTTTATGCACAGAGAAGGGAATTAAAAACTAAACGGGGGTTTTTCTTCCTCCTCATCACTAGTTGTAGGTAATTACACATAGATGTCTTGGAATGGGAGTGTTTACAGGCACTCCCTCTTTTTGGCATTTGGGATTTTCCTTGTGTAGCACTCAGGTTGTGAGCAGCACCAAAGGCCACACTGGATTCTTAGCCTGATGCCTGGATCACCATTGGGTGTTTGGGAATTGGGGGAGAGGAGGGAAAATGAGTGCATCTGAACACCTGAGGATGGAGCATCCCTGTGGGATCATGGCTCTTCAGTGTCCACAGGAGGGGAGAGTTCATAGCACAACTTCTCATGCCTTACAGAGAAACTCTTTTTTTTTTCATAATACTTTTTTTCCCCACTTAGGAATGATCTTGGAAGGGCTCAGGATCAGGTGGTGGCAGCTTCTGCTGCCTCACAGCCAGGCACACTGCTTGGCTTTGTTTGCTGCCAGTCATGTCAATGTTTTCTGTTATATTCCTGGCACCAAATGGGAATTTTCTCAGAGCTTGTTCTGACTAATGTTGATGAAAGGGCAAAAATTCATTATTAGAGAGAAATAGCTGGTGCTAGACGGGGGTTCCCAGGTGGATGAGTGAATATCAGGAAATGCCTGTAGTGAAATTTCTTCTGGACAGCCTCGGCCATGGCTGCCCCTGCTCTGGCTGCGTGGGCTGAGCTGTGAGAGCTGCGCAGCCCCGGGGTTTGGGAACAGCATTCCCTTTGCAGTGCCTGTACAGCTGCCCAGGTCTGTGCCAAGGGGGTCCCCAGTGCCCAGGCTCTGGCAGCTCCTCTGGGCAGAGGTGGCTGCACGGGGTCCCCAAAAGCAGTGCAAGAGCCCTGCCCGTGATGGGCAGACAGAGCCTAAACCTAAAAAAAATAAAATCAAATAAGATGTTTTCCCAGGCCCAGGTTGAGATTGGACCTATCTACCTTCTCTCATCTGGGTACTTGATTATAGGGAGAGTAATCCTTGTTCTTTGTCCAAGCTGGGATGGATAGTAGAGGAGGGAGCTGTGAGTGAATGGTTCCGTCACCAATAAATGTTTCCTGATAGACAGAATGTGCAATTCCCATTGTGCTTGGAGTGGAGTGAAGGGCTGTGGTTTAGGCTCCTGGTCAGATCCAAGTGGGTCCTTTAGGCAAGTCTCAGGCAACTTTAGAGGGAAAGAACCCCCCAAAAATGTTTGGCCTTTGTGGTTATGCTGAGAATCTGCTGGCAGAGTAAACCCTGGGTAAGCATCCTCAGTCTCCTGCCTCCTGAAATGGAGCAGCTTTTGGAGTTTGGAGCCACAATTTATATTCAAATGAAGGTCATTTGAAAGGTGTAACACAGTAAACAGCCATTATTTCATTTTGATAGTGGTACTAAAATTATAGTGTTGGTTGAATTATTTTAGTATAGGACCATTACCATCTCCCTAAAACACTTAGAGGGATTTTATATCAGTGCTGCAGTCCTGAAATTAGAGGAAAATTAAAAATCACACGACTGTGGTAGGAAAGTAATTTATTTGCGAGGATGCCTTCGTTTTATCGTGGAGTCTCTTTCCCTTCTGCTCTGCTGAGAAAGAGATGTGCTCCCGACACCCAGACAGGCCTAAGGGCTCATCTTGCTGAACCAGGAAGGCACCAGCTTCCCATGAGTCAGGGCTGCCATGAACCACCCCAAAAATTTAATTTTTAATTGTTTTTTCTTTTCCAATAAAAGCAGGTGCTGTGGTATTGCCTCACCCAACGCTGTCAGTGTGTTGTATTTCAAACACTGTGTAGGGGGGTAGATACACACTTTAAATCTCTATGCACTCATTTTCTTCTAGGAATACATGTAATAAAAGTTGGAGTTAATAGAATGGTGGTGATTTCTCTCATCGGGGTGGCCGGCTGAGGGTGCCTTTGTGGAGCCCGGCAATGACTTCTGCTGTTGGATGGAAGGGGAGATATGCAGAGGGGCTGGTGGGAGCCAGAGCTGGCGGACGTGAAGGAAATCTTAATTGGGAAATTCCCGTAGATTATTACAGCTGCCTTCATTAACATTTTCACACTCGGCTGGTAACAAATGAGGAGAAGGGCTGTCTGTGCCACTGCATTTACAGTGTTGGAATCTGCTCCATACTCGGACCCTTGCCTGGAGGTGCCTGCCTTTGAGTAGAAAGGATCACGTGCTTTCTGTGGAGGGGTGTTCTGTGAGGATTTCTGTGAAAATCTTTACTGGCAAGAAGCTGGTTCTCAGTAAAAGGAAGGAATAATGTGCAAATAAAATTCCCTTTAGCTTACAATTCCTGCAAGAATTCAAGGTGTGAAATTTCTCGTTTCTAGGTGTTTATCTGATAAGTTTAGATTGCGTTTGGATGTGGTTTTTATGGGGCTTTTGATCTGTTATTGCTCCAGGTTTTATTCAGTTGCATGAGGACGATGCCAAGTGTGCATCTATTGGGAAAGAGCATAAACTCCTAAACCCCGGAAGTTGAGCTGGTTCAACAGTATTGAAGCTGACATAAATGATGCACTGACCATGAAAGGTGTTGGCCATGGAAGGCTACCACATCATGTTGCAGATCAAGGACATGCCTCTTGTCCCTTCCCCAGCCTCACCAGATCCTGGCTTGCTCCTGTTCACACTTTGGTGCTGGAGCACTCCACACCAGCAGTGTGAAAATACAAGTTCATGATGAAATTGCAGGATGCTCACATGCCAGATGACGTTAGGGTGGATGGTCCCATCCTTGGGTGAAGGCTGCTCTCGCAGAGCAGCTCCTCAGGAGCTCCTTCAGATCGAGAGGAAAACCTCAGCTGGATTAGGATGCCCTCAGAGATGAGCGTAGCAACCTGTTCCATATTTATTATGGGCAACAATTTGACTAAGGGAGAATTTAGATTAATAACATTCAGCCCAGAGAAGTAATTTCCTTTGAGAAAGCGATTTACATGCTCTCTGCCAAAAAGAGCCGTCACCGCGCGCTCTCCTCGTGTCAGCTCCAATAATGAAGTTGGAAATAACATGGGAGGTTAATAGGTCCTACTTATCTCCTTAGCGCGGCAAAGGAAGATTTACAGTGTGGAGCCTGGTTTGCATATTCCCGGTGGAAATGGAAAGGTTTTTCCCAGCTGAGATTGATGAGACATTGCAGGGTGTCTGCTCAGCTGAGGCTGTAAACCTCCATCCCAGGGACACACTTGTTCCAGAGGGAGCCGCCTTTCCTGGGTCACTGGCCAGGGACTGACTTAGATGCCGGCGCTGCTGTTCCAATGATAATTTTTTTTATCACTCTATATCTTCTCTGAGCCTGGAAATCCACACAGATGTGGCTGCCACGCCGTGTTAAGAGCTGGATTGAAGCCCGGTGGGTTTTCCCTGGGAGCTGCCTATGGGTGTGCAAATGGGAAGGTCATCTGGAGATGGGGAGGCAGTGCTGTGGAGGATGGTGGAGGACACTTGTGTTGCCTCTCGGGCCACTGCCTGTGTGATGCCATCCTCCTGCATATTTTGGGGTGTGTTCAGTCCTGCCCTCAGCCCAGGGAGGGTGGTCTGCATGCTGGTCCATGGGGCTGGGAGCTGCTGGAATGTGCTGGTGGGTTAGCTGGGTCCTGCTCCCCTAATTGGAAGGGGTGGTGACCTTGACACTGTGGATGAGGACGCTGCTGCCTCAGCTCTTGGTGAGTGGCCTCTTCCCCCTCGCCTGGCTGGCCCAGGGATGGCAGCACCAGGCACGGGGGACGGCGGGCGCCAGAGCTCTGTCACTTCATATTACTCATGTGAAATCCCGCAGGACCCGTGGCACGTTATGGGCTATTGCAGGAGCTGTTTCCCTGCCAACAGTAGAGGTGTCTGGGCTCAGAGTAAGGAAAATCCCCAGATTCTGCTGCTGCTTTCCTCCCCCTCACTGGCTTTTGGGAAAGAGCTCTGTGACTGCTCTTCTCTCCCACTGGAATTGTGTTTGGGTCCTCGCAGGTTGTTGCACTCTTCCAAACTGAGAGAGAAACAAACTTTTAAGAATAAACCAAAATTCATTCCCTCTGGATAATTTAAGTCACACCGTGTCTGAAATCTGCTTAGGAGAGGGTGAGAGAATTGTTAATAAATGTTCTGTCTGCACAAACTGTAAAATATTCATTTCAGTTGGTTATCTCATATTACTGAGAAAGTGCGAGAAGAATGAACTTTCTGAACAGCTTAAGGTACAATTCAGTAATAACCTGAGCTATTTAATGAATGAAATATTTAACATAATTTGCATACATTAAGTGATGGGATGACCTTTTTCTACTTCTGTGTACTCCTTGTGTATCTGGAACAGCGCAACTTTTCTTCTTTGTCACTCCTCATGGTGCTCCAGGGTGGGCATTGAGGAAATGGCATTTTTCCTCCCCCTTTTGAGCCAAGCAAGTGGGCACCACACCAATTGAAGACAAGGCATGCGCAGGCACTGCTGTTCATGCTCTTGATGCTCCAGTCCCACAAAAAGCAATTTGTTTTCTTTTTCTTTCTTTTAAAAATCAAATAATATCTTAAGTGCACACAAGAAGCTGGAAGATCTCCACATTGCTGGAGACTCCTCTTGGCATCACAATGTTCAGGGCCTTGGAGCTGCCCTCTTCCAAAATACTGCTGGGGAGCTCCAAGCAGAGCAGAGACTGGCACAAAGCCCATCCCTGGGATGGGGCTGCCAGGCTCTCCCTTGAGACATGCTGGTGCCTGGGTGCCATCCCTCTGAACCTGGCACCCAGCACTCTTGGCTCCTCCAGGAGTGTCTCTGCTGGGCATCAGGGGTTGTGGCTGCCCTGGGGGATGCTGAGCCTGCTTGTGGGGTCCTTGAGAGTGGCATCCCTGAGCTAGTGCTGCTGTTGGGTGGTCACAGGGTAAATTAGGGCCAAGTAAGGCAGTAAAAACCCCAGGAAAGGGAAATAAGGGGGAAACCTTGGTGCTTTCCCCCACAGAAACAGAAAGAGCTGTAACAGATGTTGGGTGACCAACACTTCATTCTCAGCAGGTTACTCTGAGAGGATGTAGCTTCTAATTTCAGTATGCCCAGAAATTGCAATTCATAATCCAAACAGTGGCAGGGCTAGATTCTCAATTATGCCCAATTAATGTGGGACTTCATTAGTGTTCTTCCCTAACTTAAGTGCACTTTAATTCATTAAATTCTTTTTATTCTACTCTGTAAGTGGTCTTCCTTCAGAAAACTATGTAGCAAAATGAAGTGTCCCAAGGAGTGTGTGTGTAACTATCTGTATATAGATCTACAGATTTATAGATCTCTCTCTATCCCTTGGGTGAGGAGTGTAGGCTGGGTCTGGGGTGACCAGTGCAGGTACATCTGTAGTGTCCATGGAGCCCTCGCTTACCTGGTGGTTGATGCCATTAGCACCGACCCTCACAGGCTGGATGAGTAACGTATCTTGCTCTTCCGATCCCCATTACTTTGCATTTTTTCCCACTCATGCACTCTGTGTCATGTCAATCATTTGCCCAGTTTGCGGTTTGTTCAGGGCTCTAGGCTGGTTTTCCACTCTGTCTGAGCCTCACTGGGAAATGCTTCCTGTCATGTTCAGGTGGCACTTTCTCAGTGCTTGCTTCCAGTTTGTTGGTAAATATGAAGCAGTAAAAGAAATATAAAAGGAGTTTGATTGGGAATCCCCATCTGGCTGGGCCTGCAGAGCTCCTGGATGTCAAAACTGCTTCTCCAGAACTTTAAAGGCTTAAAACCAGAGAAGAGCAGATCCTGAAACACATCCCTTTCTCTGATCAACAAGATTTTAAATTTCTTTAAAGGTTTATGTTTTTAAATTAATACAAAATGAGCACACTCCTGGGAATGTGAAGCACAGCCTGGGACGAGTGTTCACAGTCCCCTCTCAGTGGCTGGATTTGGGCTGCCTGGGCAGAGGCACAGCTGTTTTCATCCTGCTGTTGATGTGCCTTGACAGAGCGTTAAAGTCAGTGTTAACCTTAAAACCTTCTGCTTTCATAACAGGCAATTTTGTTGGTGTTCAAAATGCTTTGTTTGATCTCGGAAGCCATGCATTACAGGATCAGGGCTTCAAATTGGAGTCAATTAGGTATAAGATCTGCTTTTAAAAAGCTTTTTTCAAATACCAAGAGCTTGAAGGTTAAAATGAGGTCAATGGGGACCCTGTGCTGGAGTGGCCCCACAGCTCCACTGCAGTGTCAGGTACTGCTGTGGCCGCATCCCCCTTGCCGCGTCCCGGTGGGTGCTGCAGCCACGCTGCATGTGGTGGCTCACCCCCTTTTCTATATTTAGTAAGAAATGCATCAGCATCCTTTTTCCTCCCCGAATTCCCTCTGGGATGGAGCTGGTAAATAGCACTAAAAATAACACCTGCAGCAGCCGCTGGCAGCCGCATTCCCTTCCCTGGCTGAGCATAGAACCGAAGGGTTCCCGCCCTGGGAGCAGATGCTGGGAGTTATGATTATTTAAAAGAAAAAGCAAAAATCAACCACTTAAGAATGTAAAGAACATGAAACTGCCTGTGTTGCTTAACCTTTGGAAAGTGACATCCATGCCCTCCACTGGCTCCTCTCCATGAGAAAGGATGCGGCAGCTGTGACACAGCCTGCAGCGGCATCGACCCTGTCTCTACACCAGCCTTCTGGTCAACCCCTTTCTGAGGAAAAATGCAGGGAATCCTGGGCAGTTTACTGCCCTGACACTACTCAGAATGGGAAATAGCTTTCACACAAATAATGTCTTTTTTTTTCTGGTCTTTTTTTTCACTTGTCCTTTTTTTCTTATGTTTTCTTGAAAGTGAGGAATGACTAAACTCTTAGAAGTCTGAAAATAACTTGGAAAGAATTTACAGTTCCCTGATGCTGCTTTGGTTTTATGGTTGTTTCCTTTCTGTGCCAAGACACATGATAATTCTGGGTCTGAGGGGCAGTTTCCACAGATGGGAGCCAGCTGGCGACCTCCAGTCCCTCTGGGGATAGATCTGCTGTACTCCCTGGGCCAGTGGCCCAGGTTAATCATCACGGCCAGATCCTAACCTGGGGCAGAAATGCTTCCCTTTTTTGAGAGCCTTCAGTGTAAACAATGGAAAAGGAATAAACCCATTCAGTAATCACTTCAGGAGCAGCAGCTCCTCTGTTCAGCTGGATTTTCAGTAGAAGAGATCCTTGTGCTTGGGCTGGAGAGGGATAGGTGGTGCGTGAAAGCAGCAGCATCCAGGACTCCCTTTCACACGAACTGAGATGTGGGACAGGTTGTGGCAGGACAGTGCAGCGTTGGCCACGCCAGTAAAATGACCCAGTCCCTGCTATTCCCAGATTCCTCTGCTATTCCCAGATTTCTGGGCTTCATGGCTCTCAGTCTGACCAGAAACATCATCTGAACATGGTTTTTATCATGATTGAATATGTATCTTTAGAAGGATTTTAATTTCATTTGAAATAAGAAAACGCCATAAATCAGCAACAGAATCTTTTAACATTTACCGTTTTAAATGAGTTCCTGGTGAGAGTCTCTTAAGCCAGATTTATATCTGACTCTGCACTGAGCTGTCATTATGTGGGACCAAAAAACTCTGACAGAATTAGGCATAATGCAAAAACACGCTGAAAAGACAGTTCTGCAGGACTGTGGAACATTATTATGTCAGAACATATGGGTGTGAGTAATATGCAGAAAGGGGCAATTTGTGTGGATATTTCCCTTTTAATGACCCTTGCACAGTTCTTTGGAAAGGTTTGCTGCTGTCTCCATGTGAGAGAAGGCTAATGGAGCAGGCACTGGTGTCGCTTTGCTGGCACTGGGTGCAGTGGCCCCATTGCCCAGAGTGGGACTGGTGTGTCCCCACGGTGGGAGAGATGAGCTGGGCTGGGAGGAGGCTGCAGCATGGGCAGGCTCACAGAGGATCTACTCTGTCCTGCCATGACATGGTTGGGCTTTGCCAGTTGTTGGAAAGCTGCAAAGAATTCCATGTTCTTCCTGATTTCTGTGGGACTTGAGAGCAGGGCAGTGTCTCCAATGGCATGTGCCCACTCTGGAGCAGGGGAATGCTCTTCAGCATCTTCAAACCATATGACTGTTTGAATTGTGTAAAATAATTGAAATTTTTACTAGTATGTTGTAATTTATGCACCATAAACACATGGATCTTAGTGCACTAATTTTCTTTTTTTATCCCACTGCATATATGACTCTTTCAGGCTGTGAAGGACAAATGAACTAAACCAACAGTGCCAGCAGGATGCCAGTGCTCATGGTTCTTTAAACCACAGGGTTTAGTCCAAGGTCATTTAAAAGGGGAAAAAAAAATCACATAATGACCCGTGGGTGTTTTCCAGTAACTCAAAATTTGTTATTTGTTATTGCTCTGTTTTACTGACTGTCCCTCAGTGTGGGGCCTAAATGGAAGATAAAATCCATCCTAATCCCATTAGGCAGGGGCTGACTTTGCTTCTACTTGTGACTAACGGTGCTTCCAAGCAGTTTAGGACGGCCATGGCTGCAGGGGTTGTGCACAATTATGCTCTTGCTGTTATAGAGACCTATCACATGTCTCAGTTTGCTCTTGTCCATGTGTTTGGCAGGTGAAGTGGCTGAGCAGATCTTGTTCAGCTCCAGTGCCTGTCAGTCACTGCTCGTGCTCTTGACCGGTTTTTTCTTCTCTTTTTCATGTGTTTTAGAGAAAATTATTTCTTGTCTGAATCTGTTTTTTTCATACCAGGTTTAACATTTATTTTCAAATGTTTAAGTTGTCCACTTGCTACTTTTCTTTTTTTTCCCTTTGATTTTTTTTATTTTTTTTGGTTTTTTTTTTAATGTTCTCCTGTCCCTCTCCATAAGTTTTTTTTGGGACAGGTTTTTTGCAGCAGGTTTTTTGTTGTGCCAAGGCTGCCGTGAGTTTTACCCCTCTGCTCCTTTAACCCCAGGAGTTTGGCCAAGCTGCCCCAGCACTGGAACCCAAGGGCAGCCCTTCTGATGGTGCCGGGTGTGGGTGTTCCCAGCGGTGCTGCAGAACACCATCACAGTCAGATGACTCGATCAGCCATCGCAGCTCAGGATTACGAAATGTCACCCTGTAATATCTAATTAAGGTTGCAGTTTGAAGTCATCATGTACTTTAATTGAAAACTGCAGAGTAATCTATTCCATTTTTTCTTGTTAAATTAATAGTGTGGACCTTTAGCAGATGGTTGGCGAGGTGCCATTACTAATGAAAACATCTCCCCTCCTGCAATCCTGCTGCTCACTGCCATGTGGGGAACCATGGCGAGCGTCTCCCCAGCCACAAGCATTGCCCCCTTGGTGGCTTTACTCTCCATGGCACTGGTCAGCATTCCCAGGGCTGCCCTCACACCTTTTCCTGTAGAGGTGTGCTCAGCCGGTCTGGTAGAGTGAGGGAACAGCAGCAGTGAGATGGCTGCTGGCTGTCTCCTGCTCTTCCCAAACCAAGGGAAAGCAGCACTTGGGGACCCAGAATGGTAGTTTTTTTATGCATTAGGGTAACAGACCAGGGGTTGGCTTAAGCTGTTCTGTGGTATTTTCACAGGCATGAGTGAGTGCCTCCACACTTGGCAGGAGATTCATGGTGTGCATTGGAAAACCAAATTCATGCAAGTCTGGCCTGACACGTGCTCTGTCTGGGCTTGAAATTGG
Organism: Platyrinchus mystaceus; assembly: GCA_035041135.1. NCBI lineage: Eukaryota > Metazoa > Chordata > Aves > Passeriformes > Tyrannidae > Platyrinchus > Platyrinchus mystaceus. The sequence goes on along the minus strand of JAWWLV010000061.1, from coordinate 3,664,212 downwards.
TGTAACCCTGGGAACTCTGACCTTCGGCTGCAGCTTGTGTGGGTGACATGGGTTGTCAGCAAAACCATGAAGATATTTGAGCTTTTTCCCTTTCTCAGCCTCAGTATGGTCAGACCAATATTTCTGCCTTGGGAAGTCTCAGACAGGTAACACTTTGAGACCAAGTCCTTCCTGCAATGGCTGCAAAAAATTTTGGTTAAGGAGTGTTTTGTCACTGACAAATGTTGTCAGGCTGTGGCCGCCAGACCCACCTATCCCTGCCGGGCACTCGTGGGCTCAGTTTGACCTTCTCCTGTTCTTGGTTTTCCTTGACTCACGAGTGACCTCTCTTTGATGTTGTGTTGCTGTTTTAGGCTGAACAACTGGACAAAAGCAAGGGGATTGGGATTTTTTTTCCAGTGATGCTGAACAAGGTGGTGTGAGACAGTTCTGTGTGGTGTTTGGAGCAGTTTGTAATTGTGATATTCAGAATATTAATGGCTTTGAGAATGGGAACAGGTAGAAAATGAAAATGGCTTAATACCAGCTGAGAAGATGCTCCATAGTCAACACGAATTTTTATTTTCGTTTCAGAGCAGAAGAATGATAAGGAAGTGATGGGCTGGAATTTGTCTTTATAACAGCAAGGATGTGGTGAATTCCTAAGAGAATAAATGTGCTTGCTTAAGAGATCGCAGCTTTATTAGCTCTGTGGTATAAATCCAGGGATGTGTACAAACCCTCCTGTTTTCTCCTAACACATTTAGATTTCAGGCTTATTCATTTGGGTGTGTATAATTCATACGAAGTAATAACTTGAAATTCATACTTTGTTTTTTTTATGAATGACATGTTGCTTTGAGACCAGACAGTGGCCAGAGCTGCCTAGTCCAGGGAATTGTGCAATCCTACTCTGTTCCAGTTTCTGTTTCTCTTAAGAGAAGTCAGATGGGAATTGCTAATGCCTTGTGATGATGCAGGATGACCTGGTGAGGGGTCGAGCTGTGAGGAGAGCGCCAATGCTCAGTCCGTGGCTTTAGGGAGCCCATGGATAGTGAATTTCAGAGCTTTTTATAACTTTATCTTTTTCTTCCAAAAAATGTGTGTGTTCACTGCAAGTCCTTCATCTCAGAGCAGTGTTGGCAGCTTTCCTGTGTTTGTCATGAATCATGGGCTTCTCCAACACGGCTGGTGCCAGATCCCTGCCCGTTTTCTGTTCTGTGCCTCACAGCAATGTCCTCTCCAGCTCCCATGTGCAAGGACCAGCAGCTCTGCAGCAGCTGCTGGACATCCCCCAGTGCTGAGCGCTCCATGGAGCTGCACCTGCCCTGCTGCTCCTGGTCCCGTGTGCCACCGGCTGTGGCGCTGCTGCTCGTCCTCCCCACAGCGGGTCAGACACGGCGGGTGAGATCAGGTCACCCGTGTGCTGCAGCTCCGGGCTGCTACATGCCGTCATTAAATATTGAAGGATCTGAGGAGCTGCAGTCACGTAGCGTGGGTGGGGAGCATGTTCTGGCTCTGCCACTGCCACCTCTGGGCCTGGCCCCAGCACGGCGCCCAAGTCAGTAATGCTGACAGCTCATTCCACCGCTCAGACCAGGCAGGGCTGAATCGTGCCGCGCTGGCACAGGGCTGTGGGGACAGTGGGAACATCCTTGGTGGCAGTTGTCTGGAGCCACTGGAGCTGCATGTGTGCTGTCTCACACAGCTCACTGGGCTTCCCAGCCAATGGCTCCCTGGCATGTTCGGACTAATAAACTAAACAAACAGGGAAGTGCAAAATAAAAATAAATGTGCACTTAGATAAAATGCTTTCAGCCTGAGCAACAAAGTGTAGATTGAGCCACTGAATTGTCTGAGTCTAGGGTAAAACATAACTCACATGATTGGAATGTTAAATTATCTCATTGCTTTATGGGGTGCTTCCCTGAACTGGTCAATCAAACCTGTTCTTCTCACCACTGTCCTGGGAGTGTTGAGCTCAGTCCTGTGCCCGGCATGCTCGGAAGCAGATCTGGGTCTGCATAGCTCTCAGTGGTTTGCCCTTTCCCAGAAATGCTCCCTCAGTTTATACTGACATTAATTTCAAAGCTGGGATAGAGGGGGTGTGGGGCCAGGGGGGGGACATCCTGGCCCAGGGGCTGCTGCCCATGGTGCGCAGTGCCCTTACCCATGAAGATGCTCTTGAGTGGCCTTGGGGGTCCACCCAGTGCCACCTGCCCTGACTGGTGCCAGGAGGGGACTCGCTGGCAACGAGTCAAGTGTTTGTGGTAAGTGCGCCTGTCCCTTGATTTGCATCGCTCGCTATGCAGTCACAGAGGAGCCGGGACCAGCTGGGCTTTCGGAGCCAGCTCTGTCTCATCTGACCTTGCTGGTGCCATGCTGCCTTTTGTTTGTAATCTCGGGCAAGAAGCAATGGGAAAAGGGTTTGATAGGAGACAAAAGCAAACAATAGCCTCACTCCAAAGATACGATGAATGGGATGTAATTGGATTTTTTGGTGAGGACATTGATTTGACCCTGTAAGACACAGAAAGAATCATTAGGGGAATTAACGCGCATTAAAATGCAGGGTTTTATCAGAGGGCTTTTATTGTGCCCATAGTTTTGTTTTTAATTATTTAATGACTTTGTGTCTTCCTAGTGATAAATCTATTTCTTCCCCCTTTTTTCAAAGGAAAAAAGGTTGTTGGTGTGACAGGGGGTGCTTGTGCCGTGCAGCAGTTGAGCCCAGGCCCTGCCTCAGCAGCCCTGGCCTGCTGCAGTGGCAGGGACCCACTGGACAGAGGTGTCTGTTGCAAACCTCTGATAAACTACCAGCCCTGGGCTGAGCACTTTCCTCTGCGCAGCTGACACAAAGTTGTAGAGTTACAGAAAGCAAAATATGTAACAAGCGGGGCTTAAGGGAGATTTGGTCTCTGGCAGCAGAAAAGCACATCCTCCTTCCCCAGCACGTGCTCCAGCCCTCGTTCCTTGTATCCCATCATGGGACAGGCTTTCCTCATCCCATGTGTCTCTTGCTGCCAACCACCTCTTCTTCATGGGGCTCTCCCCGTGAAGCTCTCCCATCTGTTTTCCTTGGAATCCCAGCATTTCACTAGTAACACCAGCATAGGGCTCACCCCAGAGCCCAGGATGTTCCTTTCCCTGGGAATGCCCCTTTTTGCCTGGCTTTGTGTACACGTGCAGGTGTTCACCACAAGCGTGGCTGAGCATCCCTGCGTCATCTGTTCTTGCAGTTCTGCTCCACTTGGAGGTGGCAGATGAGAGATTGTTCTGGGTGCTGGTGAGGTGACAGAAGTGGACACATGGGTGTTACTGTAAACAGGTGTTTCTGCTCATGTGCCCCCTGTGCGGGGCGGACTGGTACGATGGGATGGCGCTTGGCTGCTGTGGCAGAGCCTCTCCTTACACCAGACCATGTTCAGGCTCCCACATGCTGGTGGCTGTGCACACTGGATCGAGGAGTGGACAGCACAGCCGAGTGCAGTGACTACTCCTCATCACTCAGGCCAAGACATCCCACTGTGGGATGGGGAGCTCTGGGTGACGGGGTTGCAGGCAGGCATGGGCAGGGTGAGGATGTGGGGTGAACGATGTGGGGATCTTTGAGGGGATTTTGCCCCATTTGTTTGCCAGTCCTTGTAATTCTGAGTTCTTGGGACACAAAAGGCAACACGGAGGCCTTGCTGTCTCTCTGCTGTACGTGTTAATTTATAGCACTGCCATGAGCAAGATTTTCTTTGCCATCCAAGGTATTTCCCCTGGAGGAGGGAAATCAGGCTGTAATATATCATTAAGCAGAAAGCCTGGGGGAGCTCCTATCCTAGTTGATGTGAATTCTTCTTTTATCCTGTTGGAAGAATTGAATTGTACATCTAGAGGTGTCAGCTTTGTAGTCTGGTTGTACTACTCTCCACAGTACTGCAGCCAGGGCAGGAGCTGCCTGGACATCCTGGTGACACGTGTGCATTCCGGTGGGTCACCTGCATGTCTGCAGCACCAAATAGCAGCTGGGTCTTTGCTCTGCCCAAACGTGCTGAGTGGGCCAGGCCAGCAGCGTGGAAACCCATGCTCTGCTTCACACAGGAGTGTCTCATTACTGCAGCCTTCTCTCATCGGTGACGGTTTGGGATGAGGATTTCATATGTGCTGGACATGGGCTGGCAGGAAGGAGCAGAGTGAGTGAGCTGTGGGTAAGGCTGAGTTCCTTTACCTGAAATGCTTTGTGTTCCCATGCCATAGCAATGTGTTTGTTCAGTCACAAAAGTTAAAAATGGCTTCATTCTCCTTACGGCAATTGATTTTTAGTAGGAATAGGCAAAATGCCATGCTAATCTGAACCCCCCAAACCTCCCTGGCATTGAAGGGGTTTATTTCTTTAGAGGTCTGCTGACTCGGTGCTGGAGAGGATGTGCAGGGAGCTCCCGTGTGTTCCTCGGTCTCTCCAGAGCTCATCTTGCTGTACAGCACGAGGTGCTGCTGGATTGTAACGCAGGGAGCTGAGCTGAGGACATAACGTGGGACGTGTTGGAAATAGAGTTCTGCTGATCACAGCACATTCAGTGGAATTACTGCACTGCCTTTAAAAAAATCCAGAGATCTTGTTTCATATCTTCTGAAGAATTTTAGTTGCAGAGTTCTTTGGTGTTTTTAGCTTGCTGGGAATCTTCGGTCAGCCCTTTTTGGCCATGCAGCATCTGAATTTCATCACTTGCATCTGATTCAGCTGCAGCTGCTGTGAAAGTATGAGGCTTGGTGTGTTCTCTGGGAAAGTCGTGAGTGTTGATGATGGAGGTCTGCACGGGGTTACTTTGATATTGAATTTTATGCAGCAATTACCCAGAAATTAAAAAAGGGAGGTTTTGGAGCTTTGTGTCAACATCAGCTGCTTCTCTGGGGATCCTTTATATCTGCAGAGAGGGGCTTGGGAAACAAGGGGTGCAGCGCTGGATTCCGTGAGAATTTATTTGCAGTGTAAACATGTTGGTCAGGAGTCATTAATATGACATTCACACAGCTCTAATAAAGTACATAACATGGAGATCTGGCACTGCCACAATGCCCAGAGGACATTAAGTATGAGTCTTAAAACCAAGAGTATTGGAAACAAGATATTTTTACGTCTCGTTTGGGAGTAATATAATTGCATTTTGTGGCTCTAGCAGATGCTTGGGCCAGCTGGTTGGAGAGCATTGTGGGGGTTTTTAGCTTTGGTACTGTAAGCGACAGCCCTTATATAGAGCTAGCTAAAAAAAATAATAAAAACTCCAGTCCTGGTGGAAAGCCCTGGTGCTGGAAGGTGTGCTGCCATCGGGATGTGCAGCCTGGGGACTCTTCTGCTGCAGTAGCTCTGGAGATGATACTGCATGTGTTTTGGGGGTCTGATTTGAGGCATTTGAACACTGAAGCCAGCTTCACTGACCTCACTTTTGCTATGTAGGTCCCTCTGAGAGGACTGGGAGGCAATTTTTGGAAGAGAACCATCAAAAAACTACATTTTTCTGAGTATATTGGAGGGGGGCTTATTTTCGGCACAGCCCTAGGGGTTTGTGGCCATGTCGGTGTGTCAGGATATTGCTGGTGTGGTGACAGTGGCTATCATGGTTAGGGACAGTCACTTGTCCTGCATCTCCTCTGGCACAGCTCTCCTGGTCTCTCCCAGGGCTGCTGTCAATGCTGGGCCTGTCTGCTGCGTGGCTGCCCTGCGACCGCCCCGGTTTTGTGCCCAGGAGATGAATGAGTGGCCGTCCCGCTTTCCTCAGGCCTGTTTACAGGCACCGTCGTGAATTATCTCGCCAGCACCAATAATTTCCTGTAAACAAATCGGTTCTGATCTGGAAGTAATCGCCCGTATCATTCCTGCAAGTGGGAGCGATGACTTATGTTGATGTCACCCGCTGGCTTTTTATGGCAATGATTAATAATTCAGTAATTCTCTCTGCAGTGATGCTGTTCTATTTTTAAATATTTAATTTAGCTTCCCGTGGCTGTATTGTCGCTACCCTCCCCTTTGCCTCCTGACGTCACGCCAGGCTCGCGGCGATGCTGTGGTCACCACAGTTACCAGCAAATTCTCTGCGCTGGAAAATGTTAATGCCTTTCCTCATTTACATCTCTTCATTACCCTGTTTAAGCCTGGCCTTGGTGGCATGGATGTGAACGTTGACTGAGCACGCTGTGTCAGTCAAAACCCAATTTCAGCTGCAGCCTAACCCGTGGTGGGTGACTCTGTGTCTCTGTTATAAAACTTTCCAGTTCCCAGCACAGCCATGCAAGTAACTCTGTTTTCTTTCTGCATTTCTCTTTCAGGAAATTGCAGCTTATTTAATAACGTTTGAAAAGCATGAAGAGTGGCTAACAACCTCCCCCAAAACCAGGTAACGTTCTCCTGCTCAGCACATTGACTCTCTCTCATCGATGACTTGACTCGCTGATCAATGCCTTGACCACCAGGTGGAAACTCCCAGTCACGCTTGATGGCTTGTGACACCAAACTCTCATTAATTGCCTTAATGAGCATTTTATCGAATGAAATCAGGTTGATTAAAAATGGAACAGCTGCAATCTTGGCAGGTTAAAGTTTTAACCCAATTGCTCAGGATTTAATTGTATCCCTTCAGATGAGCAGATCTGAAGCCTCTGAGCGAGGTCACAGGCTGTTTATCTTGACAGAGCTCCCTTGCCTACAACTTTAAATAAATAAAAAAGTGCCAGCCCCACTGGGTGCTGCCTGCTCACATGGAGGCACAGGGATTGTTTGAGCTCTGGTGTTTCCCATGCTGGAGTTAAGTGGTTGATGGTGAGGAGATCCCAAAAAGCTGCATTAACAGACGTGTTTGCAGTTTATTATTCAGTAAATGTCATGTCTTCCTTGTGCTACCATAAATGTTTAACTCCTCACTCCCCTGGTAACCCAGACATGGAGTTTTGGCTGCGGATGTTTTCCTGCTGTTTTAGCTGCGTTCAAGCTCCGTACGTCTCACTAACACAGAGAACGACTCTTGGTTTCTGGTTTGCTGGGTTTTTCCTGTTTGTCTTTTTCCCAAACCACCCCTTTCTTGTTGCAGAGGGCAGGCCCATTGGAGGGAGCTTGCTGGGATCCAGGTGAGAGAAAAGTCTGCTTTAGCTTCCTGTATCCATCCATTGCAGAGGCTGCTGCTGCAGGCGCCCAGAGCAGCATGCTCCGGGTTTGGCATCGCCTCCTGCAGCCATGAGCAGGGGCAGAGGTCACAGTGGGACACAAGGAGCGGTGGCACCCTAATGAGTAGATTGATTTCAGGTGTCCCACAGCAGCCAGCCAAGGAGACGATGGACATGGAGGCCTTTTCTGCACCTCTGCAGTGCAGCTGCGAGCGGGGCATGCAGAGGACCTGCTTTCCATGAAATATGGGGGAAAAAAGTGTGTCATTTTAGTTTTTGTGGGTTTTTTCCCCCCCCAGACTATTCTGCATATTTTTGTGACATCCCTAAGTAATGCATTTGCTTGTCTTATTAAAATCTAGCACTTGGGAAAGGGGTGTGGGAAACCCAGTTGCTTTCTCAGTGGTTCTAGAAGACGTGGAGCTGCTGCAATAGTAGAAGGGCCCTGGATAGACCTTTCTGCTGGTGGTAGCTTCAAGGCTCTCCTTGACTGCAGGAAGCAGGTAATTTGGTTAATATTAGAGAAGTTTTTTTCTGGGCTGGTAATCTCAGTTTCAGAATAAATGCAAAACAATTTCTGGCTGAACCTTTTCTAGAGAAGCCTGTTAAGGGGTCAGAAAACGCACTAACTAGTCTGGCTTACATGGTGTCATTAAACATATAAGATATAAATGTTTTTGGAGCAGCATCTTGTGATTTTAAGAGTTTGATTTGCTAAAGGCAGTGCATGAAAATAATTTTCTGATGAACATTCCTGTACTTTCCTCCTGTGTGTTTACACTTGAAAGAAAGAATGTCCCAGGAGAAGAAAAGTTGTGATGAGAGTTCAAGGACCTTCTGAAATTGTTGAGTTAGTTTTCTTTTTTTTTTTTTTAATATAAAAATTAATTGGAAGAGTTAAATGCTGAGTTGCTACAATCAGGGCTCTTGGTATTACAGAATTAATGACATCGATTTGGCACTGGAACACTCCCCATTCTTGTTTGCTGCTCTGGGTGGCACTAATTTAATCTCAGAAAATTAATAAAAATTAATTGCACCTCTGACATGTACAGAGTTTCCTAATATGATGATGTATAGTGTGCTCTGAGGAGCCGCTGCTGAATGAATGGCCACGAGGACTCTGAGTGTGGCTGGACGATGCCCCCAGGAGCTGGTGCTGCTGGAGCTGTCAGCGGAGGGGGGATGTTGGTGACGAGGTATCAGTGCCATCTGGTTCAGCCACCAGCGAAGGAACTGCTGCAGAGGGTCAGGCCAGGCTGGGCTGTGATGCCTCACAGGTCACTGAGCTAAGGCAGAGGGTGGCAAAAAGGGATGAGCTGGTTTGGAGCCAAGCCTGCCGTTCGGAACGTTTCCATCTCTATTCCACAGAGAAGTGCCCATGTTTATAGCACTGTTGGGTATTGCTTTGGTCCTGGAGATGGAGGAGGAGCCCTCTTATGATGCCATTGTGGTGGCATTGGAGGGCTATGAGAAAGCTTGGAAAGGTCTCTGAAATTATATTTTTATGAAATTTCATGTTGAATGACTCAAACTAATCGAATATGCTGATATAAATGTACTGGAGTATTATTACAACAGTCTTTTGAGCACTCCAGTTGATCAGCGTAAATTAACGAGTACACCTTGCAGCATCGACCTTGGCGTTCCCTTAGAACAGTGTTTGGTTCCTTGATGATCTGCTGGGTGTTCCACAGCTGGTGTTCTGTCAGCAGGGCGGGGGGAAGTGTTCTGCTAATGCAGCAGGGCCAAGTGTCTGACATTTCCAAGTTTAAATGCGAATCATGACAACAACAAAAAAAAATTACTTGACATTTGTATATCAAGTAGAACTTAATTGTTATTTACTTTGGAATTTCAGTGACAGTTGAGTTCCTGAGTCCAGAAACATTCTGCTGGAGGAAAGTACTTTGCTTCTCTGTTTCCAGATGCCTTCTGTTGTTAGCATTTATAGAGTATTTTAAAAATACACTTTAGCAATCCAAGGTGGCTTCACCTGTATTTCACAAGTGAGCCTCAGGCAATAGAAAAGCCTTGGCTGTGCCCAGAAGCTGCAAGGTTGGTTTTCTACCTGGGAATGCAGTTTGGATGTGTTCCTGCCCCTTCCTGCATCGTGTGTTGGAAAGGACATGGGGGGATTGGGCCTACTCCACCATGACAGCAGGATGAATTCGGTCCCTGGAACTTCCCCTCCTCCTGTCCTGCTGCCCGTTGTCCAGGGAGTACAGCCTGTGCCTTACCTGTCTGTCAGTCCAGCTTAAGGAACATATTCTATCTGGGATATCTTTATCAGTGGCATCTTAAAGAAAAGTTAGGATCTTGCAGTATAATAATTCTGTATTAAATAATTAATAGTAAAATTAATTGAATTATTCAGTTTTCAGGTAAAAAATAGGGTAATAAATATTCATGACTTATATTATTAAGGGAATTTCCATTTCCGATGTCGTTAAAGTGAGATTAGCTAAGGTTGGGTTTAAATGAAGATTGAAAACAATTGTCCTTTGGAATTAATTCACTGCATTAGGCCATTACCTTGCGAGCTGGCTCTCTGGTGTGCTCTGTGTGGGAGCTGTCCTGCTGCATGGAGTGTATGCTGCTGCCAGGACGTCGTGGCCCTTGGGAAATGAGACAGAGGCTCCCTGTGGAGGAGAAGGTCATGGGAACTGGAGGTTGTGAAAAGGCAACTGCCCAGAGCCATGATCGGTGGCAAAAGTACTGTCCATCTCCCCCCCGTGCTTGTTGCGAGTAAGAGTGCTTTCGAGACCTTGTTTAGACTTTTGAGGAATCTTTTAAAGGTCCTGCTCTCTCACATGGCTTGTACTCTCTGTGGTATCCAGGACCATCAACCTTGCTCATGAGCAGTGCTGAAATCTGGGTTTTCTGCTTGTGCTGCTGGAAGCTCTTCCAGCATCTCTGGGGTCACGCACGACCTATCCTCCTTCATTGAAGGCAATGTGTGTGCTGTCAGCTCTCCTGGCTTGGGATGCTGCTTGACATAATCCCTGCTAAATGTGGCACATCTCTCTTTACACTTTAAAGATTCTATGACTCTCAACACTTTCATCTCACTGCTTTCAGTATTTTCTTCTCTTTCTTTTTCCTGAAGAGGATAAACAGGGCAGAGATGGTTTTAAGAGCCTGTAATTCATATAGATTTTTAGTCACTGTGGTCCAGGGGCGTTGAGACACCAATAATGAATTCCTTTAACAGCTCACCCTGTTGGTTGTAGTGCGACCTAAGGGCAGAGTTGCTGGGAGCCATCAGGATGCCTGGCCAGGGTCAGTTAATAGTCTTCAAGTATTGCTTGGAAACCCTTCCCATGACAAATCCAGCTGGGACTGCTGGTGCAAGCTTCTGCTCTGGGAGAGCTGTTTTCCCTCTGTATTTAACTGGTGGCTCAGGAGAGCCATGTCACTGCAGGAAATGACACGGGCCAACTCGGACGACAAAGGCAAGAGGTCTGTGTTTCTATTGCAGATGGGATTCCCCTGGCATAGAGGCTGAAGGTTGGCTCCTCCAGCCTGCCCATGGCTCTGCAGCCACTGTGCATGGTCCTTGGTCTCCATGTCAGAGGGGTACATATCAGAGATGCTGGTTCCACAGCTGGTCCACCATACAGATGTCTGCCCCTGCTGCCTGGATTTGGACAAGACTGACATTCATTATTTGGGCAGGCTCTGACTGTTCTCGATCCCATGTTATGGGGTGGGAGGCTGCTCAGGGTTGAGGAGGCTGCTTGGTGTGTGTGTGAGCCCCCTGTGTCGACTCTGTGACTGGGGGTTAACAGGCTATGAGGCAGATCAATGGAGCTGCCCTTGTCTCAGGAACAGCAGAGGAAAGGGAAGAGTGTGACATAAGAGGTTTTGTGTTGGGGCTTCTGATGGCCGCACCCAGACCTGCCAAACCTGCCATATTGTCCTGCATTCTGTGCTTCCCATCAAAGGGGACCAGGAAGGACAGGGATTAATGGCTGTTGTGGGACCACCTTGTAGCTGCCCTTTCCTGCATGATGTGTGGAGGCTGCAGAGGGGCAGAAGACCCGCTATTTGTTCTTCAGGCTGTTCGTAATAGCAACGAAATTAAACTCTTTGTTTTATTTTAAAGACTTTAGCAACTTAATTTATATTCTCATATGGTAATGAAGAAGCATCTTTTGTCCAGGAGGTGAGATATACAGAAATAACCTTTAAGTGGCTCATAATTGACCTTTACTGATATTCTCTTGGTTTTTTCCCATGCATTCTCTGCATCAAAAACACCATCCAGAAAGAGCATCAGCAACTGCTTGTTGCATCTTAATGGCCTGCAAATAGCAGCTGATGAAAAATAAACTATTTATTTGGGTTCTTTATTTATTGACAAAGTTTTTTCCTTCTGGGAAACCTGGCCCTGGGGTTGGAGTGGTGGGCTGGAGCTGGGCACGGTGTCTGTCCTGATCTGGCAGAGATCACGACCCAGGGGAGTGGGGTGTCCTCTGTCTGGGGGGTGCATGCTTCACTTTCCCGATGGGGACAGTGTTATTTTTATGACAAGCACAGTGTGATTTAAATTGCCCATTGGAATGTTAGCTGGCATGTGCTGGTAACCTGGAACTGGGGGGAGGATGTTTGTGCCCGTGTGTATGCAGAGCAGCTGGGAGCATCCCAGAACACCTGCTGTTCAGACTGGAGAGGACAGATTGGCTTGTGTTGTCGTTGTTGGAGATGAGGAGCTGCCTGCAGAGGCTGGAGTTTTTCTTCTGGTGCTGAGTAAGTGTGTGTAGGCAGCGAGCAGGCTTTGCTCTTGCTGTGGCGTGAGGAATAATTTGCTTGGCAGGTGCAGGTGCTGTTGGTGTGCATTGACATTGTAATGAAGCACTGGAGAAGTGTGTGATCTTGCTCAGCACAAACGTGGAGCAGTTGGTAGGTGAGCAATAACAGAGCCGAGAGCACCAATACAGGTGTTCAGGTTTGAATTTTTATTTTTTTTTCCTGGTCCTGAAAACACAGATTTACAACAATCTGGGAACTATTCTCCTCAAGTTACACTTGGTTGGTGTTCTTGCTACGTGCACTGTAACAATACTTTAATATAATTAAATTTTAAATTCCGTGTAGAATCTGGTGGGTAGGCAGATGTACCGGTATGTTAAACTTTATGTCACTTAAAAATGGTTCTCAAGTACATCAGAGGGAGCCCAGCCAGCTGTAAAATGACCTGCTTTATGGTGCTGCATCGCAGCTTTGGTCTCTGTGTTTTAATTACAGATGTACCTAAAGTCGCACACCCTCAGATAGCTCTGCTGGGCGGTTTTGTTTCCTGTAAGTTACTGACAGGATGTAAAGCAACACAAGAGAAGGTGCTGCTGGGGTTTTCCACAGCTGCTGTTTGCAGGAGCATTGAGTTTCCCACTCGTGCCACAGCTGGTTTGTTCCCTGTTAACAGACAGCGCAGTCTCCTGCCTGGGGCTGCTGCGCCCGAAGGGGCATCTCCAGTACGACAGAGGGCGTTTAGAAGCTGCTTTGCAGCCCCTGGGCAGGTGGGCACGTGTTGGGACTGGTGAAAGGAGTGGCTTTGTGGCCCTGCTGGCACATGAGAACTGGAAGCTTTCCTGCCAGAAATCTTGTCGCCTCCTTGGTGATGACTCCAAACTCGCTGGCCCAGCCAATCTCAAAATGTGCGTTGCCTCACACTCCTCCTCGTCCTCCTCCTCCTTCCTTCTTCTCTTCCTCCTCTTCCTCCTCCTTTCAGCATTGCCTCGCTTGATCCAGCAAGGATGTGCCTGATGCTGCAGGGAGATGTTGAGGTGCGAGGTGCCAGCTGGTCCCTTGGAGGTCCTCTGGCATCCTTTGCTCTGCTTCCAGCAGGCAGCAGCAGTGTCTCTCCCTGTCCGTCTTTGGAGCTTGTGTAATTCCTGCTGCCACCAGTGAGAGTGAATTGTGCCCATAGTATTATTCCTGTATTTATTTCGTAAATGCCAATGATGAACTAAATTAAGACAAATCAGGCTGTTCTGTTTCACTGTTCAATTTACAAAAATTTGATGAGACCAATAAGGTCTGTACTGGTTCCATCTTTCAGCTGGCAGAAGGTGGCTGCGGTTCTGACAGCTCTGCTCAGCCTGCTTCCCAGTGATGTTTGTAGACAGGGCATGTATAAGTGCAGCATTAAGCTGTTTGGTTCTGTCTGTGCTTTGTCTGACCCTGGTGGAGAAGCTGAGAGGATGGTGCAGCTGGCAAAGAGCTCCACCTCACAAGTGGAATTACGTTGCTTTAAGCGCTCTGGTAAAAGGCGAGTGATGGGCAAACATGTCGCTGTGAGTCACAACGGTGGAGGCAGATGGAGGTGGAAGTAAGCCTTAGTGGGGGTGCCTTATCTGCAGCCTTCCCTTCTCCAGCCTGCTGGAGATGCTTGTCCTGAAAAGGGGAACTCCGGTCTCCTGGTTTCCTCTGGGGAAGCTGGGTGCCAGTACTTACCCTGATTATGAGGTGACAGATTAGGGGTGTGTTCCTCTCCTTGTGTGTGGGTCCAAGGGCCAGAGCAGCTTACAGAGCATCCCTGCCATTGCTTCCTCTCCTCTGGAAGGTGACCATTTGTTTCTCATCAGTCGAGCCTCTTGCACAGCAAATGGGTCATGCAGGGGAGATCTTCTTGCTGGATAAGCAATTAGCTAAAATAAACTACTCAAAGGACAAATTATGCAGGACTCTTGCTCTGTAACAAATGAATTAATTGACTTTGGTATTTGTAGGATGTTCCCACTATTTTATTTAATTCTCTTTAGTTAAAGGACTCCTGTGTTTCCCCCTGCTCTTTGCTGCCAGTGAGCAAACAGGGTATTAGGGGTTTATTTACACCGTTACAAGAAAGGAAACAAAGTGATAATTGGAAGAACCTTTCCAGGTTTCCTTAAGAGAAGTAAAATCTTTTTTGGCAGCATATCCAGGAGCCTCTGTTTGACCTATTCTTCTGGAGTGCTGTCAATTCTCTCTGGAGCTTCACAAAGCTCATCCAGAGCAGCCCTCAATAAACATGAGCATGGCAGCATGGCTTGGGCTGGGCTCATGATCTACACGTGCTTGCAAGGGCTTAGGAAGCACCAGTGCTGGAGGGTGCTGATGGGGCTGCCCCTGGAACCACAGCACAGTCAGTAGCCAAAGCAGGCTGGGACAGGGATAGGGACAGCCATCTCTGTGGCAGTAACCCCAAGTGTGTTCTGCAGGCCATGTGGGGATCTTTTGAAGCAGTGGATGCAGTAGCAGAGCGTTACCTGGGGTATCGCACACAGCAGCACTGCGGAAGGATTACAGCTCCCGGCCCTCGGCTGTGCCGGTGACTCATGAAAGCACCCAGCCAAGTTCCTGGGTTTATTTACAGTAAGTAAATTAAAGCCCTGGTACAAATCTTTGCTGTGTAACAGGATTTGTGAGAATCTAAGAAAGGGTGACACTGTTGGACCAGTTTGCCAAGAAAATATTCTGAGCATAAGGGGATGTTGGATTCACTAAGTAATGTGCAGTCCCAGCTACCAATGCCAAGGTGAAACATGGCTCTTCCACTGTCCTGCTTCTTACTTCTACTTTGCAGTATTCAGAGGGGACATCTATGGCTAGCGATGGTGACACCAGTCTCCACCTGGGACCCGTCTCCCTGTTCAATGACATTTGTAATTCCAGATGGTCTTAGAAGACCCAACCAGCACTGAATTGTGCAACAAACTTTTTTTTTTTTATAAACTGTGCCCTTTGGGAACAATGCCAGCCAAGGGCAGGGCTGTGCTTTGCTCTCTGTTTTAAATTGAGGATATGAAAGATTTGGAGGATTTTATAGTCATGGCTTTGTGTGCTTGCTCTGCTTTCTCCTCTCCCTCTGGTTTTACTCCCAGGCTTTACTAAATGCTGCTCTGTTCGGTTTCTTCTCCTCTTCAATCCTTCCTCTCAACTCCTTAAATTTATGAAAAAGTCAGTTCTAATCCTGCACAGTTCCCAGATCTGGAGGGACTGTTACATCTAATACGACTTCCTTTAGTCTGTCTGCCCCTTCTCTGCCAAAATCCCCAAATACTGGATGAGATGCTGCAGCCAGAGGCATGTGTGGGTGGCCCATCACCGTGGGAGGGAAACCAACCAAAGCAGGTGATGCCCAAGCATGGTACTGCCATTGTAGCATTGATGTGCCAGAGTGGGCAATGGTTAGAGAGGACATTCTGCCCACAAGGTCAGTTGGGAAGGATAGGAGGGCACTCTTGGTAATGTATGCGAAGGATCAAATAAGTAGAGTATGCTTTTTCCCTTCAGATTATATAGTTCACATGGGAGCTAATGTTTAATCTTAGTTTCTTGCTGATATTAATCATAGTTTGGTCAAGGTTTGGAAAGTGAAAGTCTTGCATGGCACCAGTACAGTCGTAGCGTCTGACTCGTTGCCATGATAGATGAGTCTCCACTTGGCACCCGAACAAGAAAGTTTTAGATGAGTCAAGGATTTGACGGTTGCATCAGTTCACAACTGGTGGGAGGGAGGTGAGAGGAAAGCTGTGGAGGCCGTGCTTGGATTCCGGCAGCCATAGGAACCTGGGGAGAGGTCGGGATTCGTGGCATGGTGCTGCAGGGCGATCCCACAGGAAGTGTGAGGTGTCTTTTGGGAAATGCTTTATGTGTCGGTAGGGTCTGGCTGAGCTGAGGGGGGTTTGGTTTGGGGGGAGCTGGGTGTCAGGTGTGCTTCAGGCCCGTGTTCCTGTCTTGCGCTTTTCCTGGGATGGCCGAGCTGCAATGTCCTTGTGAGAACATCACACCTTGGTTTTCAACTAAACAGAAAAGGTAGCACCTTTACTGCCCCAGTGTGTAAGGTACAGCCACCCCCTGACTGTTCTCTGTCTACCTGAGCTTGGAAAATAACAGAGGAAAGAGGAAAACAGGAGAGTTTTCATCAAAGGAAATTAGGCAAACATTGATCTAGCAATGCCGGGTGTTGTGCTCGGTTTGGGGACAGTGAGTGTGGCTTTATAGCAGGGGTGATGTGGGGTTTAAAACAGCGATTTTTGCTGACTTGGAGGGTCACAAATTAGGGCATGATAGAAAAAGGATTGTCTGTTATCAAAAGTTGGTTCAGTCTAAATTAATCTAAAAGTGTGTAATTTCATCTCAACTAAAACTACTGGAATGTAATTAAATTCCAAAGTAGAATGAGCTGAGAGGGTGTAAAAAAAGATAAGCATCAGAATGAGACAATAATCGGGTTTGTATTGTAAACACATTCCTGTAGGAATTTGAGATTTTTTAAGCTGCTTCATTAGAAATTATGTCGAGAATGCTTAACAACTTGGGCATGTTTTGGAGAAGTGGTTGAGTACCTTTATATTTGTCTGTGTCTTTTGTTTGCAGGATTTTCTATATTTGGGGTTAATTCTCTCTTATTGTCTACTAGTTTATTAATAACTTTAAAGGGGAATAAGGCTTAAAATTGGAAAATGAATATTTCCATGGGAAGCTTATTGTTTTGTGGACTCATGTAAATTTTTTATCTCATTTTCACTAAAAATTGGATCTTTAATATATAAAATTGGTAAATTAGGTTAGTACCATTAAAACACTGTGTTAATTCTGAAGTGCCTCACATGAAGAATGGAAACGAATACATTGCCTTTGTTCTGCGCACAAGTCGCTGAGTTCGTCAGGTAGGAGTGAGCCAGGTCAGGTCACGCCGTGCCATCCTCCCTCACAGCAGGTGCAGAGCCAGGGTGTGAAGGAGAGCGTTGGGTAGGATGAATGGTGTATTGTGTCATCATTTGAATAACAGATTTGAACACTTTCAGCCCCAAAACTGCTTGTTAGGGTGTTTGTAGACCACTATAGTTGGCGGCTGGAGACTCATTTCTCTGGTGCCAGCATCTGTGTCACAAGTGTTGGATGACGGTTGGAGAAAATTGATGCTGTCATGCTCTTAGCTTGATCCAGAACCCAAACACTCTGTGGAAGGGAGGTGATGATGAGAATTTAGTGCCTCTTTAGTGATACTGCAGAGTCTGCTCAATACCAGTACCTTATGTTATGGAGTTCTTTAGTTTTTTTGCAAAGGTTTTCAGGAAAAATGCAGAAAGATTTCCTTTTCATTGGCTAAAAATACTTTACCCTTAATTCTGAAAAATGACTTTGTGGATATTCATATTTCACAGACCATAACTAGATTACTACCTTTTACTGGAATACTTTGTGTTAATGAAGACCGATTGGAATCACATGATAGATTTCCTCTAAAGAAGGCATTATGTGGTTATTTTTTACTGTCTGGCATTCTAGTTAATTGCCTTGTCATCATTAATTGATGGGACTAAATTGATATAAATAAACAGATTATATTCGTGAGGTTCATTTGAAAGAGAGGAAGGGCTGAGAACAGGCTGCTGTGGGGCATTTGGCACCTGCCTCAAGCACAGCACGTGATCAGTGACTGTTGAAGACAGCTCAGGCTTGGTCAGTGCCACCTCTTGTGAACCCGTTTGGAACAGTGATCTTTGCCCAGACAGCACTGTGGTCACCTGTGTTTTCCCATCTTAAAACTAACCTCAACAGTTGGCTCAGTCCTAAGCTTCAGCCCTGCAAAGAGCCAGTGGTGCTGTCTGAGGGCTGAGGACAGCCAGCCCCATCAGCCTGGCTTCCAGGGTATTTTGAGCATTTCTGGTTTCCAGGTTAATCCAGATTTATGTAGCTAGTTACTCTTAATCAGCAATCAACGGAGTCCAAGGAAAATCAACCTTTTTTAATTCAAGTGCAATATTACGTATGATGCTATTGCCTGGACAGAGCAAGCCGGTGGTGGCTGTTGAGCAGCGTCGTGTCTCCTCTCTAGCCCTTCCTGTAGTGCTCTGCCCATCTTCCACCAGGCCTGGCTTTGCTGATGGAGGATAGATGTGATACATCTGGGGAGTTAGTTGATCCCTCCCATACCAGTGTTGTGTTGCCTGTTCCTCTAGACTTCCCTGCTTTGCTGCCTTGCAGTGTTGGAAGTTTATTGACTGTCAAACTGCATTTATGATTTGAAGTGGTTCTCAATTAAAATTTATAATTAATGAGTTATTATTCAATTTTCAAATATTTATGGATTTTTATAGTGTCTCAAGTCATGAGCCAAGGAAGGCTCCATAGCAGAGGAAGAGCCAAGAACCCTTTTCCTTCCTCAGAGCTCTGCTCTCCTCCTGTCCCCAGCGAGATTTTCCTGATCCCTGGGAAAGCCCACATAGCTCCCACCATCTGCTGTGCTGGGGAGGTGACACTTTCCAGAGCCCAAGGATGTGGACATTGAGGATGTCCTGGCAAATTCCTCTGGTATGTGGTGTTTTGGACAAAACCAAGGTACGGCCTCACTTCAGCACAGTTGGGAAAACCTTGTTAGCCTTGAGCTGGTGGTTGTAATGAGTGAGGAAGTTGAGCTGGAAGTAAGTAAACTAAATAAATAGAATTTGTCTTCCCTTTTCTTTCTCCCTCATGAGAACATGGCAGCGTTTGCATACATGTGTGTCACTGCTGTGCTGGGAAGTGACCAAATCCAGAACCAAAGTACCACCCGCAGGAGGAGGCCATCTCCAAACAAGTCTTTTAAAAGTTAATTGGAACCCCTGGTCCTCACCATAACAACCCCATGTCCATGGAGAGAGCAGTCGATAAGGCAGAAAGGCTGCTGGTACCTGGGGCCTGAAGCCCTTTGGTGTGTGTGAGCACAGAGGGGGAACAGGGCTCTCCGCAGTGTGCCAACAGAGATTGTGGTGATTAATCTGAAAATAGTTTAAAGCATTCATGAGTTGTAAGAATTAATTCCCAATAAATCAAATGGCATCTCCATGGGAGTAGGGAAGAGAAATAAATGAGGGCTAAAGAAATTGATAAAAATCCTTGAGCAATAAAGAGATGAACGCCAGTTCCTTTAAAATTATATTTAAATGAACAAAGTTGATTTAACTGTCTTTTTTCATACCTTGTACTAAGATTTAGTTCTATAGCATGTCATTACATCAAGAAATAATTTGCCAAAAGACTTTCTAGCATTTCATTTGCATTCCACTTAATGACAATTTTAATATTCCGGCTTTGGTCCTACATCGTTATGAGGACGCTTCAATTGCTTGGTGTACCGAGGAGTTCATAAAGACTGTTTCTAATTTCTTTTTCAAGTCTGTTACAGGGTTCAGAGCCGTCAACACATGAATTATCATGTTACTCAGTAAAATGTGGGGAAAACTGTTGTTACCTGCTTCAGCTAAATACGCAGCTTTGGGACAGCACTGTTTCCAAAGGATCTTCCTGCCTAGTGAGCTCTAAACAAGGTGCTGAACTGAGTTCTGACTCACTGTATCACTGGGAGAGCAGAGCTCACCCTCCTGGTTGTGCTGGAATGAAACATCTCAACATCTCTTCTTTGTTTTTTTAATCTGGTGGTTTGGGGGTTTTTTTGTGGTTTTTGTTTGTTTGTTTGTTTTATTGGCTCTAAGAAGAAAATTGTTAATGATGAAATTCATCAGGCTGAGTAACCATGATAGGCAGAGATGCTGGGTGAGTCTGTCGTGGAATTCATTCTTTGGCAACTGCTGCAATACCATTAAGTATAAATGGCAGCAGAGTAAATGTTTACTGAGGAGTCAGATCCTATTATTAGTTATATCACTGTTATTAGTGCTGCTAGCACTGTTCCCTATTTTCTAGCTGTGTCAAGAGCAAGTACGCAGAGCAAAGATGTTCTTTCCCAGAGTATTCCTGAATAGAGGTCTTAGCACAGGAGAAGTGGTGGTGGCTGGAGTTGTTGTTACAAGAAGTGCCTTCAGCTGCCCTGATGCTCTTGGTCTCCTCAGTCTGCTAGGGACATCCACGGGGGCCCAGGCAAGGCTCTGCTGCCCCGTTGCCCACAGTGAAGCTGCTGCTCTTGGCACCTGCCTGCCTTTTGTTGCAGGGTCATCGCTGCAGGGAGGATGGTCCGGTCCTACCTTGGTCAGCAGAGCCCCAGATGTTCCAGGGATTAACTGCTGTACCTGTGCATTGTGCAAACAGAATATCTGCAGGGTGAATTAATGTGGCACCGGCATCCTGATCACTCCTTATATAGCCCCAAGAAGTTGTTTTTGGGGTAAGACTTGTCAGCAGGTGTCCCAGCCCACACCAAAGAGATGCCCAGCAGTTGTGTAGTGCTCTGCAGTTTGTGTTGCAGCCATCAGCACTTATCCTGATTGTGCAGAAAGGCTTTCCTTGGCAGCCCCTGGCAGTCCTTATGCACTGGCACAAAAGCCAACTTGGCACTGGCACGGGCTTGTTCAGTCCTGTTTGTTGGAGCCGCAGGTAATTACTCCCATACTTAATGAATCACATTACTTTTATTGATGAACACAGAGGCTACTTGCTGGAAAGAGAAGGTAAGGATTAGATTTTATGGCCTACTGCTGCTATGAGAAGGAGCATTTAGACACCAATTAATGCTCCCTTGATGGGATTAGCCATTGTGTTAACCACAACTCTGGATAAAATTGCTAAGTCTGTGACTTTAGACTTTAACTTCTTAAATATTGTAGATACAAAGTAAGTTCACTTGCATCTTAAATGCAAATGACATTTAATTCTAGATACAAAAAACTTGCAGGCTTTTTACATTTTCTTGTGATTTATACCTCTTCTGACATGGATAAAAAGACTTTTTCTGAAGTTTATTTCATCCCTGCAGAGTTCAAAGATAGGGCAGATTTCAAACAAATAATCTGTGATTCCTTTGGTTACCATGCCAATAATCCCAGTTTGCAGTGGAGAGAGTGGAGACTGAGGGTCAAAGTCAAGCGTTTATTTGGGAGGGGAAAAAGAGGTTTGTAAAAACAATTTGTGTGTGATCTGCCAGTGTTAAAGCTGTGATGGACAGAGTCCCCACAGTGCAGAAAACATGTGCATGTGTATTTGTTACTTTAAAGCTCTTTGTTGGTACGGAAGAGAGCTACAGGTAACTGTTACAGCATCCTCCAGGTGCATCCCTGGGCTGGTGGGGTGATGCCCTCGACACAGGGGTTACAGTTCTGCCTCAGCGATGGGTGACCCCGTCCTTAATGAGTCTGAGTGACCTCCTAAATCAAGAGCGAGTGTCTGGGTGTCAGCTTGGCCAAGGGTGGGTGTGACGTCCCGGGCTGTGGCTGCTCAAGATTCCGCTTTCAGTTTTCTATTTGGGCTTTAATCTTCTGATAAGCCCCAGGTACAGTGAGGGGAAATGTCAGAGTAAATGAAGACTTGGAGAGCAGCATTTCTCAGGGGAGGAATAACTTCTGTCATCAGATTTTTTTCTTGGGCAGAAACAAGAAATAAGAGATGAGGTATTTCTGAGAGCATGATGTCAGTCAGGAGCACTCCTGACCAACGGTCCTCATCCATCACTGCTGCAGTGTGAGGGCCATACAGCTGCACACAGTGCAGACAAAAAGGAGAAAGGTGGTTACTTGGAGTTCATCACCTGGAGTGTTTGGTATCCCCAGAGCTCTGCCTGCCCTGGGCTGCTACTTGGGAGGGCATTAGCTGAGTGGGAGGCACCTGATCGCACTTGCTCTTGACGCTTCTCCCCATTCCCAAATTGGCCTGGATGAAGACTGATTTGAGGACTTGGTCCTCTTTGTGTTCATATTTTCTTGCAAGGCTCTGTTGCTTTCCAGTGCTTCTTCCAGAACTCCAGCTTTTCCCAGCCAGTTTCTGCGCCAGGAGGTTGCTCTTTTGGGAGAGCAGAAGTTAATTTCTCATTATTATCATGCATAGATGCAGAAGATAGAAGATAGTCCCCTACTGTTGTCCCTTGGCTCCATGATAACTTCATAGCCAGAGAAAATATCATGCAGGTGAAAAATAGCATCATCCAGGCTGTTTGCAGGAGCTGTTTCTCAGTGCAGTGGGTGGCAGGGATGGAGGGGGCTTGTCATCCAGGCATGGGGTGACTGCTTGTGCACCAGTGTGGTACAAGAAGGGTCTGTGTGTGGTACCTCTGCTTTATGGCAGCTGCATTAAACATCTCTATTGCTGCATTAAATATCCTCCTTAGCTTGGAATTGGAATAAATGGAAGATGATAAAATAAAACATAATTTTTTGAGCCGTGGACCTTCTCAAGGAATGGTTCTAGATGATCTTACTCTGTTTCCTGAAAAAAAGAAGTTTTTGGATTTACAATATTTTGGCACCCCCAGCTCCCAAGGCAGTAAAATGTAGTTTTCATTAACTGATATGTCTGACATTTACCATATCTTGATGTGACAATTAGAGGGAACTGGTTGCACTGAACAGCATTATTATATTGTGGTGATGTGATTAGGGGGAAATCTTGGTCCTTTAGGCCAGAGGGACCTAAATTTATGAGAACAATAGAGAAGCAGATACAAAGCAAATATCCAAAATATCCTAATCTTAACTTGTTTTCTGTTTACTTCCTCATTGTATCTGGTTTCTGTTCACAAGAAGATGAGTAGGTTTCAATTGTTATCCAGGTAAGGGACTTTATCCAAAAGAAACAAAACCCCCTCAGCCCAGGACTTGTAGCCAGAGGTTGGTATGCACAGCTGAGCTAGGTGTCAAAGCCAAAATTACATCTCTGGAAATCCCATTTCCTCTGTTCTTACCTTTCACCATCTTATTGAAGGAAACTTCAGTTTATGCATTGCCCTGGGTCGCTCCTGAGCATTGTCTGGAGCTCTGGGTTGCTCCAAGCAACCAGCAGGTTCCAGACTCATCAGCCACAGGGGATGATTGTTTGCATTAAAAATAAGTCAGAACAGGGAATTTAGGATCTTCTTCCTGGCTGTAGCAGGAACAGTATGGGAAAAAGTAGTTCTTAGGCTGTTGTGGCAATTTGCTGGAGCTGTGGCACTGGTGAGCGGGAGGAAAGCATCTCAGATCTCATCAATACTCAAGACAAAAGGCTTTCTGCTTTGCAATTACTCCTCCTGTCCTTCCCCATCCTTCCCCCAGGCCACAGGCAAGAAACCAAAATAGAGACCAGGCAGCTTTTATATGCCACAGGCTCATAAAGGAGAGGAAATCCAGAGTTGATCAGAAGTTGCAGTCCTGGGGTAGCCCACGCTCAGGCATGCGGCTTCATCCCTCTCACTGCAAAGATGCAAAGGAAATCCCCAAATTCATGTTGAGTGACGAAACCCTCAGAGGAGATTTGGGCTGGAGTCACACCTGTCACGTGCCCTGGGAATCCCCATCAGGCCTCACCTGCTGCTTCACCATCAGTTGGCTGCTCTGGTCTGTCTGAATGTTGAGGAATGAGCTGCACAGAGCTTCCCTCTCCACTCTTCCTCGCAGTGGGTGAAATGCAGCAGCAGCGTTGATCAGGTTAAAATTGCATCTCATCTCATGAATTTATCTTTAAACCCAGCCTCTTTCTGTGAGCCTTAAAGCAGCTCAATACACTCTTATCAAAATCGACAACTGCTCCAGAGATCCTTAAGAGATTTTGTTTCATTGGGCTCTATTTTATATAAATCTCATTAACTGCTTTGCCTGTGCCCTCTCACGGTGCTCCTTATTCATCACAGAAATAAACCAACAAACCCAGTTCCAGCCCTGCAGAGCAGCAGTGAGACTGCACAGCTCTGCTCTGTGCTCCCTGTGCTTGTGTGGGGCTGAAGGTGAGTGAAGCAGGATTTCCCTGACATCAGAAACCTTGAGGTCCTTCGAGCATGTGTTTTGTGAAGGGCTGCATGTGTGAGTGGTAAGGCGCCAAGCAGGAGATCAATTCATGCTGTCTTTTCATCGCTCGCCCTGACCACGCAGGTGACTCGCCATCAGCCACATAACACGTCCCAGCAGTGCCTCTGTGATCTGTGATGATGTGAGAAGGGTTTGAGCTGACATGTGCACCGACTGGGGATTTATAGAATAAACATTGAAATGAGATATGTAATATCTCCACTGAATTAATCCCATGCTATCTACGGCGCTGTCAAACAGACGCCGTGGCTGCGCTGACACCCAGGTGTTTATTTTCAGGGTGACGTGTAGAAGTAGAGAGGAGGAGCCGCCTTCCCAAACCCCCAAGGCCCCCGAGCCTTGGTCCAGGCTGCTGGGACTCAGGGGGTGGGAGGAGGTGCATTTTGGGAGGATGGAGCTCAGGTTTCTGGTCACAGGCAATAAATATTTGTGTGTATGTGGAAAAAATGATCACTGCTCCTGCCGCTGGCATGGGATGCTCGCTGCCTCCCAGCCTTGGGGAGTATTTTTTATTCCTTAGTGTTGCAGCAGACATGCCCTAGTTGTGATTCAGCTTAGCAGACTGCCAAACCTCTGTGGATGTTGTTATACACCCAAACCACTCTGGCTCCCGTCTGCTGGGTGTCACCATACCTTTAGGGACAATGTGGTTTCTAAGTGGAAAACATTTTCCTGTGTCTTTGAAGTCGAGGAGGAGCTCAGAAGGGAGGAGGTTACTCCCTGTCTAGCACTGATCTAAGCAGAACAGCAATACCCATGTGTAAGCTCATGCTTTTATTCTTTTCTCTTTTCAAGCAAACATCCATGTCCTGGTGCAGCATGAAAGGTGGTTGGAATCTCACCCTGCTGATGTGTTAGCAAGAGAGAGAGATCGTCTGTAATTAAAATAACAGCAATCCTTTTTTCCCCTAAATTTTATTTTTTTCTGATTTTCAGCATGTAGCGGTCAAAACACATCCTGTGAAAATGTTGGCTATTTTATAAGATTTCACTTTCTTTTTCTTTAACCTGCACTTCCTGCATTAGGTGTAGGATCCTCACATAAAAGTTTGCAGATTGCAAATTATCAGTTCAGCCAGGTAACGGCAACAAAAGGGAACATTTATTTGATGTCAAATCCTGACTGTTTCTGTTCTGTGGAGCCTTTCACTGGTCTATGGGACGTTGCTTCATAGACGCTCTCAGGCTGGTTTTGTTGCTTTGTGTAATCCAAACCTGTTTCTTGCTTTCAGACCACAGAATGGTTCTATGATCCTGTACAACAGGAAGAAAGTGAAATACAGGAAAGATGGATATTGCTGGAAAAAAAGGAAAGACGGGAAAACCACCAGGGAGGATCACATGAAACTGAAGGTGCAAGGAGTGGAGGTAGGAGCGCGGCGGGGTTGGCTGGGGGTGGTGCTTGGCTGGGAGGCAACGGCTTCCCTAGAGACACCTCAACCCAAGGATGTCCAGACCTTCAGAAAAATATTCCCAGCTGCTCCCTCTGGCCTGGTGCTTAGTTGCCAGCTGGGGTTAAACCACAGCTCCCCCCACCCCCAACAAATACACCTGATTTTTTTATTACTCCTTTGAGCAAACTGTGAGTACAACTGCACCATCAGCTGTGCAGCTGCTTGCTGGTCTCGGGGGGCTGTGTGATTGCAGAGTGGACAGGCACAGGCACCCAGCATCTTCTGGTAGACTCTGTGGTTTTTGCAACAGGCACCGCACAGGGGCGACCCGGGGTGGGCTGCACAGCACTCTGTGTAACTGTGGTGGCTTGAATGGGTCTGGCCTGATTCTCACAGATCCCAGCTAGTTTTTTGTAGCAATTGCCGTAATTTCCGTGTGCTGATCGTGTGTTGGTCTTGCAGTATACAAGTGTACAATTTCTGTTGAATTCAGCCCAGAATCCATGCATGTTTTGAAGGAACCATTGCTCTGATGATAGTATTCAGCCACTCTGAGACATTCAGACAGGTTTTTTCACCTGAGACAGTGTTTCTGGAATAAGCCTGTTTATTCTAAAATATGTCATTGTGTAACACCACTTTTCTTTCTTGAACTCAGCTGCACGAGGAAAGGGCCAAAGTGGTCAAAGAGTGTTAGAAGGTGTAACTGTAGTGTTGAGCTGTGTCATTTTAGGCCCTCCTTGGCAGGTGTTTTGGATGGCACTAAGTCCCTCCTGTCGGGGTGACGGGCACCCTGCACTCCCTGCATGGTGCTGGTGTTGACACCCCTCAGGCATCCCCTAAGTCAGTGCCAGCAATGTGAAGGGGACGAGTGCCCAGAATTCATCTCGTGCTCCAGCTTCCTCCTGGGCTATTTGTCATTCTTACATTCTGTCTGCTCTAATGAGGTTTTGGGGTTTAAAATAGTGTTAAATGGATTGCATTATATTACACCAGAGAGGCATAACTTTGTTCCATGATTTTTACATCCAATAACAATGTTTTATTATGACAAGCACACAAAAAAAAAGTCAGTATCACAGAAATGGTGCCTTGTTTTTGTTTCGGGTTTGCAGAGTGTGATTTAATTAAATTCTGTGAACTTTCACAATGCAGAACACCAGGCCCTGTAGCACCCCCTTACCTGTAGCAAGGGGTTGGTGTGACTTTCAGGCAGGTTTTCCAAAGATGGAGCCATCAAGCCTTGGAGGATCCAACTGCGTGCATGTGGTGGTGATCGTGTTTAGCTCAAATAGCCCAGCACTGAACCCAGTAATTTCTGTTTTACTGAAGTGTGTCTTCTGGAAAGTAACAAATCCAGATGAGGACATCGTGGGAGCTGATCACATTCACCACTTAAGAAAATAAGTGCTAAATACTTGCTTTGTGATTTGGACGTACCAGGGTTCGGCCATTCAGTCATACATCCTTCTCCAGCTGAAGAGCCCTTTAGTACCTCATATTTTATTTCCTAGAATGTACTTGTGCCCTCTCATCCCCAGGCAGCACCTGGGAGGTCACTTGCAGTCTCTGTTCTGAACAATGCAGAAAAAGTCCATTTTCTTGACCTCCAGGTGTTGCTTGGGCAGAATGACGTAGTTTTAACCATGTTAGTTAATTACTCAATCAGTACACCATGGTACTTCACAGACAGCATTCTGGGCTTAGGTTTCTGATACCATCCTAAAAGGAAGCGATGTTCTCAGCTTGGGCATGTAGGCAGCAGATTTAAAATAACAGAAAAAGGCTTTTCTCAAAGTTGGAGTGATACCATAGTTAGCTACATTCAGGTTTAACAGGGCATGAAATAACTGTCTGCCTTGTGGCACTGCCAGATCATCTCAGCGACTCTTGCAGCCAGAAGATAAATAGGGATCATCGTCGCACTGATGGAAAAGTACTTGCAGAGCTGACAGCCAAGAGCATCAATAGCATCCAAAGATTGCTCTGGAAACGGCAGCTCGGAGGAACATGCTGGCCTGTGAAACTACTGACCAGCCAGTTCTGAATAGGGATTTGTATTAGAAGATTTAATAATTAACTCCTTCCTGGGTGTCATCAATGTGATGGCTCCTGTGTCTTTCCAAGTTTTGGGTAAAGAGAAAAATGCATTTTGAAACAAAAAGTCTACACCAGATCCTCAGGGATGTTAGTGTCTGTCAGAACCATACAGAAGAATTTGGTGAGCATGGACAAGGCAGCTAAAGCAAATTTAGGACATAAATAAATAATAAACTAATTTAAGTAGGAATACACTCATTTAAATAAATAAGGATGGGGAGGAATAGACTATTTAACCCAGTGGATAATAAATAAGAATGGCCTGAAATCCTCAAGCTGTTGCCTTGGCTAGCATTGCTGTGCAGGAGGAGTTTGGGTATTACTTGGTTAATCTGATCACAGTCTTGTTAGAAAACACTGGATAAATCAGAAAGAAGTTAATTTGGCCTTTCCCTTAATACACCTCTTTGTGTAATTCTTTGTGGAATCTCTGGTCTGTGATCCTTTTAAAAATTCTAATTAATTAGGATCCCTGGTGATGTGTTCCTAATCAATTCACATAATTAAAAATTTTAACTAATAAATAATAGTAAGGAGAGTGTTGGAACAGCTTTGCCATCCTTCTGGACGGTGCTGCTCTGCATCGCAGTCAGCTGGCACGGTGGTTGCGTTTGCCTTTCCTTGCACATGAACTTTTCCAGGCACCTGTAACTGCACCTTCATGAGAATTCATAGTAAACTGCTGCTAAAATTAAAACGAGGTCATGTTTTTATAGTGAATTTCCCTCTCATCCTCTGTGTTTTGGAAGGTCAACGTTGATCTTGCTGCTTTTTATCCTGTGTTAGGTATATTTTGGTCTCTCCAAACTCCAGTGCCTGAGGAGTGATTATGGAGAAGGGCTGTCCTGAGGCCGGGGCAGAGCTGTGCCTGCAGGTCCTGCACCACAACTTTATCTTGTTCTCTTGTAGATGGAGATATATTATCTCAGTATAATATGATAATGTTTATGAATTCCTTAAAAAAAAACAAAACCCAAACCACAAAAAAGCAAAACTTTATTGCAGTCTTATTAAGTGAGAAAATCCCTTGTGGAGATGGAGATGCAGAGTATCAATTTTGTATGCAGGACTTGTATTTTAATTAATATCATAACAGTCCCCTAACACTATTGCAGATTAGTCCACGAGGACAGGAATGAAAATTTTAGATTATTCAATTACGGCGTAAACCCTGGGATATCATCGTCAGAACTTCGCACGGGTTTCTGTAGGGTCTGGGTCTCAGCAGGTTTCTGTAGGGTCTGGGTCTCGGCAGGTTTCTGTAGGGTCTGGGTCTCAGAAGGTTTCTGTAAGGTCTGGGTCTCGGCAGGTTTCTGTAGGGTCTGGGTCTCGGCAGGTTTCTGTAAGGTCTGGGTCTCGGCAGGTTTCTGTAAGGTCTGGGTCTC
>JAWWLV010000061.1:3587589-3635411 GCA_035041135.1 Platyrinchus mystaceus | reverse complement strand
CTGTAGGGTCTGGGTCTCGGCAGGTTTCTGTAGGGTCTGGGTCTCGGCAGGTTTCTGTAGGGTCTGGGTCTCGGCAGGTTTCTGTAGGGTCTGGGTCTCGGCAGCGTCTCTGCGCCCAGCGCTGAGTGACCGGGGTGGGCACGGTGTCTGTGGCTCCTGCAGCCTGGGGCTGGGGGCATCTGCCAAGGACCAGACTTTTTGTTTTGGTAAATGACCGAATGGGCTCTTCTGCACTGTGTAAAATAACTCACCAGGGAATATTGAACTGCAAAATGGTTTTACACGTCACCGTTCCCTGCTGTCGTGGGTGAAATCTGCTCATCGGTTGTCACTGGAGGGTGGGAGCAGCCCTGGAGGGGTCAGGCTCGAGCAGCACTAATCGGGGAGAGATTCCTAGGACAGCCTGAGCCAATTCACTTTAATTTACATGGGCTTTGCTTGCCCTCAGAGGTGAGCTGTGTAGTTTGCAAACTAATTAGGATTGCATTGTTCAGTTGGGCTGCTTAATGCATTCCAGAGAAATACTGTGGAATGGCTCTGGAGGAGAAATGAGAGTTTAATGTGAGAGGCTTGTGACACACATGTGTGCATACATTAACACAAACAAGCAGCCTCCAACAAGGGAGAAACTGCTTGTGAGGAGGGGCAGTTTTACACAGACCTGTTCATCATTGCTGCAAACAGCATTGTCCTGACACCTCTTCTGAGATTTGACCGATGCCCCTTCTAACCAACTTCTCCCTTAACCTCCTGTTGTTGGACCAGAGTCCAACAACATCTCCCCACCTTTGCCGTGGGACACACACGTCTCCACAACAGGCACCATGGGCAGATGCAGGTGTGGAAGTGTGGAGGTGTTGACTGTTCATGAGCTGGGGTTGGGTTTTATTCTGTTACCTGTTCCAGGTGGTGTTTATGGCACCTGGAATGCAGGGTTATGATGACATCTTAACAATTCCTGTGTTGGTGGCAGTCCTAGGAAATGGGAGCATTGTTTTGCTGTTTCTGAAAGGGAGTATGGTTTATTGTTAAATCTGGAATGGGTCTCCTGGGAGTCTCTTCGAAAGGGAACATACATATCAACAATCCTTCCCTATATCAGGGTCCTGATTTATTTTCCTGCAGTAATGTAAAGTCATAGCAAATGCTCACGAGTTTTGGCATCTTTTCCTAACACTCTGTACATGTCCAGGAGATTTTATTCTTCTGTAGACCCATAACCTTCCTAATCCTTTAATTGTCATGGCTTTTTTAACTTCAGCAGTAAAAGTTTTCCTAATATCTGGGTGTCTCAGAATGAAGGTTCAGCTGAGATCATGGCCTGTGTGTGACGCTGGGGGACGCTCTGCCAGGCAGGTGGCCCATAGGCAAGTTCTGCCCAAGTCAAGGGCAACCACTGTTCCCTGCAGTGCAAGGCAACAGGTTTGCAGCACTTCTCAGGTAATTGCTCTGTAATTGGCTGCATCACTGTTTTTTCCCCTGTTTAATAAATAGCATGAATAAAGCTGAGCCACATGTGGTAGGGTTGTAATTCAAATGCCATTCACTGAAATCTGAGCATTTTTCATTTAGCATGTAAAGGCAGTTTTGATGTAAATGATTGCAAAAAGATCTCTGCGGACTAATGACATTAGCATTGGGCTGGATTGAAATTGTTGAGTAATTGGTGCTGCAACTGCGCCCCGTGCTGTGGGGAGAGAGGGAGCCGTGACCTGCACTAGTGGAGGTGTCCCTGCCCATGGCAGGGTGTCCTTGAGGTCCCTTCC
The DNA here is from genome assembly GCA_035041135.1 of Platyrinchus mystaceus. Classification (NCBI taxonomy): domain Eukaryota; kingdom Metazoa; phylum Chordata; class Aves; order Passeriformes; family Tyrannidae; genus Platyrinchus; species Platyrinchus mystaceus. The sequence goes on along the minus strand of JAWWLV010000061.1, from coordinate 3,633,645 downwards.
AGACTTCTGTGGTGAGTCTGTGGGGATGTCAGTTTGTAGAATCCTCTGCTGAGGGAGAATTTTGACTACACATCATACTGATTTTTGCACCCCCCCAAACAAAACAAAACAAGCAAAAACATTTCATACATATTCATACTTTTCTATTGTTCAGTCATCCTTATGAAAGAAAACATTAGAACAAGTAGGCAGACACAGAATAAGCTGGGAGACCCCCCCTGCACCCCTCTGAAACATGAGGCTTGTCTCACCACATGGACTGTATGGCATAAACACACATTGACATTTGTATTGAATATTTCAGTTTAGAGAAATTTGAAATTAAATCTATTTCTGCCAGCTCTGTGGGAAAATCCATTTACGAAAACAAAATCCAATAAGAGATCTAAAGATCAGTGGCCAGAAATGAAATATATTGAGAATAAAATATATGGAGATTGGATTGCTAGCTCTATGGGCTGGATTTAATGTGCTGGGGACTGGGATGGGAATGGGAGGGGTTACTGGTCCCAACTTTATCCCAGGGTTTGCAATGTAGATGAGACAGTTTACAGCAAAACAAAATAAACATCAGTACTTTATGGACCAGAGTTGGTGGTCACCATTTACCTTTTTGACCACACAGTTCCTTTCTGTGCCTGTTTGGAGAAAAATGAACTTGAAAGACAACATCTGTCCCTGGAGGTGGCTGCTGGAGCAGGGTCAGTGGGAACCACGTGGCGAGGAGAATCCATGCCGTTCCTCGCAAGATTAAGAGGTTTCCTGGTTCTGTAGGGATCCCTGTGATTGCACAGAGGATCCAGATGCTGGAGCAGCATGTGCCTTGTAATCTTGTAATTGCATTGTGGGCTGTGACGGAGATAAGGGCTTCCACGGGAAGTGAGGAGTCTCGGTGGCTCTGCCTTCCCTGCCTGGCTTTTAGTGAGCTTCTGTTTAGTAATTTATTTCACTGGGTCTTGGGCAGGAAAGCAAGCATTGTTTTCTGTATTGCTGCTAATTCTGTATGCATCAGGGGTGCATTAAACATTTTAATTTCCTGAGTTCCTGTTGGAAAGCGAGATACCGCTCGTCAAGGTGTGCATGGGGCGTGGAACAGGGAGAGCTGAGTCTTGTCAGGGTTGAAGGCACTGGAATTCCTGAACACAGTGTGGTGTTGTCCCCAACAAGCAGCACAGACACAGAACCTTGCAAAAGGGGATTAGAGTGTGGCCCTGTCTGGCACATTTAAATACCCACCCCTTTGTAGGATGTTATTTGCTCTCTCTTTTTATCGACAAGAGATGAGAATTAATTAGCTGGTGTTTGCACACTCTTCGGACATATAAAGCATTAATTGCCCACTAATACCCTGTGGGAAGCAAAAGGGAGACGTGATGGAGGGGAGCAGGGAAGGAGCTCAGCAGTGCCAGCAGTGAGGGGTTCTCCCAGTCCTTGTCTGGGGTCTGACCTCCAGGAATTAGTGTGAAGCAGGAGCTGTGCTCTGCATCTTGCTGTGTCTGCTGTAGGTCAGATTAAAGTCACCAGGGGAGAGGGCTGTGGTGTGTCTGTGCTACAGCAGGGAAGCACAGGTGACCCTGTAGGCAATATCAGCAATGCAGACAGTGTGAATTATTGTATTTCAGGGGGAAAAACAGTTTTTCTACTCTCTGCTTGTTTTAAAACCATCGTGGACGTTGGGTTACATGTAGCAGTTGCCTCGTCTTTGCAGAATACCTTTTCCTTGTAGCGGTGGGATAATGCATTCGTCCGCTCCAGTGTTCCCATATTTCTGCTGCCATCGCGTGGCTGCCGGGGATTAGCAGCACACTCCGTGTAGGAGAGACCTCACTACTGTCCCGAGGGGCTGCTGGTGGCACAGCCACAGCCAGACCCCGATCCCTGACCCCCCCACCCTCTGCGATGCTCCCCACGCAGCCGGAGCCCCTCTGCCCTGCACGAACGGGAGCTGGACCTGCTCCTTGCACCAGGCAGGGCTTGTCATCCACCTGTAACTGCAGCGCCTGGCAGAGCTGCACTTGGTTTAATGTTTGAGTGAGTTCTCAAAGTAAGGTGCAGCAGCTTTGAACTCTTCTAAGGTAACAAGTTCATGAAGTTATAGGTTCAGGCATCCAAATTAATAAAGATTCAGATCTCCCAGTGCAAAGCCTCAGGGTTGGTGGGGCATGTCTCGGCGCCTCTTTGGGGTGATGCATGTTGGTGGCAGGGCTGTGCCAGGGAGCCCTAACCCTAACCTTTGCCTCTTTGCTCCAGCTGGCACTGACCTGCTGCAGCCCCCACCATGGCATTCCCACTGCATGCCACTCTGGACAGCTCTATACTGCTGGTGCAGCTCCTTGTCATTTACCACGACAAATACGTGGTGTTTTTCCATTAAAAGGCCCTGTGCTCCAGAGGACTGCAGTGTCTTAGAGCACTATAAATATGTTTGTGAAGATTCTGCCTTCTGTCTGACCCCAGACACTCTGCAATACTGCGTGGGCATTTCTGTTGATGGTTACACTTTGCCTGCAGTTTTTGTGTGCTTGTTGCCATGAAGGAATTTTGAATAAAAGCAGGATGAGGTGGTACGGGAACGCCAGAGCGCTGCAAGTGGGATGTGGAGTGCCTGTGACTCTGCTGCACCACCTAATCCTCTTGCTGTGCTTCCTTCTGAGTGTGCATGATGGGAGCAACGGCTTGACCTTTCCATGTCGTTCTGTCAGTCAGGCTTACTGTTGTCCTTGGGGGCAAGTTTCCGTTCCTTGTGTAATGTCCTACCTGCCACAGCCAGGACAATTTATTTGAGTGTTTTCCTACTAAAAGGAAGCTGGTTTTGAGCTTAAAAAGATTAAATACCATCTCCTTTCCTGCCTCCTGTGAAGAAGAGACATGGTTAGACTTTAGTGTCTCTTTAATCTCTCCTTGTTGGAATAATAAACAGTACATTTATAGACGAAAACATAATCAATTTTTGTGTGTTAAATCATGATCTTTCCTGTGAACACTTGCCGAGGTTTCTGCCCCCAGCTCCAAGCCTGGTGGTCCAGACCCATGGTCCTGCCCTGTCTCCATTCTTAGAGCAGGCAGAGGGAGCTCCCAGACCCCAAGGGCCCTTCCTACCCAGTCTGTCCTGCATCTGAATTAACACTTCTTGAACTACTGTAGCTGTATAAAATACACAGAAGGGTTTTGATGGCAAAACCAAAGTTTGAAGGTTTATTAATGGCTAGAGGGCACTGGAATTTAATATTTGCCTGTTGACTTGTCAATTCACAGTGTTTAGAAGCCCAGTGGTGTGGAGATGATTCTATATATAGCAACTATATTTGAATAGTCCACATAGCTCCAAAGTAAATATTAATTTCATTATGCTATAAACTGTTATTTATCATGACAGAAAGTCGTAAAGTTATTTTACTGGAATAGAGCCAGTAAATTGCATCGTCTAGGTGAGATACAGCACATGTTGAATTCCAGCAGCAATTACCCAACATACTTTATACACGTTGGTGTTAAACACACTCCAACGTGAGCTGCAGCTGAGGCTTCTGTGGAAAGCCCTCTGCAGCCTTGAGTGAGCCACAGGGATGCATCGACAGGAGACAGCACTGGTGCTGTGAAGCACGGGCTGGGCTCGGGAGCACCATGACACACTGGTACCGCCTCTTGCGTATTGAATGTTTGACTTTTTCATTACCTAAATTACTCCTTAGAAGTGCCTCATAGTTGCCTGACTCTGAGGTATTACGAGAAGTGTAGGTTTTAGTTATGGGTTTTTTTAAAGATATTGGGTTTTTAGATTTGAACAGGGTGATCGTTGAAAGGGTGGATCTTCCCCCACTGTTGCTCTAAGTGCAGGTGCGTATCCCTACCAGAGGTGGAGGCTGCTGGGAACATGGGCAGGACTTCATCCTTCTTCATGAAGTGCATGTAGGGTTACACTGCCTGTGCCAGCAGCTTCCACGTACTCCAGTTTGATCCGTGGATCAGTTATTCCTCATGCACAAGCAAAGTGCAGAAGTGCTGGTACTTCCAGCTCTGCAGCGTCCTGGGCAGAGGACACATCGATGGACCTGCTGCTGTGAAAGGGGAGAGGATGTTGCACAATATTACAAATTTCAGTGAGTTTATGAAGGCTGTCACTGATTGCAGCCTTTGGTGGGGACTGACCTTCAGCGCAGATTAGATCTTCCATTTTCTAGGAGAAAACAATATCAGGGAAACATTTAAGGCACATCAGCAGTTGGATGCACTTGTGCTAGCAGAACAGTGAAGACTGTCTGCCAAAAATTATTGACTTGTTGTTGTCTTTTATCCACAAAAATAACTCTTCTTATGTATAACCTATGAGAGCTGTGCAGTGACTGCTGTTAGAGGAAAACCCCAACAGAGTATTGAATAAAATAATAGTTTTAAAGAATTTTAGGTTTAGTTCCTTTTTCTTTAATGACTAAAAAATATCAGCCATCTGTGTCACCAAGTGTTGCCCTAAGCAGAAGAAGAACATAAAGTTCATTGTGTCACATTTCTAAATATTTTATATATTTGTGTGAAAACTGGGGAGAGAAAAAGGCTCATTTAATCAGAAACATCTGTAAGATGGACTAGATTGCCTTCAATACTAGGAAGATTAAAACTATGAGGTTGGCACTGGAGGACTGTTCAGATATCAAAGGATCAGCTCAGCATGCAACCACACATTATTTGAATTGTAAAAACACCTTTGAAATTGCCCAACTCTTGATTAAACAAACAAAATCTGAAGTGGATTGGGGATAGGTCATGATTTTAACGTTAGATTATCAAAATCAGAGAGAAATGTGTAGTGGTTGTAGGAAGTCCACGCTAGGAGGAAAACCCCCAAGCACAGTATTGTTAGCTGTAACGTTCCTTGATATCCTGTAGCCAGGAGGGCACATTAATTAAAATACAGATTGCAAGGTCAAGAGGAACAGCTCAAGGGATCATCCGGCCTGTGCAGCACACATCAGAAAATTCCACCTACTGATGCCTGAATTCAGTCATCACTTCTTGTTGCGCCTTTATCTTCCAAAAAGATGCCAGTCATGATTTAAAGATGGGCAAAGGCAGAGAGCCTGCTGCATGCTTGGGAGTGATGCCCCGAGGGGCTGATGGCCTGTACCAGTTGAATGTTTAGTGTATGGCCATGCTAGCTCTGTCCCCTCTCTTCTAGGAGCCCACAGCTGGATCTCTTCTAGCTGGCTGGGCTGAAAGTGCCATGACAGGTTGCTCCAAACCCTGCAAAGTCCAGGACAGGTGGCCTCTCCCTCTCTGCTGGGCAGATGATGACTGGGGCTGGGTGAACATCCCTCCCGACTGCTGACAAAGTGGGAGATCACTGAGCCAATTCCCAGTGCAGATGACAAAGAGTTGTGCGACAGGCTCTGCCTCGACACTAGGCATGGTTGGTACAAACAAGTCCAGATGCCCTGGACACGGGGACAACACCAGGGAAAAATTGGGGTGTCAGAGGCCGCTGACAGATGGCCTTTGTCAGGACTATATGTCTGAGTCGGCACAGCTGGGACTCTCAATGCTGGCCAGAACATGAGTCAAGGCCATGCCCTCTCCAGTCCCCTTGGTGGGAGGCACTCGGAAACAGAACCTGAATTTTAATGTGTGTTTATGTACTGCTTTTGGTGGTATCATGTGACAGGTGGATCAGCTCTCTGCTTTCTGCTGTGCCACATTACATTTTACCTTTTATTTCTGGTCAGAGCGGTCCTGCCTCTTCTCTTGTGTGAGTTGTTTTAAGATGTTTTTGTGGCTCTTTCCAGAAGACTATGGATGTTCCCCCATTCCCTCCAGCTGCTGTTGCTGAAAGCCTTCCCATGCTCTGATAACCCCCGTCTCCTCCCAGCAGCTCCCCTTGAACCACTGATGCAGTCAGCACTCTCCTTGCCTGCCATCCCAGTTCTGTCACCTTTTCTTTGGAACCCGTTGTTGGCACCTTGGCTCTTTCTCCATCTGTTTTGAGTCCCTCTTCTTCATCATAAAGTTTTTGGAGTTTTGCCCTGTTGACATGTTTTTATCCTGATTTCCCCGTTGTTTCTGTAATTCTTTTTGTCCCTTCTGATTCTGTCTGTCCCCTTGTCCCTCATGTCTTCTCTCTCCAGTCCTGTCCATTGGGGGTTGTATTCAAGGACTTTTCTTCTCTGCCTTTGTTTGCCTTCCCTGTACTCACTGTGTGTTCTTTGGGACACGCAGTGGGCCTTGGTGTTTCTCAGTGAGTCCTGCTTGCCTCTGCAGGGTGTATAAATGATTAACTGTGCTGATGATAAAATGTAGGGCATGGTGTGTTTTTGGACAGGAACTACATTGCCGTTGAGGATACATTTTGCTTCTAGTGATGTAAATGTCTTTTTACCAAGAAAAAGGAGTGTCTAGGACCTTCACAGAAGTCCTCCTTTTATTGCATGAGGCTCAGGGTCACAAGCTAAATCCTGAAATGCTTCATCTGTATGGGCAAGGAGTTTTTATTGTAGCAAATAAAAGTACCTCTAGGTCTGGATTTTGGGATTTTCCTTCCTGAGACCCTTGAGGAACTTGTCCAAGAAATGGGCTCTCAGGAGCGCATAGACCTTTCTTCTTTCTGATCTTCACACTTTAGGGCTCACCATTTAAACTGTAATCAGATAACCATCAGGCAGTGGATCTACCTTGACTTAGGGTCATTTGTGGTCATTTTTTGAGTCTGGTGTCATCAAACCACCCTAGAAAGCACAGAGGAGTCCAAGTGAGGAATCAGAAAAATTCCTCCCCTCTCCATACTCTGGTGCCCAGGTAAAGTGTTTTCTACCCAGGCTCTTGGAGGCACATCCTTATTTCATGAATGACTTCAGGGAGAGGAGCAATCCCCACCAGGAAGCCATTGGGGAGGGTGGATTTTATTATATTTTGCCAGTAAACAAAACACAGCACAGTTAATACTTGCCCAAGTCCTGTGGGATCTCACTGACTAATGCAAAATGACAGTTGTCACAATATTCTGTATAAATACCTGTCTATTTGCAGGTGTCTATTCTATTTTTAATGTGATCCCACCTTTCTTGCTGTGAGGGAGAAAAGGATGATCGATGGACTCTGCACCCATGTCTGTCATTTATATTCTTCTATCGTTTATAAGAATTCCAGGATTTTAATGCAATTTCTGGCCTGCCATGGTAATTGTTATTCATGTAATTTCACCGCCAAGTGTGGATTGACAGGGTAGTGCTGAGCTGATGGCTCATGGTGATGTGGGCAGTGGGGACTGCAGCCAGTGTGCCAGAGCAGAGCCATCAGCACAGGTCAGACCATGATGATGGGTTTGGGTTAGGGAGAGTAAAACTTGAGTTGGGGAAAAAAAACAAATATAAATTAGTGAGGACGATTTGCAATGTCGCAAGTGCACAAGTACAAGGACCACTTTGCACCATAGTTGGATAAATTTCAGGTTGTTTCTTTAGTTGTAGTTTGACATGTCTGAGCCATATGAAGCAAACTTCCTCAGGTGACTGGTATTTTTCCTTGTGGGTAACTTGAGCCCTTCCTGTATTAATTTGCATATATATGTATCTGTTTATAGCCATATATATATTTACATTGCTGTAACTTACTTGCACACATTCAGTGAATTATTCATGAGGGACATTTTGAATTTTAATTCCTCAGCATCCTGCTTCATGCAGGCTCCTAATGTACCTCTGACCTCAGAGGTAGAGAAGTTCAGCACAAGATGGGACACATTTGCTTTCCCTGGCTCTTGTAGGGACTTCTTTCAAGCTGACTGAGGGGAAGCACCTGATGCCATTGTTCTGCCCTTAGCCCAGCAGAACGCGGGGTGCTGGGGCACCCATCAAACTGATGTCCTGCTCCCATGGCAACTTGTGATTTCTGGAGCCTGAGTAGGGAAAGCCTCATCACCAGTGCTCCCAGTCTGACCCCTACAGAACTATCCCACTGACCGCTGGTGGAACACGCTGTCTGATGGATGGGCATGCCGTGCCAGGTTTTGGCAGCCTCAGACAGCCTTTTGCTTTTGAATAAAGCATTTCTGTAGCCTGCTCAAAATCTTCCAGTGGTGTTTACATTTTAATAGGCACTGCTGTAGAATGGAACATATTTTTATTGCTTGCATTTATCAGCCAGAGCAAAAGCCGAGTGCCCGGGTGCAGCTTTGCAGGGAATTTGCTCTTCTAAGTAATCAGTAGATGAGACTATTGAGGAGAAAATACCATAGAATTTTAACTTGTCAGATAACCGTGCTGTGCCTGCATTTGATTGCCAATATACATCATTGGAAAGAAATTCCATTTAAAAATAGAATTTTCAGTAATGTCAGCATGGAATAAAATGAGTGGGAAGTGGAAAGTCATATTTCTTTATTTCATGCCAAAAGGAAGACCTCTAATACCGTTGTTTAAAAAAGCAAAATTAAGGAAAATATGGGAGCTCTGACAGCGCTTGTTCAAATGTGTTGCAGTGGCAGGCTGGTTTGCCTCTGTGACCGCCCTCATGGCAGTTGGGTACTGAAGGGGATCTGGCAGGGGAGGCAGCGGTGCCCAGCAAAGCAGTTTTGGTGGTACTCCTCCCTGGTCCTGCAGCCAGAGGGGTGATTTGCAGTTGGAGGGTGGTTCCTGTGCCATGGGGGCTGCCCATCCCCTCCCTGGCGTAGGATGTGATGCACAGGACAATGGTCATGCGCCATGTGGCACAAAGTGAACAGCCAGATTCCCCAGGGAAGCCTCTCCAGCCTCTCCTGACCTTCCCAGGAGACAGCTCTCTCAAACCACGGATGCAATTTAAAAATACACTTGCCAGGTGTTTGTCGAAAAACAGCTATTGCTGGTGGGAGCAGCAGCAGGGGCCGAGGGCGGGGATGCTGTGCCATACCCGTTCCACAGGCTGTCACTCCCAGTGCTGATGGGCAACAGCTGAATTTCAGAGTGGCCTTCCTTGCCAGGCTGTAAAGCAAATGGCTCTGGAGGCAGTGACACATCGGCACTTCTCATCACCTGGCATCTGGAGCGCCGGTGAGAGCTGGCTCTCCAACTAGGACATGGCGTGGCATGATTTAGGAGGATGCTCAACTTTTGCAATCTGCAGGCAATTTGGGCTGATGGATCTGCTCACTGGAGCTGATGCAGGTCTGCTCAGGACAAACAGCTTTGTCTGCAGAGCCCCTGTTGGGAACATTTCAGCAGTGGTTTGATGGGAAGTGTGGTAGTGATGGATGGGCAGCGTCTCACCAACCATGCATTGCTTTAATAAGTTAATCAAGTGCTTAAAAAAGTTAAACTAAAGATTTGTTTTGGGATAGAATATTGAGTTGTTTCTCAGACCCCATTTTCTGTTGGAAAAAGGGAATGTTGATGAATCTAATGCTCTCAAATCAATTTCTTTGAGAACAAATTGACTTGATGTTTTGCTTAGCGTGACAATCTGCAAGCAACAAACACCTATCGGCACATTTACCAAAGAAAAGTATGGATTAAATCATAGTTAAAATAGAAGTTAATTTTCAATACGTAGTGATTCCAAGCTGTTTTAGTTTCTGCATTGGTTTTCCCCCCCTCACTGCCTGCAGGAATGCTTCTCCTGTTTCAAATGCAGACAAGGCCTCAGGTTCTCCAGCAGAGGAGGAAGGCAGGTCAGGAGCTGCAGCTGGACGTGCCAAAGGGAGAAGGGAAGGGCCTCTCTTGGCAGCCAGTTTTCTGGCTGGCCAAAGGCTCCTTCACTCCAGCACCTTCTCCTTCACGGTTGCTCCACGTGGCTGCGGGAGCTCCTGTTGCAGAGCCAGTTGTCATCATCATTAGCCAGTGTGGTCACTAAGTCAGGCTGGCTGGCCACAGGCAAGGGGGGTGGGCTCAGAATGGCTGAGGGATCCTTCTCCCTCCCCACCAGCATCTTCCATAGGAGTTACCTGTGGCAGTTTGGTCAGTGTCCAGCAGCTCCTCCACACTGTGCTCCACCATAGCTGTCCCTGCCTGGGCATCCTGCCTCCCATAAGGAGTAAATAAAGCTCCGAAAGGGACAACTGTGGTGTCTCACACAGCAAAGTGAAGTTAAAACACAGTAGTGATAGCAGAAGTGCTTATTATAATCGAAGCCCTCTCTAAAATGGGAAGGGACTTTTGATTATTGAGGTTAAGAAGTCTCTGTGTCACTGCTAACGAGTGTGGTGTCACAGGGATTCCTTCTTGCTCTACTTTCTCTTTTTTTATCTGCATTTCTGAGTGTTCTTGACATGATCTGTCTGCTTCGTGGCCTTTTTATGGTATTTTCCCACCTTGGTAGGGATAATCCATCAAATTCCAGAGTGTCACATTATTAAAGCTGTGTGGTGCCCTTTGAGCCTGGCAACGCCAGCCTTGCTGCCTAAAACATGCATCACATGCCAAAAGCCCCATGGATCTATCTCTTCCAACCTCTCTCACTGCTAAAATATTGTCCTGTGGATGTCAGATTAAAAAGGCACAGCCCTATTTCTTCAAAGATCAGCCAATCTAGCCCAGAGGCGTAATAAAATTCCAAACTTTACTTTTAGGAATCATCTTTTATAAGTAATATTTTTCAGAGTTAAATGGTAGGTACACAGCTGAGAAATAAAATACCAAGGCTCTGTGCCTTGGAGCTGTGTAGGGTTTACATTGTGGTGGCAACTTGATTTTGTTAAGAGTTACAATGATGTAAAGAGGATTCCTTGTTCTGTGGAAGGTGCTTCAGCACAGACTTAGTCCAGTGCTGCTCCACTTGTAACAAGAAGTGGTCTGTACTGATGCTCCCCACAAAAACCTTCAAACATTTGGCCTAAAGCTCTCAGTCTCAGTGGAGAAGCTTTCAAGTCATTCACATGAATCTCAAGAACTCTATATACCTGCATTTGTTGTTAGACTTGAAGTAAGGGCAGAGGCACTGGAGAGCCCCTGGTCAGCAGGACCCATCTTGATTGTGCAGGCTCTGGCCACAAGCACCCTGTTCCTTGAGCATCCTGGTCCATGAGCATCCCAGTCAATGAGATCCTAGTCTCTACTGGATGGGGAATTCCCACACTGGACAGGAAATACAGAGCTTCTGGGCCAGACCCTGGGGCTTGTCAGGATGTTGGGTAAATGGAGAAAGCCTCACTTCAGGTTCCAGCAATAAGATGCTGCTGGTTTTGTGTACAAAATGGGTTGTCTGTTGCTAAAACAGACTCCTGCCGTCTGCCTGTGGGTCTTGTGCCATCAGCAGCTGCATTCATGGGGAGGTTTTATGGCCACGTGGTGTCAGACAACAAATGCAGGCGGCCATGAGAACGTGGTCATTAAGATTCTGTGCTTTTGTCTGTTAATGGTACCACAGAATAGTGATAATTATACAAAGCATCATTTAACATCATTGCCAGTGTGCTCTTTGTTTATTTATACACATTCTCATTCACAGTCAGCAGAACCCAGGCTCTCAAAAGCTCCTGGCAAGTAGAATGTCCCGTGGCTATCGCTCCATTAGGAGGCTACAAGGATTGTTGTTCCTCTTGTGGTACCTTGGGCCATTTCCTGAATTGCCCAAGGGCCCCTCCCTTTCTTTTTATTTCTTGGTTCACCCTTGCATTAAAGGAGGACCAGTTCCCTAAGATAATGCCTGCTGCTGCTCCTTCCTTCCCAGGAATCCTTTAAAAGTTCATTAAACTTTTTACAGACGTAAATTCAAAGTGCTGAAAATTGCTGGAGGTTGGAAAATGCAGGGAGAGTACAAAAGGCTTTTCCATTCCTAGTTGAGTGATCTGACTTTGTTGCAGTAAAACAACTTAGATGGCCAAAGTGAGGCTGTCATGGGGGCACTGGGTCCAGAAAACATATGTTGGCTGCCAGCGTTGTGTTCCAGAGAGGTGTATATCCCATTGGCTGTATCCCATCAGTTGTATCCCAACAGTTGTGTCCCAACAGTTGTATCCCATCAGTTGTATCCCATCGGCTGTATTGCACTGCAGAGGCAGTGCCGGCAGCTCCCCCGGTGTTTGGGTGGGAGTGTTCCGCAGGTATTTTGTCTGCACCTACAGTACAGAAGTTAAATCACCATATTGAAATTGTCAGCATAAGGCAATTGGGTACACAAGTCCCTGATGTGAATCTCCACCCTGTTGGTAGCTCTGATTCCCAAACTGCTGCCAACATCAATACCTGATTCGCATTTATCAAAGAGCAGCTGGTGCTTGCTCCTGTTGTTCTTGGATAAAAACCTAAATATCCTAAATATTGTGGGACTTTATAAATCCTGCAGATCTATATGTAGATCCTACCCTGTCTCTATGATGAACTTCAGTTGATATTTAGTGATAAACCACATTATTAAGGAGGTTCAAACACAGCCATTCTCCTGTCAGTTCTGTGGGACGCAGGAGCCTTTGGTGTTTTCTCTGCGTGGGGTTGAAACTCTTGACATGTTAAATGAGATATGACCTTGGAAGTAAATGTGTCTGTTATCTGGAAGTCATGGAAGCAGATAGTAAAAATGGACTATGTTTTATTTTACAAGGAGTCAGGGCATGACACACTGCTCATAATTAGTAATAAACTTATATCTGCCTGACTACTTTTTATGATGTTTTTATTGATATAATCACACTTATACCGATCATTCCTCAGAGGCAGTAGGGGATCACTCCAACAGAAGCGTCTCTTATTTTGTCAGTGAGATCTTCCAGGGTTCCTTTGGGCTGGGCAGTGTGTAGCAATGACATGGCTGTTGTTTAAGCTCCTCTTCCGGGAGTACTCAGACCTGAAGCTGGAAAAAAACATTACACTTTGTTTCCTCCAGTAAAGAGGGGGCTGTTACTGGCAAGCACGGAACTCTCCTGGCATGTTCATCGCATGACAAAGACTGCTCCCCAGGTACTGAGTGGGAGGAGGTTCTCCTGCTTTGCTGCATTGCCGTGGTCGCTGACTCCCTCTCCCTGCTGCTGCTGTGGAAGGAGCAGTGCAGTCCCTGTTAATGTCCTCAGGTGTCAGGAAGCTGGATAGGGAAGGTTTCCTGTCAGACTCCAGCAGATGTTACCTGTGAGCTGTTACAGCCAGTGGAGACTGTGACATACGTGACCTTGGCTGTCTTGTTCTGATTGTGAAATGGGAATTGGTGGTGAAAATTCTGGTTGAGCAGGAGGCCAGGCAGGTGAGCCATGAAATTTTTCCTTTTCATGGTCACTTTGCGGGCTCTCTCTGCCCTCCTGGCATGCACATCCTCAAAAGTGCCTTGCGACACTGAAATCACTTTGCAAACTTTTTGCTGTACCTGCAGGAGACCTTGGACTATAAAATAGCATTTTATTATCTGCATAACACTGGACTCTTGCAGTAATGCCAATGTCAGAAAGATTGTTAATAAATAATGAGCAGCAGAACGAGCCAAGGGTTGACCTTTTGTGGAGCACCATCTGTCACTGGAGCTGTGCTTGATCTTTCCTTCCAGTGCTGATTTCTTTTTCCATAGCCCTTGGGGGATATTGCAGGTTTCACACTTTATTAATAGCTTTTGTCTGATTTGTAACAACTCTTGTAAAATTGTGAGGTTCCCGACTTTCATGAGAGACAAATATTTGGGGAACTAAATCATGGATGTTTGTGGAACTGCCAGTGACTATAAACAACCCTCCTTGGACCAACTGTGTGTGGCCAAGGAAAGCTTCTTGGAAATGTCCCTGGATCCCACGATGTGAGAGTCTCCAAGCATCCCTGAGGTGCTGGATCATAACCTGGATTTACAGGTGCTGTGTTTCCCACTTTCTATATTGTCTGGCAGTGGGAAGGTAGGAAAGGGGGCAAATTCCAGGGGAAGAGTTTTCTGAGTATATTAAGTGAAGGCTTTCTCATGTGCTCTGCAGAAGCCAATCCAGCATGCAGCAGGAGTTGCCTGTGGGTGAGCAAATGCATCACAGCGAGCACATGCTCTGGTCACTGCAGGGGGAGCATTGTGTGTGTCTGGTCACTTGCTTTGGGAGGAAATTACCTGAAGATAAATGCCCCGAGTTTTCAGACTGTTCATAAATAAGTACCTGTGAAAATAATGCGGGCTAGGGCATAAGTGGCCCAGTGGGCAGTGTGGTTCCAGTTTGCTCCCACTGCCCTCTGTGGCACCAGTGCCATCAGTTGAAGGAAATGATTATCAAATGTGATTTGTGCAAAATTTCCTTCCTCACCCCAAGCCAGAGCACTCCTCTGAGGGTGACATTGGCCTCACCTTGGCACTCCTAGTGGCTCCCCCTCCTTGGGAGGAGAGATGTCTGTCTTGGTGTGGGTGTCAGGACCCACAGGTGAGGGGCAGAGTACACCCCAGGGCAGCCCTGGCATGCTTCTGTTCCTGCTCAGAACCTCACTTCCCCCTCCCCCCCCCCTTTTTTTTTAAAATCTAATAGCTGGAAAACACAGAAAATTTTAAGAATGTTTCTACTTTGTCTCCACTGGCACTTTTATTTGGGCATCTGGACTTTTGCTCATGGAACTGCTGATCATCAAAACGAGCTGCTCCTCATCCTTCTCCTGAGCAGCAGAAACAACTTTTTTTGATTCAAAGTACATAGAAAGATAAAACTTGAAAGTCAATTGACTTAAATGTGGAAAAAAAATGCAGCTTGGTTATTATGGCATATGCTAAATTTTAATAGCATTTAGAAGGTGTTTTGTGGGGTAGAAAGAAGCAGCAAGCCCATCAAAGCTCAGCTGTGTTCTGGTTTATAGTGCAGAACACTTTGCTGCTGCCATCCAAAGGCTTTAAAATGTAATAAGGCTCGGTTGAACCCAAGGGTTCCAGGACCTTTGTAAAGGCACACAGTGCAGAGCAGGTGGGATTGAGACAGAGATGCTTTTAATGGGAAAGCCTCTGTGATTTGTTCTGTTTTGTAGAAAATTATCTACTAATGCGTATGACTACTTAAAGAGTCACATTTTGAAAAATTTTGAAGGCTTGGAGTATCTGTAATGTATTACAGTTCTTCTGTTTAAAAAAACCCACCACAATTGCAGTAATGTACTAATCTATCTTTAAATGTGCTGCAAAAAATCAATGAGAAGCTGCAGTTCTTTGGTTAAAGAAGTAAACCCAAAGAGTGAGATATTGCACCAGTTTGACATCTTGGTTGTTGTTTCTGACTCAAGCAAGTGCTGGCACAGCTGATGCTTAGTCTTCATCTGTAATTTTATTTTTCATTGTATTTCTTTTGTAGAGATGCTGGGCTTTCTTGCACAGATTTATATGCCTTTCATCTTTATATGCTAATAATATGTTGTTATACACTTTTTGCAAGTACTACTGCAGAGAGTGAAGCCCATAAGTCTCTCCCTGGTGTTTGTTAAGGTGTTCTGTTGGGTTACTGAGTGTATGGCTTTCTTGGAATTCTACCAGTCATTGGTCCCATCTCAGTTCCCAGTGGGGAGTGGCTGTCAACCACTTGGGTGCTTTTCTTTTTTAATTTGGACGTAGATGCAGATGGCAGACGCATGGAGAGCAGAATAAACAGGTTACACAGCCCATGGCCCCAAGAGTTTCAAGTAAAAATGGTGAGTAGTGGAACATGCTGACTGGCATCAACAGAAATAGATGCTAGAGATGAGATACTTTGTCGTGTTTGTTGCAGCATCATTCATTAAAATGTAAATTATAATTGTGTTGATAAATCATGTTTCTTTTAGATTTCATTTTCTCTGTCGGTGGAATAGCTACAGAGTGGAAGCTTGCTTAGGATTTCAGATAATGCTTTCAGGAGCTCGTGATGTCTCATGTAAAAGCCTTTCACCTTCCTCCAGTGCATCTCATGCTGGCAGCTGTCAGGAACAGGAGCTGGGGCTAAACAGGGATGTATCCAATCTGGTAATGGCTCTTTTTATGTCTGCCAGTCGATAATTGCCCCAGATTAAATACAGAATATGTTTCCATGAATATTTGTTTACCAGCATACTCTAAGGATCCTCCCTCACACACACACAGACATGTGTCAGGCAGAGCGTTGGGCCCCCACAAACACATCAGTGGCCGAGGGGGAGACATGGGCAAGAGCTGCTTGTCCTTTGCTTCTCTGGGGTCTGGCTGGGGAAACCTGTACATGGTAAGGAGCAGAATTAATCCTCGGCTCCGAACAGTGACACTGTCTTTGTTAAAGCTGGCTGTGAAACACAACTCCTGGAGTTGTACAAATGCCCCATCAATAGTGCAGTGGCTCATTGCCTTGGCCCCGGCGCGTGCAATCTCCATTATTTGCACTGGTGGTAAAGGCAGCGTTTCCAGCAGATCTGCACTACCCCATTTAGCCGGGAACAATGATTTATTTTCCCCTTACCATCAGACACCCTCTGCTTCCCCAGCTAATAACAAACCTGTTTGCAAGGAGGGGACGGGAGGGATGGCTCTGCTGTGAAGAAGGACACAAGAAGGGATGGCTCTGCTGCAAGGAAGGACATGGAAGGGATGGCTCTGCTGTGAGGAGGGACTCAGAAGGGATGGTTCTGCTGTGAGTAGAGGCAGCGTAGCAGGTTTTGGGAAGACAAGCTCCCGCTGTCCGTTGGATGGCGTTAAAACACGTATATGTTCCTTACAGCCCTGAGTTATCAGCTGCTGTAGACATTACTAAAGCAGCTTGAGTTCTGAGCAGTCTGGCACCCTGAGCCACACCTGTGGCTGGGAGATGCTGTCTCAGTGCTGGCACTTCGAGGCCACACATCCCCTTCCTTGGAGCTTTGAGGCTGCCTTTTTATTCTTTTGTCTGATGTTGGGGCTTGAGCATACATGGCATATCTCGCCGTGGAGCATCAGTCCTCCTCGTCTCCTCCCATGGATCCCCTGCCCTGTGCTCGCTCCCTGCCAGTGTTCCCTCCGGGCGGTTTTTCATGCAGATGAGAGAGCCAGTGCCTTGCTGACAGATGAGCACAGGGACATTTTAGTGGCTTAGTTGTTGAGGTGTAGAGATCACATTAAATTTCCCTGACTCAGCGCTTCGGACCTTTGGAATAACCTGCCAGAGAAGAAAGGCAGGCTGTTGCATCAGGAGCACTAACTGAGGCTCATTTGCTCCTCGCGTGAGCCTGACATGAGGCAGGGCAGGGCACAGAGCCAACTTCAGTCAGAGGCACCTCTTCCAGCGCTCAGGAGTCCCTGAGCACCCGCTGCTGGTGGCACAGGGAAGCAGATCCCAGGGACTTCTGATTGCTGTGTGTCTGTGCCTTTTTGACTCCTCCCACTGAGCTCACATGTGGGCTGATGGATGAAGTGCCTGTGCGTGGTCAATGGGTAAGGACAGGGGTGCCCTTGGTCACCATGCATGGCTGGTCCGCACCTTCTGCCGTGATGTAACAGCTCACGTGTGATGGATGGGCTCAAGGAGTATCCATATCCCGGGAAAAGGACAGGAAGGGAATCCTTGTTGTGCTGCTTTAGATGTTTCCCCTCTTTAAAACTATTCTAACTGGGCAAACCAGTGCGTCAGAGCCATACAGTTATCATTCAGGCAAAGGAAGAGATCTGTGGGTTTCTCTGTTAAGCTGTCACCTAGGAACCTTCACCAGGAGTGTGTCTCCGCTGTGTGCCAAACCCAACAGCAATTGTGGTTTCATCACCTGTAACCCTGTGTCATCAAGGGAACAAAAAGACTGATAGTTTTTTACTTCGTCCAGTAATATATTAGAAGAAGCCAGCAGAGAAGCCTGCAAGTTTGCTTAATCCTGAAAAAAAATGCGGAGGTTTTTTTTTAATTTAAACATTCTTGCTTCAAGCTTAAGAGTGTGCTTATTTGGGAATCTGTTTCCAGTTATTTGCAATGTGCTAATTACCCAGTGGCAGAACCTAAGTGGGTGTAAATTGTCATATCTCTGCTGACTTCAGTGGAACTGTGGCAATTTGCACTTCAGGAGGATCTGTCGGCTAGATTCTTGCCAAATTTGAAATCTCTTTGCTCTAACTTGTCTGGGGAGCCTCAGGCTCGAGGGAATACAGAAGAAAACAAGCATTTTGCAGGGCTTAAAATCCTGCGCATCTCATTGATTTGTTGGTGTTCGTGTTTGTTATTCAACCCGCCGCTGAACGTAATGGATACTTGAGCCATCTCGACTGATGAGAAAGGAATCCTGCTTCAGATCGCGCCGTTGCCTTGGAAACGGCTGCGGCGGTTCCCACGCGGGCTCCCCGCAGGCTGGGGGCACCCGGGATAATTCAGTGCGGAGCAGGCAGCAGCACGCACAGTCCTCAAAGCCTCCACGGAATTCAGAACACGTTAAAGGCTTGAGCCTTTTTTCACATCCATTGCCGTGAGCGTGCGTCTGGCCAGGACCTCAGAACACTGGCGGCATGGCTGGGGGTGGCAGAAAACCCCTTCCTTCCCAGGCACCTGTGGTTTGTCACACAGCTCTCTCCTCCTTCCAGAGCAGGCTGCTTGAGAGATGCCTTGGAGGGATGGTAAATGGCTGGTGCAGGATTTTGGACAGCAGGGCATGAATACAGATCTTGTTGGCCATCGAGCATCTTGACAGTTCCTGCTGTAATGACCATTTAATTGATTAATCCTAATATGGAAGATTCTTGCTGTCAGTTCCTTCTGCAGCTTTTTCAGCTCAGTGTCATCTTGGAAGCCAACAGAGATGGTTCTCTCATCTTACATGGATGAGAGCCATGGAAAAGGTGATGGGGATGACAGAGCCTTGAAGGCATCAGTGTTTGGCATTCGAGTCAGTGGTTCAGGTGATGCCAGCCCTTTCTGCATCTCTTTTACTGCCTGCATGTAGGTGGCAGAGAGCTTAACAACTCTCCAGTGAACGGGCCGACCTTCTTCGGGGAGATAAATCCACAGGCAGTGAGAGATTTTTCCAGAATTTTGTTTATAGACCATCTGCTTGTATGTCTCATCCCTTTCCCATTCAGGACAATTTGAAGACTGTAAGACCCTATTTCCAGCTGAAAGGGGGAAAAGGCTGGGGTGTGGAGAGCAGAGTGGGCTGCAGAGGCAGCCTCTTGCCAGCGCCTTTGACCATACCTGCCAGTCCCATGTTTGTGAACTACTAAATGTTAAAGTAAATGTAAGCATGGATTTCAGAAACAGGTGTAATGGACCAGGTAGCAGATTTTTATGTACTTTGGGCCTAATTCATTAACATTTTGCCTGTGCAGGCGTATTGTTATCTTTATGTGGCTTCTCTGGTTGGCCATATGGGTTTGTTGGCTGCACAGTATTTTTCAGCAAGGATGCAGCAAACTTGCCATCTGGGTGATGTTTGCCCAACTACTTGAAATAGTTGGGTTTTTTTAAATATGGATGTGAGAAGTCTGTGTTATCTGCTGTTTTAGCATGGGTGGTGTGCAGTTTGCCCCCCTCAGCGCTGACATGCGAGAGACTGGCTGGGGGACTGTGACCAAACTCTATGTGCTGGGCAGAGCCACCTCTGCCCCTGTTCTGTGCACAGCTCTGCAGAGCTGGGGCAGCTGTCTGGGTAGCTCATGGAGAAAACTGTTTCTTTGGAAAGATAGTTGATATTCCAATAATACAGGTGTATTTCACTGCACCGCTCCTGAATTGGTGCATTCCATAAAATTGATTTGTGGATGCAGAGACGACAGCAACTGAACTGCAGGAGCCATCGGTATGGGGGAGATGTACTGGAGTATGGCTCAGCTGTGGAGCTGGGAGGATGCTCCTTGTGCCCGGGAATTGTCAGCTGGGAGCTCATTTCCTTCTCTGGTGAAGGCTGTGCCTGCTCTTGGTGATGGAACAGTGGCGGGGGAGCCTGGGGAGCATTGTGGCTCCGGTCGGTGTGGCTCACCTTTCCTCTCTCAGTAGGAAAGGGAACCTGCAATACCACATTACTGAGCAGCATCTGGAAAACTGTCCTTAGGTCTTGCATTCCTATTTGTAACCTTTGTAAAAATACTATTTCCCATTGCTACCCAGGTTTTATAATGCCAATATCCTAAGCTCTTCCTCCCAGTATTACATCATACACATGGCACTGCCTTTTCTGTCCCCTGGAGCACATTTAGTTTCTAAGCTGGCTTTCAAAAATGGCCGGTTTTCAGAAAAAAGAATTCACAGTAGACTTTGCTGTTGGCAGAGAAAGTTTTTATCATGATCTCAAGGAAAATGCATAGCAGATCTGAAGTTCACCTTTAGCATTCCAGGTTGTTCTGTCTCTGATTGGAAAGCCATTGTGGTGAATCATTATCTGCAGAGATTCTTCTCCTTTGGGACCCTCCCCTGAACTGCAGCTCCTGAACGTGGAGCCATTGGAGGGGTGGTCAAGCTGGTGACGTGAGGTGCTGTGGGGCAGCCAGCTCCACCGGTGCTCCAGTGTGTGTGGTGCTCCTACCTCCAGACCTTCCTTCCTCCTCAGGACACATGAGTTCCCTTCTGTTCGTTTTTCAGATTTTATCCCTAAAACCTCACTGTTGTCCCACTTTCCCTCCCTGAAGTGCAGAATTAAGGAGGTGTATTTAGATTATGGAGGCGATTGCCCCAAAACTTACATGGCCCAAACTTGCATAGTTCCTGCTCAGCATCATACCTTCAGCAAATGCAGTGGAATTGTGGTCAGTCCTGCAGTGCCACTGGCAGGGATGGGATTCAGTGAAGTTGTTCTGGAGTTTAAGGAAGATAATACAAATCATGTATAACACTCCTAGTAGGAATACCAAATCCTTGCATTTTACATTTTGACATGTCTATTATGTTTATGCAAATTCAGTCTTTTCTGCAGAATTTCCTTGGAGATAAAAGTTTTCTTAGGAAGTTAAGGAAGAGGACACAATATGTTAATGGAAGATAATGAACACGTAGCTTGTGACTGGGAATATAGCAATGAGAAAGAGGGAGATTAACTTTTACATCACTGTTATTCTCAGAGATGCGTTCTCGTTTCCTTCTGCCCCACACATGTCCTGCTCACAGGCCATGTAAAGCCACACTTGGCTAAATTGCCTGTATTTACCAACACTTTGCACACTGGAGGGTCTTTGCAGCTAAAACTGGTGTCTCGTCCGTCCATTTAGGGTGGCTTTCACACACAGTTGCATGCTATTTGGAGTTCTTTAGCCTCAGACAGCGTGTGCTAATGGCTCCTATGGTATGTGCAATCCTTGGATGCTTCAGAGGGAATAATAGCAGCAGTGGGGCATGAAGGGGCCATGAGCAAGGTGGCGTCATTCACAACACTGTATGCAATGGAGGAGTTCAGAAGACATTGGTGGGGAGCAGAGCAGAAAAGGGCAGGTTGGGTCAGGAAAATGGGCTGTTTTATAAGCAAAAATAGAAAGATTGTTTAATCTGGCAACACCAGGGCTGAGAGGTGGTGGGGTTGTTCCATCTACAAATGTCAAAAGAATAAAGTGGGGAGGTGAAAAAATGTGTAAACTGTGTCTGGCGTTGGCACAGGAATGTCTAGAGCAAGAGCAGCTGTGGGTAGGTTTGCTGATTGTCTTGGAGTCTTGAGTCTTTGTCCAAGCATTCTCATAGGAGTCAGGTGCCAGCCACAGGGCTCATGAGGACAGAATCAGGCAGGAGCCCAGGACTGAGGGTGCCCATGACATTCACATGAGGGAGCGCTGGGCTCAGTGGCCAGGTGAACGCCACAGCTTTTTCATCCTACTGTATTTCTTTTTTTCCCCTCTCCAGAACATAGCTAGACTTTTGTTGTGTGTTAGGACAGACTGAAATGTTATTTGAGGTTAGGCCTTGTGCCAGAGTCATCATAGGACCCTGGAAAAGCCACCCCATTCTGGAGCAGCGTGATCCATACTCAGAAGGCTCCAAACACCACACTATCTCTGTCCTGTGCAAATACCTGTCTGTATTATTCTCCAAACAACTCCATTCCATATGCAGCTGCTGTCCTCATGATAAATCATTTCCCGTACAGCTTTCGGATGATGACTTCTAAATTTAGGGCTTGGCTTCATGAAGCCTCCCTGGCTGTGGGTGTATGACAAAGAGCAGTTCTGCTCGTGGGTGCCAGCAGTGAAGCTGGATGGCTGGCACTGCCATGTGCTCATCCCCCTCACACAGCTCAGCTTTGGCTTGTGTTTAAATAAACACTGTGCGGTTTTAAAAACCAGGGATAACACGTACTTCATTGGCAAACCCAGTCTTGCCAAGTCTGCAACTAAACATGCCTGGGTTTGTACGTTAAGAAAAAAGAGAAAGTGAAGAGGATGATCACAACAAAACACACTTGCAGAAAAAAGTGCTTTTCTAAAGCTGCCTGTGCCGTTGTGCAAGCGGGGGTCTTTATTTGGGCGTGTTGCATTGTGCTCGGGAAGTTTTAGTGTCCTAAGGGCCCCTCAGTACTATGTTTCCTTGCACCATTTATTGTGTGTCCGTAAAGTTACCGGAGGGGAGTTTTATATTTCAAGGTGGGTTTGTTCCGTTGGCAGTAGTAGTAATGGAATTAATAATTACGTTTTTGTAGAATTAATAATTACATTTTAATAGAATTTTCATTTACAAAGTGCATTACAGCTGGTCTGTAATTAATTGCATACCTGTAGTGGCACTGAACTGTATCAGAGACTCCACAGCAAGAGCATTAGAGAAGTGCATGAGTTTTTAGAGGCTTTGTTCTTCTCTCGCTTGCGAGTGCAGCCAGTTTGGGTGCAGACCCCACTCTGGGCTGTGGGCTTTGCATCTTCCCAGTTGCTGGTGCTCTCGGTGCTTTTATGCTTAACCAGTTTTTTGCTTAGTTCTATGTCTCCGTGTCTGCTTGCTCAGTGTCTGGGTGATGCTGAGGGTGGTTCCTCTGAGCTCCTTAGTTTATTAGCTTTTGAACTATGCTCATTGTAGATGTATTAACTGACAAAGTAAAGAGCAAAGTCATGGAGCTCCAGCTGAGTGTACCTTCATTTGTTTTAAGCAGTACAACCTGAAGAAGATTGTTTCAGGGGCAGAAAATAAGGCCTGTGGTCCACCCAAGGTCGTGTGGGACCGTGCCAGAGCCTGGAGCCTGTGGCGTCTACCATGGCACAGGGGGAAGGGAATGCTGCACCATTCAGCACAGGCAGCACCCACAGGCCACAGATTCCTTCCCACCCAGGATTTGGCTCTTCTCTCCTCTATAGTCACAAAATAGTTTTAATATTTCATGAGAAGTCTGTCCACTTAGAATAAGGTAATTGATACAAGCAATTTTAGTCTCCTTTAATATAACAGATCTCAAGTGCAAAACCTCCTTAGTTAATGATCAGCATAAAATAAAAGTCTTTTTTTTAATGTAAGTACTCAGTTAATTTTACAGTTCAGTTGAAGTGAAAATATCATTAAACAGGGTAGTATTAAACTTTATACTTATTGGGCCTCCCCTACTCTGCAAGGGAGAGGTGAGTTGGTGTCTCAACTAGGTAATGGCTAATTTGCTAAGGGTGCACCGGAATTTAAAGACCGAAAAGGTTTGAAGGTCACCTTTGTTAATGTTATGTTCAGCTGTCATCCTGTTTATTTCAGAGCTGTGCTGACACGAGGCCTCAGTGCTGGTCTGAAGGCTGTGCGGGCAGCAGAGGAGGGTGAGGGAGCTGCCGGGAGAAGCACCCGCAGCGCCTCAGCAGTGCTTTGCCACCCGCCTGCAAGGAGCTTTGAAGGGTACGGAGTGCGCAGCTCTGTGCTGCTGACAAAGGACAGGGGATGTGGTTTCAGCTTCTCCTCCCACTGCCTTCCCGTCCTTCCATTAAGTGCAGGTTTGATTGATTCTGTAATGAGCCAGGCAAAAGCACGCTGCCTTCCCCAAGGCAGGGCACAGAAGCGGACACACTGTTTTTAAAGCCAAACCAGGCTGTAAGCTAGACTGTATCAAAATGCAGCATTGCCACGGATGAGCTTGGGAAAATGAGGGCAGAATAACAGTTTTCAATTTCAAATAGAATTTAATGTTGTAAAGGAAAATATAACGAGGAAAGAAACTGTTGTTAGCTTGAACTGCAGAAGACACTGTTATAGAAAGAAACATGAAACATGCCCTGTTAATTTGGGAAAATATAGGGGTTCTGGGAGTCAAAAAATCCTGCTTCAGTAAGGTAGGTGAACTCAATCTGCTTTCCAGAGCCATCTGCCATGGGCTCTGCAGTGACCATGGGGTCCTTTCGTGGGCAGACTTGCTCTGCAGCATCCCCTTTATGTTGGTTTCAAACCCTTTATCTAGTTCAGTTAAATATCCCTTTGAGATTTGTGTATGGTAGAGAAAAATTCTCATGAAAAGGAGCCTCTCAGTCCTAAGGGTAAACTTTCAACCAGAAGTAGTATCTGTTGTTGGTGGGTTTGGAGGGACTGGAGATTTTTAAATGTGTTTGTCTGAGCTTCTCTTGGGGAGCTCAGAACCTGTTGACTGTGGGGGTTTGTGATGGCTGCAGTTCCTGGGGCAGTTCCCTCCTCTGAGCTTCCCATTGGCATGTGGGCAGGATCCAGCCAGCATTTTGGGGCAACCTGAGTCATCTTTCTGTGGAATTTGGAGTGTACTGGGACGTGGTGGTGACAGAGCTGTCCCCTCAGGGTGCCCGGGAAAGTGGCCCCGTCGTCCTCCCTGTCTGCTCTCAGCTGAACAAACCAATGTCTTCATTACCTGCCCTACTGGTAATCTGCTGCTGCTGAAGATTAATAGAGAAAATACTTTCAAAACACTTCTGCCTGCATTTTCATTAATCTGTGCTTGGAAAATTAATCTTGTGGGGTGACCTGCAAAAGGTGTTAATTGCCGCTTCAGAGGAGGATTTATCAAAAGTTTGAGAAGGTGCCACAGCCACTGCACAGTGGTGGCAGTAGTTCCAGAGGGACTGTCCTTGCTCTTCAGACCTCTGAACTTAATGCAAGTAGAACCAGTTCTTTTCAAAAGCTCTTTGGGGCAAAATGCAGCCTTGGCTGTGGAGAGGCCGAGTTCCTGCCCCTTCAGGTTCAGTGTGGGATTAGAGAAGAAGGAATAGGTGAATAATTGAATTAATGTCCATCCTTAATACTGTATTGTTATTTTTGAAGACTCCTCAGATTGGGATTTTTTGTTGGTTTTGTGGGGTTTTTTTACAGTTATCAATTATGAAATTTGGCATGAAAATGAAGTTGTGTGTTAATGTGAGTGGCTTTCGTGTGATGATGATTTATTGTCCGCTTTTCCTTATAAAAGCTACTGAGTAAATTCCTTGTGATTTGTAAACCTACAGGCAACATGTTGGATATAAATGATGGATTGTACAGCTGAGGGAACAGATTTCTACCTGCCCATGGGACTCATTTCTAATGACAGTTTTGTGGTGTCAGTGGGATGTTTGAGAAGCAAGCAACCCAGAATTTTTTGTTTTCTTTTGCTTTTCCTTGAATATTGAACTTGATTTCAGGGACTGAGAAAACCTTGCTTTTCAATTTTGTGCTGTAGCCACCTTAAGTAAGACTCAGCGCACTGTCAGTCCTGGCCAGGCATCTTCTCTTGGCAGTGAACAAGCACATGAGTGTCTGTCCACCCCTTTCTCCGCCCCTTTCTCCCAAATGCTGGAAAACTTGGGCTTTTAAACATGAAACAAACACTGTTTAAATTGACTCATGTCACTGTGAATCTTCTTATGATCAGTTCAACACTGTGAACCTCTGGACACTGAGTTACCCGAGAGAGCATTGATCTGCTTTTGAGCTGGATTCAGCCACTGAACATTTTGGAAAGTGAAGTTTCTGTGTATGGGTCTGGACTTTGTAAGAGGGGACTGTCCTCAAGGGATGGCACTTCACCATTTCAGTCTTGAAAAATAGCTGAAATAGCCAGTGGTTTCATGTTCAAGTAACATTTCAGTTCTTGCTCAGCACTGTTGTCCAACAGTTCTGTTTCCTGGCCCAGCTGTGTCCAGCTCTGCAGAAGGACAGAGTATTTCCAGGGTGCAGTTAGTCGAGTAAGGGAGGGGGCTCAGAGCTGTGGTTCCACACACCAGTCGTGCTGCTGCTGCTCTGAGGGAAAACCGCCTTTTCTGTTGACAGCACTTTGTACTCGCTGGCAAGGAAAAAATTGTTTGGGTTGAGCAAAATGCTTCTCTGCCACTGCCAGTAAAACACCCAGAAACTAGGGGAATGGAGAGAACAGATCTGACGGCTTAAAGTGTGGAAGTCTTCTTTATGAGTCTCATGGTCTTTTCCAATCACTGTCAGCCTTTAAGAAATATTTTGAATGCTCTAATTGGCTGTGATGGGGAAGAGGGAAGATTCCCTCTGCATATGAAAAGGTGATGTACTAAAAATGATTCAGCATTCTGTTTTGTCAAATAGTTCATCAGCACTGTCTTGCTTTTATTGAGAAAATATGCAGAAAGCACTTCAGAAGCAAAACTGTTGAACTTGCCAGCTAACCACTTGACTTTGATTTGTAAACGTCCTGTGAGCCGTCCCCAGAGGCTGTGGTGTGGGAGGACTCTGCAGCCAGGGCAGAGTCGGAGGAGGATGTGCTGGAGCTGGGCAGTGCCCTGCTGCCACCATCACCCTCCTCACAGCAAAGCTGGGCGACCTCCAAGTGATGTGGAAGGTGCAGATGTAGGGGACTTCGCAATGCTCATTACCTGCTAAAAACCCTGCAATTCCACTCATGCCCTTTGTGAGTGTTTTCAGTTTCTTAGTCAAAATGTACAAAAGTTTGGAGAGGGATGTGTAAGGTCCCATCTGTGTGAGCAGAGTTTAAGCCTCATTTGTGTGAAGCCTTGCATCTAATTAATCAGCAGAGACCCCCCCCCAGTCTGTTACTGGGTGCTGGTGACAAGTCAGTTAAAGTGAAGTTGTGTCAAGCTGTGTGCAGGAGGCATGGCAGGGTGTGTTCCCGATGGCTGCACCTCCGGTTGGGTGTCCGGGTGCTGCGGTTGCGGCTGAGCAGCTGGGGAGATGCGGGAGCACCTGCCAAGCAGCAGGTACAGGGTCCTAGCATGACAGAATCAAAGGTCTTGAAGCCAGGTGCTGGCTGGTGCTATGTGGGCAGTACGTGGCAGGACTCCAAGTGTCTCTTGGAGGACAGTCCACGCAGAGGAGCACCAGGAGCTCTTGGCAGGGCAGCCCTGTACCTTTTCTGCCCCAGGCTGAGTGGCCCAAAAGGCAGGAGGAGAGGAACTGTTCAGGCCCAAGATCCAAGATGCCACCACCTCAAAGTCCCATTCCTGAAAGAATGCAAATAACTTGTTGTTGGCAATGTGTAGACAGATCCTCTTTAGACAGCTGTACTTCAAATGCCAGTGATAGAAATCACTATTATTTTACAATGAGAAGAAAATTTGCTCTTAGCTTGCCATCTTTTGCTTCAATCTTTCAGAATGTCTCAGAGCATATAGAAGACATTTTCTTTTGTGTTTAGAGTTGTATTTTCCTTCCTCAGTAGTCCAAGTGTCATAACTGTTAAATAGCTCTGAAGGGCTCTTCAGAGGGCAAAATCCCAGCAATAATGTCACCTCAGGTAGGCACAAGGAAGGGGTCTGAGGTTCTGCCACTGTTCATACAGACAGTACCCTGGTCTTGTATATCTTTCTATAGCAAACCTCTTCCACTGTTCACTATTTGTCGTGAAAATCGGTTTTCCCTTCTCTGATAAAAAATTAATACAAGTAAAACGTTGACCTTTTCGCTGCTTATTGAACGTTAGAAACACCGGGCTGTTTGCTGGTGGTGAACTTCAGTAAATTTTGGTGCACTGATCTTGAGAAATTAATACTAAACTCTTTAGGTTTTTTGGGACAGGAATGAAATATTTATAAGCTGATTGTAAGCAATATAAACTTAGTATTTCTACAACAGCTTGTCCAGAAAAACATTCTTAAATGCCCACTTACTGTAGCTCCTGCCATTGCTTGTGAGCAATAGTGAGGCTGAAGGATTTTAAATTGGAATGGGAAGATTTAGTATTGGCATACACAATAATTTGTTTTAGGTTGTGTAAATGCTTTTTAATAAAGGGATTCACTCAAAGGAGGTTTGAAGATCAGGTCCTTCCAAGTTTTCTATGCACTTGGATTTAATTTTCAGAATCCAGGAGCTGCTGAAGACTTTAAATGACTTTCTGAAATGGGAAGGGAATATCAGCTTCCACGGGAAGTTCCCTGGCTGGAGCACTCAACCATGCCACAGCCACACACTCTCCACTCAGTCTGGAATTGTGTCACCTTTGCAAAGAGCCTGAAGTGACCAGGTGGGGTGGACAGGTGTTGGTCATTGAGTCACTGACTACAGGCCTACTGCTCTTAACCATAAGCAAGAGGAGTAAAAAGGACAGGACCCAGAACCTGAGCATGTCCCTTTGCAGTGTAGGATGTCTGCTGGTGGTTCCAGGGATGATTTTGCCCAAGGGAGGATGCCAAAAAAAGATTCCAGCTAAGGCTTCTTGTCCAGCACAAAATTAATTCAAGATAAAACTGTGTGTGTAATTAATAGCTCCCCAAAGTTCTCTTAGATGTTTTTATATTTCTTATTAGTAGCATTCGTTAGAACTTGTCCTTATTCGCCCGTGTTGGACAGACAGTGAACGCATCAGACCTGTGTCCCTCGTGTGATCATGCCCCTGTCCTGCACCCCCTGGATCATTTCACATGTCTCCAAAAATACCATCTCAGCTTGCATTTCCCCAGGGCACTGTCAGATCTTGTCTAGTTCCCCCATTCTGTGATGGTCTTTTTGTTCCCCAAAGAAGAGAATCAGACAGATAAAAGCCAAAGTTTCCCACTTGGGTGCAGCCAGCCTGCCTCTGATGGCCACGATGGAGGCAGCTGGGCTGGAGATGCAGTGCTGTTCTTATCACAGTATTTGCTACTTCAGTCAAGTCTCCACTAAGACCAGCTCAATAGTCCTTTTTTTGTGCAAAGCTTCCTCAGATGTAAAGGTATTTCAATCTCAACCTATCTTCATTAGCCTGTGCCCGATCCATTCAGTCTCAGACCCCAAACAGCTGAGACAACCAATACAGACATTAATGGTTCCTACAGCTTTGTATCTGATTATCCATTGATGTTGTAGGAGACATGATTAAAGCCTTCAAATAAAGTTGCTGCTAAATCCTGTCATAGCCCAGCCCATTATTTTTTTGGTCTCTATTAGGACTTTAGGCATTTCTTTGACATATTTTTATTGCCAGATTAGGAGGGAAACACTTGACTTGTTTGTAGCATTCTCATTATATTGTCTTTCTAACATTCCTGGAAGAGAATAAATATAAAATACTTCTGTGTATTGTGTCATATTTCAGTGTGACATTAATACGTTCCATGGTTTTCCAGCTCACAGTTCTTCTCACTGTGTGGTGACAGTCAGGAAGCCCTCGCACAGGGGGAGTGAAGTGGTGGCACAGGCTGAGGGGGCTGCAGGGGTCGATGGTCTACAGAGACTCCGGTAATGCCTGTCCTGTAGGTTGGTTGCATTCCACTCGAGACCCACCTGGGCAGTGTTGGTTTAGAGCACAAGCCTGTGGAGTCAGAGCAGTCTCTTGTACCACTTTTCCTCTTACTAACTGCCCCCTGACATCAAGGTCATTGGGATGCTCTTCCCTTACCTGAGAGTGTGGGAGTCTGGCTTTTGTGTGGAGCTTGTGTCACCCAGATCTGCTCTCAGTAATCCCTTGCAGCCTTGTCTGGAGTATTCAAGGTGGTGACACAGCCAGGCTGTGGGGGTCTTCGTGGTACAGGAAAGCGATGGGCAGGACTAATGGGGAGTGGGATGCTGCAGGATGCCCAGCTGGATTATCCTGGTCATCACCCCAGGAGAGGTTTTATGGTTGATGGGTTTTGAGTTCAAGCGACACGGGTAGCAGGGAATGAGGTAGGTAGTGTGAAGCCTTTTGTGTCAGATTAGGAAGTGGGCTGAAAAGGATGTTTCGTGACTAATTGGCCATGACTGCTGGCCCTAAGGAAACTTTGAGCTTTTGGAAAGCTCGTAATCCCGTCAAGGATCGGGTGCACACTCTGGGCTCAAGTTGTTCCCGAGGGAAAGTGATGATATTTTCCTCCTACATCTCACAACTTTGCCCCTATACAGGCAGCATTCCTCCAGTACTCTTCTCACCCAGGCCAGGGTGATTAAGCACTTAAATTGATTAATCAAATTTCTTGTGATGAGAACTACTGTCATTCATTAATCTGAATGGGATTATAAATAAGAGCTGGCAGAGAGGGGAGACAAACATGTTGACAGATAGACCTGCTGCTTTGAATACAAATCACACCGCTGCATCTGGAGGGTCTGAGCTCCTGGCAGCCTCAGGATAGAGCTTCCCTAAAGATAAAATTAGACTGAGATTAAAGTATTCCTGTATTAATAAAGAAGTATGCATTTATGAGGAGGCAGGCACTGCGGGGGGGTGTGGGGCTGCATACCAATGATCCTGCAGTGGGCTGGCTGTGGGTGTTGCTGCCGTGGAAGCATCAATCCCCACGTACGCCGATTTCTGTCGCTAAGCCAATGTCATTAGAAGATTCATTTGTAACAGTTAAAACCTTGCAATCTTTGCAGTGACTTCAAAACCCCACAGAGGGAAAACAGGGTTCGAAAAAGAACCCATTAAACATTTAAATATTTCATTAAATATTGAACATTTCAAAAATTGCTTTCTAACGAGTCTCAAGTAAACAGAACAATATTTGTTAACTAAAACCACCAGAAGTGACAAGGTCCTGCAATGCACAGGCTGTGTAACCTCTCCTTCCTTGCTCAGCCATCACATGAGAGCCCTTGGCTCATTCTAGGAATTTTTATCTGGGTATGGCTGCTGGTGGCATCAAGGGCATATGAAGGGTTTGAAACATGTCAGGCAAAGAGCCGATAGGATCAAAACCAAAATCTCTGCATGGTGGGACGTGCCCGGGGCTGCACCGCGCTGAGCCACAATGCTGCAGCCAAAAAGTGAAGGGTCGGGTTCTCCAGGGTTTTGCAACCACCTAGCAATGTTAAAAATGTTTTTGGGATCTGCTGTCAGCACCAGGGACTCCTCACCCGACCTGGCAAACCATAAGCAGTCACTTAATTTCTGTTGACATTGATAAAAGGCGAACCTTGCCAACATAGCAGCTTAGCCCAGGCTGAGATCTGAACACGTGGTTTTGCACTTTGCTGAATCAAAGTTACTATTTATGGACATCAGAGGAAAATCCAAACCTGTCTAATATTTGTGTTTTGCTAAGATGAGGAGTGAGAAAACACGTTTAGCAGCATTTTAGTTGAAGATTTGCAGCAGTAATGGGAAATTTTGGATGCCTCCCTATGTTATGACAATTTTCAAGTCAAAACAAGAACTCCGGGGGCAGCCTGCCGGCCTTGGGGATTCCCCAGGGTTCAGGCACAGTTACACCTCCCTGTTTTGAAAAGCTGAACTGTGACCAATCTTCATGGGGAAACATGGAGGTCTCCTGTCGCATCCCCATCAGCTCAGCATTGCTGTGCCTCGCTGTGCCCAACGAGAGTTGTCACAAACCTGCTCCTCCACTCTCATGGCCAAGCCCCTGTCAGGCCCTCCCCGGCTGCATCTCGCTGCTGGGGGAGGACAAGGAGGATTGATGGCACATGGCTCCCTGTGCGTGGTGCCTGCATCGAGTCAGGGGTTTATAGCAGCACAATGGCTTTTCTCGGTGAATCCTGATTAATGGAGCGGGTGGGAGCCGCCGCTGTCTCCCAGCTCCCGCAGCTGACAGGGGCAAGCCTCATCTGATGTTTAAATGGATTTGGAACTTGTCTGTGGCTTTAGCATCCCTGTCCTGAAGGAAGGACCATCTGCTGCAAGATAACCCAGTCTCAGAAGGCACTCACTTCAGGTCTGTTTGAAAAGAGAGGTGACACACAATATTTGAGGCATTTCCCCCATGGTTGCTAATTTGCTGGCCAAGAGGCAACTCCCAGTTTTCAGCTGCCTTGCTTTTACAGTTGGGCTGTGCCCTCTCAGAGGATCAGCACAGAATGTTGTGGGTGCTGGTTACAGACACAGATGGACAATGACTCCTACATGTAAAACAAATGTATCACTACAAACAGCTGTCAAATTCCTCTGATCAGGATTTGTGTGAAATCCAGAGGAATTGGTTTCAGGAAGATTGGATGGTATCTCTGCTGGGATATGGAAAAGTTGATGAAAAGAACTGGATAGCAGTGGTATCTATAAGAACAGATAATGGAGATATCTGTGATAAAATCACAGAACTATTCTGTATATCATGATAGGGATATATAGTCTATATATCATGATGGGGATGGGACAGTGGGTTTTGTCTTTGCATTTTGACTGTACCACTGAAATACAGTTGCTGCATTGAACGATATCCATGTGAGAACTTACAGGCTGCTTTTCCATTTTCTCTTGCATGCCTGTATATCCATACCTGCACGGCTGCTGCTCCTGCATCACACCTTCCTGGTTCAGTGCTGGTTTCAGCAGGTGAGGGTGAGGGCAAAGCGTGGTTGGGCTCAGATACAGCCGCTGCTTTAGGAGACCCGTACCCTGTCATCAGGATGATGAGAGGAATGAAGCCAACGCCTCTTCTGGCTTTCCCAGGAGGTTTGATCCATGGTAGCAGTGCTGCCACTGCCAGCAGTGTGCTACTTACTGATGGAAATTGGTGAGGAAGCTCTGGAATGCTTGGTGTAATTACAGAGGGAAATCCCAGCAGCACAGGGGTGTAACAAGGAGGCGATGAGCTGCTGGGCTGAGCACATATTGCCCAACACCACCATGGAGCCAAGGAGCTGAGGGCATGGTCCTGTCGTCCTTTTCCCCCAGTAACCCGCACAGATCCTGCTTATGGTGTCCGCAGGCTTGCCAGGGTGTTGAAAGTTGAAGCCTTACACCAGGAAATTACTCAAGTATATTTTAATAATTTACAGCCACAGGTCTTACATGATTTGTTCTCTAAAGATTGATTTAGTTTCTTATTAAGGGAATTGGGAATTCAGTGTGAAAATCTGAACAAAATCTAGGCAGTTTTTAGTTTTTTTTTAAATATCCACTAGTGTAACTCACTGGGGAGAAGAATTTCAAAGCCTGTCCAACCCTATCTTGAATTTTTGATTCTTCTGCTTCCCTATTTCCATTCCCAAGGTGTGCTTGTTAAGGAAGAACACCTCAGCATTATTTTATTATTTTTAAATAAGCCACAATCACTGTAAGGAGCTCAGGATAAAAAAATCCACTAATAATTTGATTTTTTATTCCCCCTCCCTGCCTCCCGTTTTTACAGTTTGGTAATGCCAGATGTGTACTGCATATAAATGGCGGGGTGGGCAGCTGTAATTGCACACTCTCCCCCAGTGCCCAGAGAAGGTCTTTTCTCTTTTATTACCCCTCAACTTGTAAAGGTATGAGCTGCAGTGGAGCTGGCAGGACCAGGCTCTCCAGCAGCAGTGGGAGGGCTGTGCAGGAGGTGCCCACAGGCAGGTGTGTGTGTGTCTCATTCTAGGGATCCCCCCATGGCAGCTGGATGCGGTCTGTGCTCAGGGCACCCTTGGCTGCATGCAGAGTCGTCTGCAGGGACAAGGACATACTCCCAGAGAGGTGACAGGACCACACCACCATGGGCATCCCAGTCCCAGCGTGGCAGTGGGTCAGAGTGCTCCCTGCAGGGCAGTGTCCCTGTCCTTCGGCCGGTGCCACTCAGGGCTCCTTCAGGGTCAGGCTGATGCCGGTCCCTGCGGGAGGTGTTGGTGGCTCACATCTTAGGCCCTGTTCTCTACACAGCAGTTGATAAGCTGCTGTGGTGGCATTTCTCCTTAGACAGCTCAGAAATGCCTTTTCTCTTCTCCTGGAGATTTTGTAAACTTAAAAGAGAATCATGAAAAAAAATGTTCTCCCCTGTCCATCCCATTAATTCAGCCTGCTCAGGACAGAATTAACCTTGGCAAGCCTTGCAGAGGAGAGAGTTGTTCTAACCTTAAAAATCTGCTGATTAAAGCTGGTTTCAGGAATTCGATTTCACTTAATGTGTTGGCTGAGCGCCCAGCCTGGCATTAACATCTCCACAGACATACAGGCCTCTGCAGCTTTTACCTCCCCACTAAAAAATAAATAAAAAAAATAAAAGAAAACCCAGATAATGAAACCCCTGTTGCCTGTTCTGAGCAAGAATTCATTTTAAAGACAGCTTTAGCTAAAGGCATTACTCCTGCCTGGGTTACCTGTGTGCTCCAGCCAGGCAGGGCAGTAATTCCGCTCTCCTCATTAGTTGCAGGGTGTCCAGCCAGCCGGGTGCTCGGTGACCCTGAGCCGTCCTGAGGCTGAGGGATTCATCCCATGCCAAAAGCAGGGGTCAGTGGGGCCAAGTGTAGGAAAATCACCTCTACACCCTCCTCCCCTTAATCCCCGTGTACTGAGCCATCGGGCTGCAGACTTTGTGTCATCCACAGCGCTTAACTCATTAACCTTGAAAATCCTCCAAAACAATGACGCTCAGATTTCCTAGCTTTCCATTTATATCCTAAAGGGTTTTTATATGCCTTTTTATCCAGAAATTAATGTAGTTTTTATTGCTGCCATCACTCATTTTGCCTACACTCCATGTGCACTCCCAGGGTCTGTTTCTCCCCTGCAGTGTTTCTCTGACACTGTGGTATCTCTCGGTGCCCGTGGGGACAGTCCCTGTCATCTCTCTGAGGCCAGGAGTTTGCTCACTGTGTGGATCTCCTTCATCCCAGCTGCCCAAGTTAGAACATCCAGCCTCTAAACATCAATCCAGAGTCAGAGTCTCATGTCCTGTCACCATGGGGAAAAAAAAGAAAAGAAAAATTCAAGAAATCCCTTTTGTATTCTGGGTGCTTTGTGAATTCTGCGAATCGTTAGGATTTTTTAAGGGTTTGCTGAAATGTTGAAAACCATTTTCATGGAGGTGGGAGGCTTTTGTGTGATTCATTATTGACAGCTCCAGAATTAGCCACAAGACAGCTCTGGAGAGGCAAGGCAGTGCTCCCGCCTGCTGTGCACCACAGGCTGCACCGAGCCCAGCATTGGCACTTGTTGGGTTTTGTTTTAGTCAGAGTGAAGTTTCGATCGACTCCACAGCAAGTTGGGGTGGGAAGCAAATTTTGGGGGATGGTGGAATAATATATTGATGTATATTGCACAAGGTGCTGTGGATGTCTGTAGTGGCTGTGAAGGCTACTCCAGCTGCTCCAGACCGGCTTTCCCACCCTCACTGGGAAGCAGGTCAGACTGGGAGATGCTGCACCTCCCAAGCTGCTTTCCTAAAGAGGGGGGACCAGCTCTGAGTCAGCAGAACTGACGGTTACAGACCTTTCCACGCAGCCCCCAGTGCTGTGTGCCAGGAGTCACTGTCAGGGATTATCCACACAGAAGGCAGCGGCTGTTCCCCATCCAAGGGGAAGGATTTAAATGTTAAGCTTTTCTTTGGATTATTTTCTGCAGGGCTTTTTTCCCTGCTCTGTTTTTCCTCCCTACATTTCTGTGTGTGGAATGTACCCTTGAAACATTTGAAGGTATTACTAATTTTTGTCATTTCTGTTTTAAAAATAACTCTGTGATAGCAGCCAGCAGTCCTTAAATCCTGTTTAATTCGTGCCAACCTTGCAAGTGGTGATTCTGGGGAGGGCAATCTGCCATAGCCTTCTGTGTGCTCACCAAGTGTGCACATCCAGAGGCACTGCAGCCCTCTGCACTCAGGCGTCTTTGAAATTAAAACCAGTTTTGTGTGTTTGGGTTATGCTGGGCTTGATTTCAACTGAAAAGTTTTAACATACTGGAAATTTGATTTTTTCCTGAAGAAAGAATTCCTTGGCCTTGATGATTTCAGTTAATCAGAGGCAGAGTTTATTTAAATAAAACCCAAACCCAAACAAAACAAGCAGACAAGAAACAAACTGTATTTTGGCGTTTTGCTGTCTAAAATATCTGACAGCAATTTTTTCAGTTTACAAACACAACATTTTCAGTTGAAATACCCAGGAGATAAACCATGGAAAAAGAGATGTAGGTGTTGTGTTTGTCAAAAAATAAAAATAGGTTGGAGTGAAGATTTGAATGCAGCCCCCAGATCAGCCCTGTTGGTGTTGGGGTGCTGAGCGCTGCTGGAACCTCTGTTGGCTCTGGTCGCTCCAGGGTGACCGTACTTGGGCAAAGGCAGCAGGGGGAAGGCTGTTGGGGAGGGGGTTCTGTGACCTGTAGCAATGCTTAAAAACACATGCCGAGGTGCCACAATCCTGTGTTGTGTGTTACAGCCCGGACCAGCAGCAGAATGATGTTTTTGGTGGCGGGTTGTGCACTTGCACCCCATCCCCAGCACAGCCTCTCAGGCAATGGTTCCTTCACTAACCTGACCCTACTTTCTCTCTTTTTGTGTCCCCAGTGCCTGTATGGCTGCTACGTCCATTCCTCCATCATCCCCACGTTTCACAGAAGGTGCTACTGGCTTCTGCAGGTAGGATGGCAACAAGTTCCTCTCTCCTGGGTCACCCAGTCGAGCCCACGTTCGGCTGCTGCCGGGGTGGTCAACATCCCATGTTTCACTGTCTGGGGGATTTTGTTTGTCTGAAGGGGAAATGTGTGTTCTTAGTTGTATGTCTCTGTTCAGAGAGATGATATATTTTCTCTAGCAACAGAGAGCTGATGCCAGGTCAGACATTCCCTAAACATGGGTTCTGCTCAGGTGAGACTTCCTGGAGGTTTCTGATTGTGTTGTTCCATTCTGAAGTGAGGCAGGAGCTGGGAAGCCGTGTGCTATACAGGCATGCCATGGCATGGGAGAGAGATCAGCTCTAGGGCTGTGTTTGAATTTGGGGAGAACCGTGGGGCCAGCCTTGCAGTGGATCTGCTCTCCTCCAGTGAGGAGTTTAGTCTCTGGGGAGACACTCAATTTTTCTTCTGGCTGATGTGGATACAGCGAAGTTCCAGGAGGAGTCAAGCTGAGTTTTCCTGTTATTTTACACAGTGTTTGGGCAGCTCCCCCCGGGCTGGGGGGATTGTGCTCAGGGTCACATGTGGGAGTTTGCTCAGGTGGTGTTTGCTGACCCTGTCTTTGAGGAGCTGTTTGTATTCTTGGCTGGTTACCATGGTGTACAAAGTGGAAGCAATTTGTCTTCTTTTGTTAGAAAACAGCACTTGATGCATATTGTAATAATACTGTTCTAAAACTTAAACTCTCATGGACCTGAAAACTAACAGGTCTGATGAAAGTGACATCTGTTTCTAGAAGCAAATAGAAAATAATCCCTTTTTCCCCCTGGTTTTGCAATTGCACTTTCTTAGTAAAAAAGAAGACACTGCTGCTGTCACTGGGGCAGGATGAGACACCTCATGACCTGCAGAGGACTGTGCCTGCACCATGAATATAATCGAAGGGAACATGCACCAAATGTCACTGTCCTCTGTGCTGTCTGTGTGCTCTCAGCTCCATTTGCACCCACAAAATATAGATGCCACATGCAAGGAAAGAGGAGGCACTTGGCTGCAGTGGTAGGAGCAGCACTGCACCTCACAGAGCAGAGTTGTGGCTCCTCTGAAAATATATTGTGACCACGTTGATCTTGCTCTCTTATGTGCTGGCCAGGCTGTGCTTGTACCTCCTGAGAGGTCCTTCCCTCATAGGTCACCTCTCTTATTGTCAGTTGCAAGCTTTGTATTTCTTCTTTTGTTGGTGCTCCCTGGAAGTGTTGCTGGCCCTGGCTGCTGTGACTATTAGCCAGCACGTTAGCCAGCATCTCTCTGGTGGGTTGTACTGCAGCAGTATAAGATCTCCGAGCTGTACCCTGGGGTCTGACCCCTTCAGGTTCACAGGGTTTGTGTTGATGTTTAGTCATCTTCTTTGCTCTGGTAATCACTATGGATCAAGAAGAGCGGATGGGAAGTACATTTCTTAGAAGCCTATTTATAAAATGCACTGCCGGATGTCTCACTGTGGCAGTGGTAGACTGGTATTCCTCAACAAGGACACATTGTGCCTTCTCTGTGGGAGGAAGAGGGGTCTGTGATTCATGACAGCATCTCCCAGGCATAAACGGGCATCCTTCAGTCATGTGCTCAAGGTTATTCAGCCGGGAGAAAGGAGCTGGCCAAGAATAGATGATGCTTTTCTATTGTCTGCACAGTGTTTGTGTTCAGCTCCATGGTGAATTCAGGGGGAATGAGACCTGAGAGGGAGAAGGTATTTTGTTTATCTGCTTCAGAGGCTTGCACTTCAACACCCCCCAGTAAATGAGTTTGATATTCTAAAACATGTACAACCAGGGCAATGTTTAACATTAACCTCCAGCAACATGTTTGGCTTTTTAATTCACAGAGGCACTTGGGTGACCTGCCCTTTATTTAGAGAGACATTCAGCACCTTCCTGGGACACGTAGTTCTCTGCCTGTAAGTCTCTGGTCAGTGGGGAGTAAATATAATTAGTCTGCGATGCTGCCTGTGTTTTATGGGATGATATTCCTCCAAATCCTATTGTCAGGTTAGATATCGATTAAAAATCCCCATGCAATTGTTCTTGATCTTTTCTGCATCAGATTTTCAGTGTAAAGGCCAGGACTCAAACCAGCCACAGGGACTCACAGTCTCTCTTGTGCATTTACACTGTGCCATAGCCAATAATTATCTGGTGGTGTCTGATTTCTTACTTTAAGCAACTTTGTGTTGTCATTTATGATTGACACGACATGCCTGCTCTCTGTGGACTGGTCACAGGGATAAGAAAGGAGAACCAGTCAGCTGGAGCTGCACAATGCAGTTTTCTGTGTCTCCTAGAATTTCTCCTGCTGTCAGCAGAGACCATGGTGATGGTGGCTGGTGCGGGCAGTGGGATGGAAGGTCTGCTGCATGGGGCACTGCAGCTGAGGCCTCCTCCTCCACTGTCTTCTGAAAGGGTTAAACATTTTTGAGACATTTCCAGTTTTCTTGATAATGGATTTTAAGTGCTGCCTTACCCCAAAGACCTTTAATATTTGTAATAGGTGTTGTAATCACCGAGCCAGTGTTTGAGTGTTTCTGCAGGAGACGGTCCAGGCCTGGGCTGAGGACTTGGGTGGCCTCTCCACGGTGTTCTGGGGAGGACTCCCGAGTAGTACTTTGGTTTTTATTGTTTTGCATTGGAGAGTATCCATAAGCACCAACTGAATATCAAAGTTTTTCACAATATTTTCTCTTCAAACTGTTTTTTCCTGGATTCTTCCTTCTGATACACTTGAATATTCAGCAGTTCGTTACTATGAGTGTTGGCAGTGACGTTTGATGCTCCCTGAGTGTTCCCTTCCTAAAACACATTTTGTCTGAAATGGGCAGAAAATATCGAGGCCTGCAACTCAGTTAAAACATTTTACATGACATCTGTCACTGTCCTGCAGAAATTTGGTGTTCATTCTGTATTTTTTGCCTCAAATTTTCAATTATGTCCTAAACAAGAGGAAACCATTCCCATTTCTTTTTGATGGCACCCCATCAGAGGAGCATTTCCCTCTCTGATCGCTTGTACTGTGCTGCATCAGCAGCATCTCCCACATCCCTGGCTGGAGCAGCGACAGACAGCTTGAGGGTTTGGGACTTTTTCAGCATAAATTGGAAGCATTACAATCTCATAAAAATTCTCAATACTTTTGCTTAGTAATGGGGTTTTATATTTCATTTGGGTGAAAAAGAGGTGGCTGGGCAATAAAGCACTGAGGGTGCTGCACTGCATGCGGGTACTTAGATGGGTCCTGTATGTTGGGGGGGTGAGGTGTGAGCGAGGCCTCAGCACCATGAGCCTGTGTGTGTTTGCGAACGGGATTATAAACTGTTGCTACCTCGGCATGTTTTCCCAAAGTGGGTTTTAACCTGTACGATGAAATTAAGTGTGTATAGAAGTCTAGCAGCGCATGGCCTGGGATGCCCAACCACTGCCAGCATGTCTGTGTCCCAGGCATGCCCGGGATCCAGGCGGCTGTTCACAGAGCAGACCTGTGCAGCAGCCGTGCTTTCCCTCCCTCGGGTTTCTGTTCTCACTGTCCCGCCTGCACATGGAGCTGTGCTGGAAAGGAGACAGTGAATGTGGGGGGAGCACACGGCACTGCCAGGAGTGCAGAATGGTCTTCTGCACTGATTTAGCTCTGAGCTGCAGCAGCAGACGTGCTTTTGGTACCAGACATTGTCAAGATGCAGCAGTCAGTCCCATTTTGTCATTGTTGGGCTTCATGATGCACAAGCATTTTCAGAGAATGAGGAAGTTTTGGATACCCTTTTCATGCTTCTTTAACGTGCCTTTGACTTGATGTCTCTGAAGGATGCTCTCTTCTTTCCCTCCTTTCATCTTCTCACTGGCTCTTCTGAAGTCACCATGCTCATTGCTGTTTCTCTGCTGCTTTGCAGTCACCAGAACAGCCATGTCTCAAGACTTCCCCATCATGTTTTTCAGGGATCATTAAAGATCTGGAATACTTCTGGAATTGGTGGAGCTGTGCAAAGGCTATTGCTCAGTCCAACTGAAATCCCAAGAGTTCTGTGAACTCTTTTGTAATAATTGTCTGTTTTCATTATTTTGATTTTTTTTGTCATATGTCTAACATATTGGCTCCTGAAAGTGAATTTCAGAGTAATCATGTAGGAGAAGCTCCTGTCCTCCCACCTGTCTCCTTCCTAGGAGCAAAGAGTCCTGTGCACCGTGCTCCATAATCCCTGTGAGTGTCAAAGAGAGCACAGCCCATGTGCTGTTGGAGAAAGGACAAACCCCAGAGCCCTGTTTGCATTTGCAGCCATCTTCTCTGGGAGACTGTGGAAAGAAATCAAGATGTTGCTTTCCTGAAAAACATTTTCTGTGACAGAAGTCTGTGGTACATAACACTGAACTGTGGCTTGGGCTGGACTGTACCCTGTATCATCCTGGATCCCTGTGAACCAGTGATGGTTGGACCTCTGCAGGGTGGATGAAGTGGGGCTGCAAGAGTGACAGTACTAACCCTCTGCTGATGTTACAGTAAAGGGGAGGCAAAGAGGATTACAAATGAACTGGTGTGTCAAAGGCTGGAAACATTTTAGCAGGAGTGCTTTATCTTTTATAATCTTTCTATAAATTATTTATTAACATTCTTGCTGCATTTTCCTGAGAAATTGGGTAGAAGAGCAGAATGTATAGCCAGCAGATTATATTCCAGAAGGAAGATGCCTGTGATTAAAAAACAATTTCCAACCCTTTCAAATACATAACTTTATTTTAGACGAGCCGGCTGCTATTTTTGTATCACTCTCCACCATTTTAAAGAAAATCCCATATTTGTTCCCTAGATATATGAGGAGACTGACGTTAATGCGAGCAAACTAAAAAGCAGTCAGAATGCTTTAGTTGTTGCTTAAATAATCTGTTGTCATTTATAGAAGAGATGCGTTTCCCAAACTGCTGAGGGACGTGTCTGGGTTGCTGATTGAGAGGAGTTCTGACAGGAGTGACAGGGAAAAGGCCAAAACACGGCTGACTCCCACAGAAAGGAAGAGCAGGTTTTGTGCTTTTGGCTCTTGGTGGAAATGATGCCCTGTTTTCCCCAGACACCTGACCTGGAGAAGGGAAAGCATCAGCTTTGTCCCTTCTCGGTGGCCGCAGCCCTGCCATGTGCCATGGCGTGGCCAGGAGCAGCCACAGAGCAGCTCCTTGTGCCTCCTCTGGCAGCTCGGGGCAGGTGTGGCATCCGGCCTGCATGAGCAGGAGCACCTGCCTTACCCACGTGGCTTTTTCCCCTGTGACTACAAAGGGAACTGACAGCAGGGTTGGGTCAGGGGCACCTGGGGATCCTGCGAGAAGCCTGCTGTTGCTGGGAAACATCAGCACTCAGCAGGGCCACACAGAAGTGGCACGACTGGAAACAGGATTACTTTTGCTCCAGCACCCCACCCTGCTGTTCTCCTGGGAGGACCCAGAAAGCAGGACTGTCATCCCTCTGATTCTACTCCAGTTCAGTCCGGTGATTCTGTCACCGAGACATTCTCACGGCAGGGATCGCAGCCGTGCAGCAGCACAACTCAGCTGGAAATTAAATCAAACCACAGGCTCCAAGACACTTATTAATATGCTCTGTATACTGAGGATTAGGCTTTTGGTGACACTTAAATTGAATTCTAATGCTATTTTGAAATATATAATACGCTGAATTTACTTCACCTCAGGTTTGAGTTAATGGTTTATTAAATTATGCACCTTGCAGTAGCGAAGCTGTTTCCTGGTGTAGGACACCGAGCCTTGCAGGAACAATGTACAGATTCTGCTGAGCTCATCCACACCCTCCCTGGTCAATTATTAGGTCTGCAGGTGTCAGTGAATGTATTATACTGTTGGCTGGAGTTTCACCCTCACCGAAGAGGTATAATTGGGGCTTGAGTTGGGAATTCTGTAGTGAAACAAATTACAGTTTGAGTTTAGGGATCTGGAGTTCGTTCTGGCGTGGGCTGCAGAGGACTTAAAGCAGATGCTGCCAAGGCTGAAATCTCTCTTTCTAATGCAGGATATTTTTTTCCTCTAATACTCAGTGCTTTGGTCTGCAGTGAGTTACCCTCTGTCTTTTATCTGTTAAGGCACACTTTTTTAAGTGTTTTGGATAAATCACTTCCCAGGTGCCTGCGGGTTTGAATGCTCTTCTTGCTGTCCTCTGCCTTTGTGAGCATCTTGCTTATTACCCCAGTTGCTTTTATTCTCAAGATAATCTTTTATTTCTGAAGGAGTCTCCGTACTCCCTTTCTATCAACTGGCTGCCTCAGCTGCCACTGATGTCTGTGCTGCCCCTGGTTAATGAAGCTGTGACGCCTCTTCTGTCTCACCCTGTCTCACTGGTATGAAGACTCTCCATCCCTGTCATCTCCTGCAGTGCCACCTGCATCCTGCCACCTGCGCCCCACCTGGGATGCATCACTGCATCCCTCCTACTGATCCATACCCATGATGGTGTCTCGGGTCAGACCAATGGATGGGAAAGTGACTGTCACACACATGAATGTACTACCCTTAGTGAAAGGCAGTAAAGGTTATTAAAACCAGCCCCAAGGTCATGGTCTGCACTATAAAATGCTGTGCCTGCCTCTGAGGCCATGGGAATGGTGTGTAGGGACCACAGCCTTAGTCCTCTGCAAGGTTATGCAATGGTTTCCTTTAGTATATTAGTGAAGGGGCAAAAGCCAGAAGAGAATGACTGACCTAAATGGCTTTTCTCCTGAACAGGCGTCATACCTCAGGGAATCATTTTCTACGTCAAGGAAAAAGTGCACAATTTGTCTTATCATACATTTGTTTCCGTTAAATGTCAGCTTTGCCTCCACTCCTGGCGCAGCCGCAAGGCGTGTGTCATACAGCCGTCTGCCAGCTCACTCTGCTTATTGGCCCTTGGCAGCAAGAAAGCATGACAGAGTAAAATAGAGGTTGAGGTTTTTATCAGTTTAATCACTGTAAAATGGAATGGTCTCTTCCCAGGAAAGGAGATTTCCCGATAATGTAACAGGACAAAATAAGTTTGTTGTATTCAATGTGTCTTCATGTTGCCCCCAGCGTCATATGGCAGAATGGAACGACTGTTCCAGTTGTCCCCACGACCCTGGCCAGAGGGACAGTACACAGGCCCCTGCTCCCTGCTGCCCTTTTGCTGGGCACTCATGACAATCACCGTCTGTAATTCAGTTGAGCTGTTGTGCTTTCTTCTGGAAAAGGAAGAGAAAAGGCTGCTGGGATTTTCACCATTCTCCATTTATCTTTGTTCCTGGCACTCTTTAAAAGCTGTCATCAACGGCTCCACAATCGCAACCTTTATTTCCAAAGGCAGAACACTGGTGTTTATTCCTCTCTATAACTACACTTGAGCCACTTTCTGTAGGGATTTTGCTGTTTCTAAGACACAGTGCTGGTGTCTGGAAGCAAGGACCTGGTCAGGTTGCTTCAGCCAAGCATCCCCAGGGTGCTTCAACCCTTGTTGCCCAACACAGAGGCACTGTCATTGTCTGGTTTTATAGTGTCCCCACACAGATATTTAGAGCTTTGGGGAGCCTTTGACTTTCTGAAACAATCAAATTCTGCTAATCTCATGCTTTTGCATTTCCTGCACCTGTCCTACTGGGAATTTGCCTCACATGCTCAGTGTAAAACTTTGTAGGAAAAGGGATCCCCATAGAAGATCAATCCCCTCCTCAGCCTGCAGTGAAGAGTTGAGCTGTGACATCAGTTCTATTGTGCATGGTCTGAGTGAGGTGCAGATTCAGCCCTGGCTCCTCCTGCAGCGCTTGACACTGGCACAAAGAGCTCCAACCTCAAATGCTGTTGATCTTTTGGGTTTATTGAACATTAAATCCATCACAAAAAAAAAATATGCAGAAACAAAAATGAATGCTACATCCTTTAAGGTCATTGGTTCCCATGGAGGCGATGTGACTGCATGGCGTGTTCTATGACACAGTTGACACACGTGTCATGGGCTCGACTCTGAGTCATGTAGCTGTGTCCTCTTTTCATGGAAAAATACAGCAGATACGTCCTATAACCTCCTACCTGTGCAGTGCAGCACTCTGATAAACAGTAATTATAACTATTATGGGATGTCATCTCCTCTCTGCCATTTATTGACCTTTT
This sequence comes from Platyrinchus mystaceus, assembly GCA_035041135.1. Taxonomy (NCBI): domain Eukaryota; kingdom Metazoa; phylum Chordata; class Aves; order Passeriformes; family Tyrannidae; genus Platyrinchus; species Platyrinchus mystaceus. Next base: position 3,589,205 of record JAWWLV010000061.1, on the reverse strand, counting down.
CTTCAGTACAATTTTCTTCTTGGGAGTCCAGGTTACTAAATACCCTGGGAAGAGCAGCCATGTGAGCTTCTGGGGCAGCACAGCCGTTGAGACTTGCTCAAGTGCTGAAAGGCACTTGATTTTAGACTTGTTTAATGTTTACACTATGGTAAAAAATCTGGAAACCTCCAAGAAAGTAATTTTTTTTCTGAGTTCACCTTGTAGTTGTTGAGGGAAAGAACTTAAAACTGTTGGGCACTGGGATGCTGCTAAAAGAAATTATCTAAAATAGCTTTTCTGTCTATAATAGCATTTCAGATCCTAGAGCCTGTTCAAGCTCAAAGTGACCCAAAATCACTTGTAAAGTGAGAAACAGCATCCTTCCCAGGGAACTAACCCCTCATTTTCAGGTTTTGTAGAATCAAACAGGAAATCCATCGCAGATTCAGAAAATAATATGATGAAGTGAGTTTTGGAGGGGCAGCTCTGAACTTGGGAGAAGAGGTTGTGCCATGTTTGGGTTTTTACAATGGTTTGCTGAAATCGCATGAATTCACATCATCAGCTAAGAATAGCAATTGCTTTAAAATGTCACCTTCTTCATAGCTTTACTCTACATGGAGCAGACCTAGGCACTGTGTTTAGGCATGGCAAAGGGGGGATAATGTGTCCTACTCGCTGTGACCTTCAGGCAGAGCATCCCTCCCCGGAGCTCCCCAGTGCTGGAGGGGTTGGGGCTGTGCGAGCTCCAATTCCCAGCCTGCCACTCGGGTTCCAGGGGAGGAGGATGTGGAGAGAGCTTGATAAAAAAGTGCTTTTGATTTTTCTCGTGAAGGATGTTTACAGTGAAAACTGTATGTGAAATTTATACTCCTCTCATATGATTCTGACTGGTTTTAGTGCACAAATTCTCAGAAGAAAATGTATTCAATAAAAATTTGATGTGGAACTATAGCTCAGCAGAATCTTTCTTCAGAAATCCAGCTCTGGGATATTTATTTTGTATCTAGTTTTTGTGCCTATTCCTTCTGCAGATGACCTCGTTAGCCTGCTAACAGCTCATGAAGAGCTCAGCCCCTCTTGTGCCCCATCCCGGCATCCCAGCACTGCCCAGGGCATTCCTGCAGTGCCTGTGGGGAAGGTTTAGAGGAAAGCACAGCTGTGTGGAGTGCTTCTTAGGGCTGCTGCTGTTGGCTTTTTCCACAAGCAAATCCTGTGTTTTGTTAGTGAGGAGAGCAGAGGGCCCAGGAGTCACTCGAGCTGGGGGGGCTGAACATGCAGTAGGTAAAATGTTGCCGAGCTGGTGGGCGGTGATGTGGCCAACAAGAATGTGGTGTGCTTGGTTTATGACGAGTCTACTGGAAATAGTTTTAGCAGGAAAAGTGCAATAAATCTGGATTTATTCTCCTTTGATGCTCAGCATACAAAAGGGGATTCTTTAGGGGAAGTAGGAAAGAAATCTGGGATGGCCACAATGAAAATTGCAGTGTAGAAAATTGCAGCTGTGAGCCTCTAAAGCAGGGGTCCTCAAACTTTTTAAACAGGGGGCCGGTTCACTGTCCCTCAGACACTGTCAGGGGCCGGACTGTAGTTTGGAAAAAAATGAACGAATTCCTATGCAAACTGCACATATTTTA
>JAWWLV010000061.1:3533055-3587489 GCA_035041135.1 Platyrinchus mystaceus | reverse complement strand
GAGGGAGGGAGGGACGGAGGGAGGGAGGGAGGGAGGGAGGGAGGGAGAGACGGGGGAGCCTCCCACCTCGCTGATGCCATCGCCCCCCTCCTCAGCCCGGCCAGCAGTCCGGAGAGGGGGGGCCAGAAGGGACTGAGGGAACTTTGCCAGCCAGGGCTCTGGCGATTCGCCCGAGGTGGTGGGGGGAGGGACGGGGGGGTTCTGTGCAGCCCGGATTGAGGACCCTGGGGAGCCGTATCCGGCCCACAGTCCATAGTTTGAGGACCCCTGCTCTAAAGCAAGTGAGTCAGTGACATGATCCCAGTATCTGGGATGAGTTACCACTGGTGTGAAGGGGAGAAGAGATGGAATTTTTTCCAGGCTTCTGAACAAGTGACAGTGATGAGTAAAATCCTCACTGGCCCCTTGATTTTTGACCCTTGTTCCTAAAGGTTTCTGTTCGTTTTCCAAAATTGCGAGTGGCAGTTCGTGAGACAGGCATTTGATTTGTCCTGCTGCCTACTCCTGCCCTGTGCTGGGAGCGGCATCTTAGGGCAGTGGTGCCTGAGGAGGCACAGAGTCACTCTGTAAACAGAAGTCCCATGGCTGAATCCTGTGTTCAGCCCTCTGAATCACCTCCTCCTCAGTGCATTTTAATGCAGAGCTGGAGCCTCGAGACAACTGAGAGCATTTTCCTAAGGTTTAGTGATAAACTTGTGTCTCCTGTGAGTGAGCAATCTGCTGCTTCGCCACTTTTTTCAATTTAGATGGGAGTACACTGAAGCCCTCTTGCAAAAATATTTATTGTGTCAAGCAAAACCGGAGGGTTTGGGTTGTACTTCTCTAGTAATTTTTTTTCTTTACTTCTAGTGTTCTCATATCAAATTTTCACTGGAAAAGTACTGCCCAGAGGCATGGGAAATGGCATATGGCTTTATGAAATATACTCCCATCCTAGGATACACCATGTTTTTATTTTGTGGCAGTCCAGGATTCAGTGTGTGGCCTAAATATTGTGGCATCCTATTTGATTTTTGAATTGTTGGATGGAATAGACACTATAGCTCATGGACAACACAACTATTTTTCCCCATGGTTTGCCCTTTTTCTAGATTACTGTCTGTAAGTTTCAAAATGGAATAGGATTCCTCCCTAGTTTATAAATTAGGGCCATATTACAGCAGCATCCAGTAATGCTGCTATATTTCAGATGGTGTCAGGGTTTCTATTATAAACCTTATTTTTCAGAAGTTTATAGCTTAGCCATAAAAATTTGCTGTGTGCTAGGGCTCAGGATGTAACAGCTGCATTTCTGCCATGCCAGAGGGTGTGTTTGCATGTAGTTCCTGCAAGCAGAACAAACCACATTTCCTGGATATGTTTATACATAGAGCTCTGTATAATTGTATTAAAATCAGTGTAAGTTTATCCTAAGTTTTTATTTTCAAAGTTAATTGCTTGAAAGCCAGGAAATGTCCCCTTTGACAGGAGCGTCGGAACATTGCCAGAGGGGTGCTGGCTCCCAGTGCCCTGGGAGGCTCCGGTTTGTTGGGCGATGTCAGGTTTTCTTGAACCAGAACAATGAGACAGGACACATCCTTTTTCAGAGCAGGAGCTAAGTAAGGAATCTGCTGATGGCTTTTGCAAACCTGGAATGATTAGCTGGGAGCACTGTTAATCTTAAGGGCTGTTCTTACTCGCCGAGGGATATCTGGCCCACACAGTAACAATTGGCCATAAATATCTCTGCTCTACCAAAAGAAACCCTGAAAATGAATTTGCATACAGGCTGTACCTCAGATAATATCTACAAGCTTACGCGGCTGTGAACGTGTATCATCGGTGGGTTTTCTTATGTTGACATATGAGTAAGATACCAACAGTCTCCTTTAATAGCTCTGCATAAAGCTCACACCTGCTGCAGTATAATTTGCTGCATTTCAGCAAATAAGCTGGCTAAAGGAATGAGGAATATCATCCCACAGTGCTGTGAGCTTCTGTCAAAGGAGACAAACTGGGGCTGCTTGTGGCCCGGCCCTGTGTGCAGCCGTCTCACAGCTGTGAGGGTGTCGTTCTGCTTTGGCTCCAGCAGCCACCAGCAGAGGAGCACTTCAGATTTCCAAATACCCTAATAATGAAGGACACAGATTTGAGGTGAATGTCAATAAAAACTAAATAAAAAACCACACACAATCTCCAAGTTGGTGTGAATCTCACGGCAGCTAGATATGTCTTCTGTGACATTTTGGCTCTCATTGGCTTTCCATCTGAAGGAGTTTAATGCCAGTGTCAGACAGGCCTGTGTTTAAGCTCATGTTTTTCTGTGTGATAAGGCATTCTGACCTTAGTGGTGTTGGCCTGCGCTAATTCTCACTCCGAAATTCTGCCTGGTCAGAGTCGCTGGATCGGATCTCTCAGGCACTGTGGCGGAGAGCACAACGCTGACTGGTTCTGCTTTTAAAGTCGCATTGAAATCCAGCTGGGAGCATGTTTTTACCATCATCTCCCCAGATGCTCTGCAGTGTTTCCCATATGAATTCAAACCTGAACAACAGCATACTGCTGGCTGTGTAAGATGTCATAACAGGGCACATGGCATTGCATGGCGATAGGGTGTTGCACCACAGATGACCCCTAATCCAGCTCCCTTCAATGTGCACAGAGCTCAGCCATGTTCATGAACACACCTGCACAGTCTTGTTAATTAATATCGTGTTTTACATTCCATTTTAATAAAGCCTTTTCATTACAGAGCTTGTTCCCATGGTAGGATAAATTGAAATTCTTTGCAAGAGCATTATAATTAAGCTGTAGCGCAGTGGGGAAGGATGTGTGTATGGGTACAAATTGAAAGAGAAATTTAGGTTAGATAATGGAAGGCATTCTTTACTGTGAGGGTGGACTGATTGTCCAGGGAGACAGTGGATACCCCAACCCCGTCAGTGTTCAAGGCCAGGGTGGAGAGGGATTGGAGGAACCTAATCTAGTGGGAGGTGTCCCTGCCCACGGCAGGGGCCATTGGGACTGGATGACCTCTGAAGTCCCTTCCAACCACTTAACGTTCTATGATTCTGTGTGTTTTGCTTGGTCAGTGTCTGTCGCAGGGTCTTGGCAGCAGGTGATCTCAGCAGGCTCAGGCAGTGCTCCTCTGCCTTGTGCCTCAGTATTTCTGCCCCAGAGGTACCTCATCGGGCTTGGGTCATATTTCACAGGCTGGAGAGATAGAAAAAAACCCTCTCCAAGGCAGCAATTCCCCCATTTTTGGCTCACTGGACCATTGCAGCTCTCAGGATGCCTGTGGCAGCTGGGACAGTGACAGGGAAGCAGGCTTCATTGCTGAGTTTGGTTCTGCAGGTGATTTATTTACCATAAGCTGGAGTTGGGTGCTATTCCAAGGTGCCACCACAGTGGGGATGAAGGGATGAGGGGTCTGCCATAGGGAACCAGTTCGGGATGTTTCTTCAGTTACCAAAATAACCAAAAGTGGTAATACAGTAGGTGAAATACTTTGTTATTTTAGGCCTGTTGTGGCTTGCTCCTGTAGTTTAAAGATCAATACACCTGGGACATACACAGCGGTTCATAGTGGGCAGAGTCGCTTTGAGGAGTGAGAGGAAATGGGTTTACCATAGGATTAGAGAGTCCCTGTTCAAGAAAGGCCACTCAGCAAGAGGAGGTAATGGAGTTGTGTCGGAATAACTTGTGAATTTGGGAACACGTTTTTATTTTCTCTTTGACAAAAACTAGGGTTTATAAAAAGAGACGAAGCCTGCCCGGGAGGAGCGGTTGTGTTCCTGCCACCAACCTCAGGGATGCTTATTCACGAGATGTGCAGCAAGGAGATGGAAATGCTTCATTAGCAAGCAGCAGTGCATGCTAGCCAGAGAGGACCCTAATGGAGTAAATTAGGAGGGAAACATCTGTTGCTTTCTATTTTGGTTTTAGTGCTCAGTCTGGTGCTAATCCTGGCCCGCTGTGACCTTTTTATATGGCCCCTCATTCTAAATATGAGACATGTTTTGTTTATTAGCTCCAGGGGAAATTTGTTTCCTTCTTGTTTTCTTTTCTTCCCAACACCTTGCAGGCAAAATGTTAGCAGTAGAAGCAAAGGAGAGGCAGTAAAAACCTGAGCCAGGCAGAGAAAGATGTGTGTTTACATGTGCATGCATATATAAAGGGCAGAGTTCTGCCTTCTTCCGCCTTTTGTATAGTGATTTTGTCATTTAAAAATGACAGCTTATAACACAAATTTAAAGTCTTGGTTTGTAGAAAATTCATGGCACGTTTAGGAAAAAGTATTTGTCATGGCAGCATGTGTAAATATCCAGGTTTGGTGCAAAGAGAGAGGTGGCATGCAGAAATTCTTTTCCTAAATCCTACTTTCTCCAATGGCCAGCATGGCAGTGGCAGGCACAGATCTGCTCCGCTGCTCCATGAATTCAGCATGAGCAACTGCTGACAGGCCCTCTCATCACTGAGGAGTTTCCCTGTTGGCAGGGAAGGGGGCTGGAGCCAGTGGGACTCTACCCCCATCTGGCATGGGGAGCGTCGATACTGCAGGTCTGAGCTGCTCAGCACCAAGTTGCATTTGCAGAGTTTTGTTCAAGGCTTAAAACACTTGCTCAGATTAATGACCAAAAATGTCAAATGTGTCCACAGCTAATTATTCATTAGATGTGTAATTAGTGTGAGATGATCATGACATTTCACTGTTATTAATTTTTATACTCTAATAGGAATTAAATCAGTCTGCACTCACAGAACAACAGTTGGAGCTGGCACTGGAGATGCCTGTTGTGGGGCTGGAAGATGCTCCCACAGCGCTGCCCAGCTCTCTGAGGGAGTGTTGGTGCTGCTGGGTTTCCTGTGACCAGTTTTTAACTTCTGTTGTATCTCTGCTCTAAATGGAGGGCTGTGGGATGCAGGCAACCAGGCTGAGCCTCCAAAATACCAAGCCTAGTCATCTTCATTAAAGTAATGATAAACTCAAAAAAGCAAAGCCAAACGTATTGAGTTCTGTTCTTTAGAGACTGGAGGGTATCTGGCTTTGTTGTCTTTTACTACCCCAAGAACAGATGCAGGTTGACAAGTGGCATCAGCCAAGGGACGCAGCTTTATAACGTTGTGTTGAAGCAGGCTTGGAAGTAGCCAGCTGAAATCTGATTTGTATCCAAGTAGAATAAATTGGAACTGATAGTGACTCAATTAATGGCATGGGCAGCAAGGTGAGGTCTCCTCTCAAAATAGCAGAATAAGGTTTCTTGTGAGGGAGGTTTGGGAAAATGGGGCGCAGCACCAGGTTTTCAACCAAATCCAGCCATTAATCATCGAAGTAGCGGGAGGGAGATGTGATTATTATAGAGAGGCTCAGCAAAACAGTTTAAGTGAGCACTTCCCAGAAGGGTGATGGAATCCAAGGCTGAGCTAGTGGACGTGTCCCGGAGCCTGCCTGGAGCTGAGGATTCTCAGGGCAGTGTGGTATGAACCAGTACCTCAATCCTGCAGGAAACAGCAGCCGGAGCACAGGTAGGCTGTCTTCTGCTCCTGGGCTGTTACAGGCACCCATGACTCAACCTCTTCTGTCACTCACTGGCTAAAGCAGAGCTCCTTTCCCATCTGAAAACATTGTCTTTCCCTGCTGAGGAGTTCAGTAAGAATGGGCAACTTGTGTGTCTTTTTGGTGCTTTTTGTGCATCCAGGGATGCAGAGTAGGGGGTTGGTTCATGCATTCACCAGACTTCCTGCAAATTCCTGTGGTGCAGTGGCTCAGATCTTTGGATAACTGCACAGTGATGAAGTTGCCACAGTAGTCTCCACCACAAGCAGACCAGGAAAAATAGAAAGGCCTTTTTTCTTTAATAAAAAGAAAAATTTCTTCCAATGCAAATGGCCTCTGCCATAATATCAGCATTGCCTCAGGCTTGCACAAGCTGAATGGAAGAGAAGCTGAGTTCATAGTTTTCAGCAGAATGGTTTCAAGCTTTATCAGTTCAGTGTATAAGCAGGAAAGAAAGACTCATTTTACCTGGAATAATGGAATCCTTTGGTTGCGTTTAAGGGCAGGCCAAACAAGTAATTTAACAGGGAAGTTCACATCAGTTGGAAGCTGACTGGATCTATGTGAAATACGGGCATCATAGTGGAGCTATGGGACCTGTACTGGGCTTTGAGCAGCCTGAAGCAGCAGCAGGACAAGAGCTTGTGTGAGAACACAGTCAATCCGCTCAGCCCATGCTTTGCAGTCAGCAGACCACTGAAGCATGAGAGCAGGACTTCCCTGCTCCAGGCCTCGGCACATCCCTGGTGCTGTGGCAGTGACACATCACTGCTGTCCTGCTCTCTAGGTGGGAACTGCAGCTCTGTTAGGGGCAAGAGAGAGTGAAGCAAAGGGCAACAAGAGTTTTCCCAAAGCCTGAAACTTTTGCTAAGGTGAGCTTTGGTGGCGCATTGGTGGCTGAGGTTGGGGTGTTGTGGCGACTCCCCCGGTACCTTGGGCTCTGTTCATGTTGGGCCAGGCAGCAGCGCTCTGCGAGCTGTTCCTTACAGAAACCTGGGATGACAGCTCTGAGGCTCCTTGATTTATGCTGATACTTTGTTTCCAGTTATGATTGTTAAAGAATTCATGGAAAATGCTTCAGCAGTGAACAGCAGGGCTTTCCCTGAGAGGGTGACAGGTCATATTTGGGTTTTGGCACAGGAACTGTCCTGGCCACTGGGAATGAGTACAAGGGAAAATCTGTGCCGATTAGCTCAGATATTGAGCTAATAAAGCCATAGATGAGATCTCAACTATGAAACCTTTCTCAAGTTGTAATACAAATATAGTCCAACATCTGTGGTCTTTCATTAAAAGTGAAGTTACGGGAGTGAGATTTCATTCAGCAACACTAATTTGTGCCTGCGAAATTATTAACAATTTGATATTGTGGCTTCCTCATTATGAACTTCTCTGATAAAGAGGAATTAATTTTTCTGTGCTGTTAGAAGTTGTCAGAGGAGTTCCCTCCCTTCCTGTGTAACTGGATCAGAAATTCCTCTTGTACATGGGTTGACCCCTTCCCTCTGGCCTACACAGCACTCCTGTCCAGGTCCTGCAGGACTGTGGGGTAAGTGTGCCTCAGGAACACGGAGCAGTCCTTGGAAGGAGGATGCTCAAGTCATACAGGAAGCTCAGGTGCCACTGAGCATCCTGTATGGATTCAAATGCCCTTCTCTGCCACCCCTCAGGAGTTACTGTCTGTAAGAGCATCTGTTGCTCCTTGTAGAGACTGTTCTGTCACTTAGCGAGACAATACAGTGCGACACCATCAACACTCCGCTGTGATATTCCTGGCCTGCACACAGGTCTGTCCTGATGCGCTGTGGAGCCATGCGCAGGGAACCTCCAGCTGTGGGGGGATAAGGCATTTGACTTGGAACCACACTCTTCTTTGGCATAAACATCAACCCCACCTGCAAAGACTGACGGATGGATCCTCTGGCCTGCAGCAGCCACTGCTGGATCTGTCTGCTCTCTTGCTAGTGGGAAGCTTATCAGTTTGTCACAGTGGTTCCAGCAGCATCCCTTTGAGGCTGCTTTGGAGCCCAGTAGTATTCAATATTTTATCAATCATCTGAAAGAAATTATAAAATCATTACCTGCAAGTTTCATCACCACTTTGATTTGTGAAGTTTTGCAGGGTAATAAATATTGATGAACATTGGTCACAGAAATTAATCCGAACATGGTGATTAGAGATGCGTAGAGCTGTCAGCACATGTTTGAGTTGAAAAGCAAGCTTTTGCATGAAAAGAAGGTGCGAGCAAGCTTGCAGGGTAGCAGTAACCAGCAATGTCTCTGGAAATGGCTTCCATTCCATGAATGTCCAAATCTGGGCTTGCTGGGGCACTGTACAGTTCTGTGATGAGCAGTGCTAGCGGGCACCCAGCCACGGTCCTTTTGCTTTTAAAGGTAAGAAATGGCAGAGCTTTTAGAGGAGAGATTCTAGTGAGAGGACAAAGCAGCTCAGAGAGGCGACCAAGCAGTGATTTGGTCACACCCTATTAAACTGCACTTGCATTGAGGCAGTCGTAGCAGATGAAAGCTCAACAAGGAACACAGACCTCACAGGGCCAAAGTCAGCAAAATGAAACTTGCACTTGTGTTTACTGTTTGAATGGTGAATGCAGTTACCGAGGGAGTGAGCTGTTATGGGACTGCCCCTCTGGAATGTGGTGGGTTTGGGGAGATGTGCATCCTGCTCAGGTGGGGTCCCTGGTGAGGACTGGAACGCACCATCTGTGTCACTGTGCCGGGCAACAGGCTCGGTGTGAGCAGTGCCATCCCCCAGGCATAAAAGCTAGAAAAACAGGAAAAGAGAAAAGTTTGCAGGATGAGCATTGAGCTCTGCAGATCTTGAAACCTGCAGGTCTTCAGGGTCTCTGCCCAAGGTTCCTGCATGGCAGCAAGGGCCTTTGCAATAGAAGGGAAACTGCTGGAGTTGTACAGTGGGCAGGACACTGGCACTGGGGCTGGAGTGGAGCAGGGAGAGGGGGGGTTGCAGGGCTGGGAGGATATGTATGTGTGAAAGGCTGTCAGGGCTGGAAAGATGAAAATCTGTTGTGCTCTCCCAGGGCTTCCGACTTTCTTCTGTCAGGCAGCTGGCAGGATTTCTCTAAATATTTGAGATGGTAAAGGGCTTAAACTGGATTAATCCTGGACATGAGCAATTATAATTGTAAGTGCACCATTATCTGAGCACTGTCCTGATGCTATTTTGCCACTGATGTGTGACACAGTAACAGGGAGAGTGTGGGGGTCAAGTGCAAGGTAAGGAGAGCCCTTCCATGGGACCTTGCTGTCTGGTTTGCAGCAGACCTGACCTCCCAGCAGATGTCCCCTGCGAGGCATCCCCTTCTCCTCATCCCAGAGCTGCAGGAAGGGCTCCCAGATACTTCAGGCTTCAATAACTGCATTATGTAGCAACCGTTTTTATTAAATGGCTAAATACCCATTAAGAACAAGGATAAACCCAGTGCATATGAGTTTCAGCTGGAGCTTTCTGGACTAAGAAGTCTTAAATGGCTTTTTTGGAACAAAGCTCAGTTGTCTGTTTTTTTTTCTGATGGATCTTGGGAAGCAGACATGGCTGCACAGACAAACCCATGCAGACAGTTGCTGGGGAAGAGCGTGGCAGGTTGAACTGTGAATCACGAGTGGGAGGAAAGTGTGAGGCCCAACATGGGGTCCCTCTCTCTCAAGGGGGGGACACGCTGGTGGAGGAAGCCAGAGCCTTCTGGGCAGCCACACAGGGGTCTGTCAGGGGCAGGAGCAGGGGCTGGGGCTGGGGATGCCAGCATGGGAAGGGCAACCTATGCCTGTGGAGCCCGGCGTCAGCCCCAGGTGGATGCTGAGGGGCTGAGCAAGGCACGTGCTGCAGCAGTAGATGCCCCAGGAGCACTGTTGCTTTAATGGTTTCATATCTGAAGGGGACAGGGTGTTAAAAGACCCTGATGTTTTTAAATGCGTTTGTATTTCCTTGTTGAATTTAACTGGTCGTAGTGATTGTCAGTGTATTATTAACTGGGAAATCAGTCTGTTGGGCACAAAGCAAGATCCCAGATCCTGGCGGTGAAGGGTACGCTGGGGGAAACACACCACACAAAATCGTTCCCTTCTCTGGAGCCAAGAGGTCATGAATTTACGTCCTGCCTGGATTCCAAAGAGATCCCCATGTTCCTGTCACTCAGAGGAGAACAGATCAGAGGACGTTCAGCAGGAGCTTGGGAGACTGGTGATATATGAGCCTCTTTAATGAAGTGTTTGCATATTGTGGTGTGGGAAGCAGATAGGCAGTAATCACACCCCCAAGGCACTCAGCATCCTCAGCATCTCTCTAGCCCCTGGGAAAACAGCTGCCTTCCATTTCCACCAGTACAAGCCATGCATCTTCCATGTTCCACCTTGAAAAGCAGGGAAAAAGATGACATGGGTGAGCATCCAGCGTGTTAGGAAAGACCATCATGTCCTGTCTGCTTGTCTGGAAAGCTGGGCAAAATCATCTGATAAATTTTTGGTATGACTTCTGTTGGGGAAATGAGGTCAGAGTTTAGCTTTGTGATGAAATAGCTTTCAGGACCATGTGAGGCTTAAGTGCAGATCTTTAATTAGCCATCCACCGGGGCTTATCCCTCTGCAAAGGGTATCACCAGCATGGGCAGCACAGCAGGAGAGCAGCACCACAGGGCTGCTGTATTTAGGTTAAAGCTCAGCACATGTGCAAGACAGAGTTTCCTTCACAGGAAGGGTTGTTGGGAAAAAAGACAAGACAACTTCAGCATGTCCCTTGAATATCTGCTGATCTCTGGTGCCTTGCTGGGTGTTTAAAATGGTTTGAAGTTGAGGTGTCGATAAAAGGAAAGCTTCATAAAACAATGCCAACAAAAATAAATTAAATCCTTTTATCTGATTCCTCGCTGGTCCCCTGAGATTCGTGAGACATGGGGTGGAGGGACCACAAGGTCATCTGCAGAGTAAGCTGGAAAGGCTTTTTTTCTATCTGCATGAGCAGCTAACTGGAGCATGCTAGAGAGTGTTTACGGCAGGATTTTGGCTTCACAATGGATTAAAAGATTTTAAAATCCATCTGCAGAATATCTTGAACTTTAGCGTTGTTGTGTGCTCAAAATATCATTAGTCCTTTAATGTTTGATGTGCTGGAAGCCTGGAGGGGAATCAAAGGGTTTTGAAATGGCAGGAGAAGGGGAGGGTCTTGGCTTAACAGGGTCCTCTCTGAATGGGTGACACGGGACGCCCTGCCCGGAGAGACACTGCTGCCAGCTCAGAATCCCCTGTCTCTGTCAGAGCCCTGTCCCGCCCCTCCAAGCCAGTGCTGAAGAAAGCTCTGCTGATACAGGGAATGGCATCACAGTGATGAATTGTCAAAGAAATTTATCTTCCCTTAGTCAACAGTTCCGCTGTTTATTTGTTTTTCTTAAAGCAAATGACAAGTGTGGCTTTTCTTTGAAGTGCAGCCAGTAGGACCTGGAGGGCATTGACCCTTCTGGCAGAACATCCCTGAGCTTTCCCACGTCTCTCAGGTGTGCAGCGAACAGGCGGAAACCTCTGAGCATGTTGTTATGGCAGATTATTGCCCTGCCATCTTCATTTAAGTCTCATGGCTACAAAGAAGGGTTCAGAAGCACCTCGGAGCTGGTGACAGCTGTGGCAATTGCAGGCAGCTGTTGCTGTGGCTGGTGGCTGTTCCACCCAGGTTTGTCGCTATTTCTAGGTAATTTTTATAGGAAGAAATCCAGTTAATGGCAGAATCTGAGTCTTACCAGTCCAAGAGGGTTTTTTCTCCCTGGACTTTTCCCATTTTGTGAGGGTTCACTGCATCATGGCACAAGTTTTCAGCAAGACAGCAAGAAGAAAATCTGGGATGTGGGACCACCTGTAACCCCAGGTGGAACAGCAGCAATCAGTATTGCTTCATACTGTATGACCAGGACAGAAAATGCAGAGAGGACTCTTTTTCCAGACTAGGAATACCACAGTTAACTGTTTCATTATAAAAAGTGAGATCAGAAAAGGCAACTATAATTGAAATTTGCTCTATAGGAAAGAATTGGTGCTTCAAGGAGGAATTGACAGTCAACACAGGGGGTTTGCCAACCTTCTGCAAATTGCACTCCATTGACTCTGTTGCTGAGCTTTATTTCTAAGTTATTCTGTAGAAACAAATCTCTTAACAGTCACGTGTTTGCTCTGCTCGTACAAGGAATGTGTGTCTTTAAAATTACGGGCAACATTATGGTAAATTTCATTATTATGATGTGCACAGGGAAATATACTGATATAAACATTTATGTTAGAATGTAATTGTTGAAATTTCAGCAAGTCATTCCAGTTTAGTGCCCAACCTGTAACATGAAACATTTCTCTGGTCACAGTTCTTTCTGGCTTACAGGACCAATAAATGAATTTGCATTTGCAAGTTAGATAAACCCTTTGAATGTATTATTGATGCAAACAAATGAGGATTGGGGCTCTAGACAATACCTAATGAAGCTGACTCGACAAGAGGCTGTTCCTGCTGAGGGGTGCCACAGCTCGGGGCAAGAAGGTTGGTGCCTGTTTCATCCCGTAATTATCCCATGGCTGATGCTCCCTTTGTATGTTCCTTGGCTAAGCATAAAGCTGGGGGCACAAAGATAAGGAATTAATTACTGGGGATCCACTGGCTGAATTAAAGAAAGCTCAGGCTCAGCTGATGGTTTGTGACTGTATCTGTGCTTTGATCTCCTTGTAGACCCAGGGTGTTGACTCTCCCAATTATTTTCTCTGGTAAATATTGCTAATCAGAAGGTCTTTTAGGAGAGATTTGTCCCTTTTCATGAGGTGGTTGCTTTTTTCAGCTGCAGGTCTGAAGTGGTGCTAAAAAGCCTTAGTTAAGCCCTACTCTGTAAAGCTGAATCACAAATGAGGTGCAGAGCATTTAGACAAATGCCAGCAGAAAGGCTGCAGCAGGACATGGTGGGAAGCACCTTTAACCTGCTGGGGAACTGAGCATTTCCCTTCCTGACAAGAGAAAACCTGGGAGCCAGAGGTTACTCTCCTCTTAGGCCATTGAGAAAAGTGTTCCCAGCTTAGGACTTACTTCAGGAAACAGATCAGATGCTTTGCCCTGTAGTGTGGGGTGAAGCTGCTATAGGTGCTTCAGCACACCCCAGTACAGCTCAGCATCAGGCATGGAATGAAAGGGACGCTTGAATTAGCATTCTGGAGTTCCTCAATACCAGTCTTTGCCCTGTTACAGTGACTTTTCATTTACATTTTTTGCTAAAAGGCAACTGTGAAAAAGCCCTTGGACTAAACTCTCTCTGTAGGGGGTAAAGCAACCTCCAGTAGATTTTAATGGGTTCTTGTCAAATTACTGAAAAAATAAATCCAAGTGCTCTTGGAGACTGAATGTTTCTTGGTAAACTCTCCAAAAAAGAATAGGATTGATTTGGAAATGTCACTTGTGATTTAAAAGCTGGAAGGTGAGAACGTCAGGATGTAATTAGCAGCAGCTGATTTTTCTTCTATTTACTCCTTGTGATCTGTGTGAAAATGTGATGCCCCCAAGTGACTGCTCCCACATGCAGCACTGACCCTGTCCTTGCTGAGGGACTGAGACTGCAGCCAGGAGAGGACTGGGCTGTGCCCATTTCCAATATTAGGAAATACGAGTGTGAAATAGCACTGTCATATCCACCCCAAAGCCATGGGTACAGCAGTCTGCAAAGGGAAGGAGCAAAGTGTCTTTGCTGGGGAAGCATAAGGAGGAGAGGAATGCTGTGTGTTTCCCTGTCTGATGAAAAGGAGTGAACGTGTGATGGTCCCTTTGCTCAGCAGCTCCCTGGAACAGGAGATGGGGCTTTGCACGCTGCTGTGTTGCTGCATCCTCCCTCTCGGTTTTGCCTCCTCAGCTGTGCTTTGAACATTGACCTTTTGCCTTCCTGTGTTTTTTCTTGCCAGGGAGAGTGCACACGTTTTTGTTCCTTGTTATATTAGCATTTGCCAATGTAGTTGATGCTCTCCAAAATTAGATGTGCTACAATAAAAAGTCCAGAGTTATTGCCCTGGTTTGAAGAGACTTTTTTAAGAGGTCTTCTGCCATTGGAAGGCAATCTTGCAGCAATTAATTGTAAAATTACATTTCAGGTGAACAGCACTCATCGTTTTAGAGATGAATTCTTCTGGAAATGTGATCTTTCACCACGCTAGGTATTACTTTTGACATAAACTCCTTTATTTCTCAAAAGTAGAATGTGAGCCTATAAATAGAAATCATATTGTGAATTCAGATTGAAACTGAAATCACTGATATAAAGTATTCAAGATAGTCTTTGAAAAGGTCTGATTGTGATAATCCCACAGCTAGAATTATATTGTGCAGCCAGAGGTATGAAAAGACCCAGTCTCTTTTTTGCAGCTACAGTAAGTGTAGCCATTGATCAGGCTCACCTGGTCCATTCTGCATCTGCTGTGCCCTGATGATGTGCATTTCTTACACTCCTATTATCTTTGTTCAATTTGAATAAGATTCAATTTCCTGATGTCTGAGGCTCTTTGTACCTTGCAAATTGTTATCCTTACTTGTAAAAGAGGACACATTCATTCTGTCCTTCAGTAACTGCAGACAAAGGGACGAGCTAAGGGTGTTACCATGTTGTGGAAAGAAGACAGATGAGGTGTGCTTGGTGCTTGGCAGGTCACCTGCACGTGCCCGGCTGTAGCTGCTCCTGGGACACTTCCAAAGTAGTGACTGGGAAGGGCAGGAAAAGAAAATGTGTCGTGGCTGGTACGTGGAGTGTGCTGAAGGGCTCTGCTGAGGTCATGGGGGACAGAAGGGGATGTCTATGTGTAGTGCACTCCACAGCTTGGGTTCTTTGATGGGCCAAGAAAAATCTGCACTGACTGTTCCCTGTGTCCAGAGTAAGAGGTCTCAGGCTTCCTGTACTTCGTCTCAATGATTTCACCTAAATTTTCATTTCTGTTGTGATACTGTAAATGTGTGTGAATCCCACACTGTTTACGGGAGCTGAGGTCAAGGAAGTGTTGGATGCTGTGCCTGGAGCAGAAGGGAGAAATTTCTCGGTTTTACTGCTGCTGCCAGAGCCTGATCCCTACCTGTGGCTCTTTACCTGGTGAATTTGTGCTGACAGAGTCAGATGCAGCAAGGCCAAGGAAAAGGGGTGATGAAGGAGGCAGCCCAGGGGCTGATGGCTGCAGCACAGTGGCCAGGGAGTCACGGGCACCTGGAACTGGGGAAGGCAGCATGGTGCAGGCTTGCACTTGCTGGAGCTGTGGGCCCTTGTTGCCAGCCCTTCAGTGCAAAACTGGAGATGTTCTTAGAAACCAATTCCCAGTTTGACTTTTTTTTTTTTTTTAAGGGAAAACCCCATTTTGAAGCAAGTAAGAGCAACTGTGAGCTGTGGGGGGAGAATGCTGATATTTCTCTGATGGGAGCAGTGCAGCATAGGGGTAGCACAAGGCTCATGCACCTGCAGGGAGAACTCAGCAATATTAATGCCTTCTATGTCTGCCAAGTCAATTGCTGGAAAATTCCTTCTATAAGTCCTTGCTTGTTGGCAGGGCAAGGAGAGTTTTTGGAACAGGAGGGTGCTGTGCTTGGCAGTGAGCCTGACCCATGCACCCACAGGTGCTGCCTTCCCTGGGCAGAAGTGCTGTGCCTCACTAGTGCTTGGCCACTGCAGCTCTGAGGACAACAGTGAGGACAGTGTAATCCCACACTACCACTGGCCTGAGCAGCCAGGCTGTGCTGTGTCACACCAGCCCTTGTGCACAGCTCTGCATCCTCTTTTCCCTGAGGTGCCACACAGAAGAATCAAGGATGCATCTGCACTGTAACCAGCTTTTTGCATGGCAGAGCTACAGGTCACACAGCAGAGTCTCTGGGCTGGGGCAGGATACGCTTAGCCCTGTACTGCACATTCTTGCATCCCCCCATCCCAGTGGCACGTCACCCTGCCATCTCCTTCCGGGGCCTGGCAGCTTCCCTGCAAAGGCTCTGAGAGTGTCCTTGTGGAGTCCTTCATCTGTCAGTGTTTTTCTGGTGCTGCTCTGGTGACATAATGAGCCTTTGTCAAGGAGTAAATGAGTTCAGAGGAGCAGTGAGGTGACCCAGTGCTTTTCAGGTGATTAGCAGTGAGTGATTCTGCCTGGGGTGGAGCAGGAGGTGCCCACAGGTGTCGAACAGGACTGGCATTTTCAGAATCTTAACGCCCTGGCCTGTCTTTCACTGCCACGGCTGGGAAGCAAGTAGTCAGTGCAGGAAGAGGATGGGAGGCTGGGAATTACTGCAGCCTTTCCTTGCTAAATACAGGTTGAAGTGATTAACAGGGAGAAGCATCTTCAGTTCCCCTGGATAAAGCCAGGCTTTTCTGTTTCCCAGCTGCTGACATCTGGTTTCCCTCTCATGTTCTTGCAGCCACTGTGATCTCAGGAGAGGCTGCGAAGATGATGTCGGGGACCAGGTCTGCCTCTGCCATAGCTACAGAGGATGTAAACTCTTGGTGTTCACCTGCTTAGTTTCTGCTGCCTTAGCCATTTTTAAGAAAGAACTCTGCATTAGGCAGCCATTGCTCAGCGTATTTTATGGTATTTTGCCCTTATTTAAGTGTGTGAAGCTGTTTAATTCAGCACTTTTTCTGTGTAGTTAGGCAACATAACTCAGTTTGTGTAGCAGCAGAGAGAGAAGGAGACCTCAGGTTGAGGAGACTTGTTTTTTGATTGCTACCACAGAACTCCTACCACAATGTTGCCATCTCCTTGACAGGTTTGCTCAGCTGCTCTGGTGTGTTGTGCTGCAGTGAACCTGAGACTTGGTCTTTTCCAGCTCCTTTCTAGTACCTGACCTGCGCTCGACTGAAGAACAGCTTGGGGTGTGCCATATGGTTTTCCTCTGGTCATTCTGTGCTTGTTTGTTGCCTCTAATGTCTTTACTTTTTTCCTGCTCTTGATGACAAGTGATGAAACTGCAGTAGCTAAGAGGTTATTGGTGTGAATCACCTCTGGATTTGCTTGCACATTGTCTCTGAGTGACTCTGACTGGGTTGCATCCACCATATTGTGCCAGTAGAATATTTAGCAAGCAAACGTTTTCTTACATATCCACCTCTGTATTCCCAGGTGTGTTTTGCCCAGGGAGAAGGGCACAAATGTACAAATGAATGCATGCAGCTGACCTGGGAGTGCATCCCGGTGCCGATGGCTCCCAGCTGGGAAGACATTGGTGCTGTTCCCTGGGCTGTACAGAGATGTCTAAATGTTGAGCACTGGCAAAGATACTCTGGCCTAATTGCAGCTCAGAGCTCAAGCTTGCAGCTAAAGCCCTGTGTGGTATTGCTCAAAGCTGAAATCGATTTCTGCTGGTTCCTGTAAGACCCTGTGGGACAGACCTGCCTCTTGCATGGGATTCCCCACGATGGGGGGCACTGGTGTGATGAAGCAGGAGGGTCAGAGTGATGTGAATGCCGTGTCTCACAGCAGCAGCCTCTGTCCTCTGGGTCTGGTGGGCAGGGTGACTGTGGTGGTGCTCTCAGAAGGCTCTTGTCAAGGCATTCCCCTGTCTCGCCGAAGGCTCCCTGCTGCAGCGTCCCCTCCCTCACAAGGCCTTGGTGTTTGAAGAGGGAGCATGAAGCTGCCCTGATTAAAATTTAATGAGGCTTGGTATTATTGAGGGCCCTTTAGTGTCACTTCTGCACTCATCAGCAAATAAATACCTCAGCCAGTGGTGCAGGGGTGAGCCCCATCCCTGCCAGCGCCCAGGGGGCCACAGGGCTGCTTCTGCTGGAGAGGATGGGTGAGGAGACAGCAGCTCAGGGCAAGGTGGGCAGCTGGGCACCTGTTTATTTTCTCTCCTGGCAGCTGCTGGAGCAGGGGTTCCCTTTTATTTGTTATTTGCATACTTTAGCCATTGGAATTGAATTTGTGCCCATTAAAACTAAATTAGTGCTGCCTGGAATTCTAAATAGGCTCTGGCAGAGCAGCCCATTAACTCTGTCAGAGCAGGTTCTGCAGATTCCTCCTCCACGGGTGCACAATGTGTCTGGGAACCACTGCAAAATGTGGATTATTTGCATGTTCCCAAGGATAATTGAAGTGCCAATATTAGAGTCAGGTTATTATGATTTTGAAAGTCATCAGCATGGCTCAGAGCTGGGCTTAACTTCCTCTACTTCAACAAAAGATGTGGTGCAAACATCTCACCAAATTGTTTTGCAATTCCTTGAGTTTGATACTATATTAATGCCGTGACCTCCAGACCCTTGTGCCCCTGGTCCGTCACATGAGACTCTGGCTCTGCTCTGGCAAGCCCATTGCCACCTCTTGAAGTTGCCCTGCTCCATCCCTGGCAGGTCCACTGGTACCTTTGATCCCAGGCTCGTCTTCCTCATCCCCCTTACAGTCCTGCTCTCCAGAGCCCCCATTGGTGTGCCCAAGATATTGGCTGCTTTGACCTTGGGGGTGGAGCCCTCTAGGCTGGGACCCCAGGAGTAGCCCTGGCCCCTTGCCCCCCTCAAGGGATGCTTTGTGCCTTCCTCTGAGTCCTTGTCCCTATCCCAGGCACTGAGTCAATTCCAGCCCTTTTCTGGGCCTCACACTGTGTGTCAGACTTGCTATTAAATATAATATAAATATAATCTCTGTTGTTTGATAGTTTGATAAAGAGAAAATACACCTGAGTGAAATGGTGCATCTTGTTAGACAGAGGGGAATTTAATTTAAAGCATATTCTTTGCAGAAAAAAACCCCTGTTCAGTCAGCCAGGATCCTATGGCAGAGTTATGAGACCAGGCTTGGCTGCTAGCTCCTGGTTCCAGGCAGGATCCTCAAATTCTGTTTGATTACGTATTGAATATCTTAAAATGATTATGAAATAAGTTAATCACACTGGTGTTCCTCCAATATTATGCACTTCTCAGCAGTCTGTGCTCCAGGCATTTCCTCGGCATGCCTCCATCAGGCCCTTGGCTGCATGTGTGGGTCTGTGCAGGATAAAACAGCCAAGAAACTTCCTTGTTTGAGCCCAGAGAAATGGGTTTGCACTGCACAGAGACAGACATCCCTTTCAGGCTTTTTCCTTCTGGAGTCACGTCTGTTCCTGAAGTGTCCACAGGGGCTTTGTGACCTTCCAGGCCTGGGGAGATCACCCAAATGGGGCACAGTGGCCCCAATACAGGAGGCCACCGTGCCCATCCTTCACTGCTGCCACAGCACCTCTGTCCCAGTGCCACACCAAGGTGGGACAACCTATCATCACCTCAGGTGACCAGTCTCCATCTTGTGGTCCTTCCTTATGTAATAATAAACCCCCCACTACAGGCACGCCTCTGTGGTCAGTAAATTCAGCTCCCCTGCTTCTGTGGAGCCAAAGCATAACCTGCCCAGTGCCTCGTGCCAGGTGCCGCTGGGCACTGGATGGGGAGGGGCTGGGAACCAGCACCGTGTCTCAGATCAGCCCAAAGCAAAATTTCTTCTAGAATGTGATATAAAGTGGCCAACCTGACTCCTGTGTAATTGCTTTGAATCCAATTAATGCTGCCTGAGTAGATGCTAGGAATTATAAAGAGGAATCCAAGTCTGAGCTTGTCACCTAAACTACGATAATATTCCTTCAAAGGAGGCACATTTGCAAACATTATTAATTACCTGGGGAACAGCTCAGAGTTTCAACTGAATTAAGAGGGGAATGTGTTTTTGTGATTTTGGGTTTGATTGAGAGCAAGAGATTACTGTATTCTCGAACAATGGAGCATTTCTTTGTTACAGATCTGGCAGAAAAAGACAAGGAATTAGTCTGCACCAGGTCTCCCGCCCCCAAAACCAATTTACTGGGAAGGACATTGTGCCAGGAATTACCTGGGGCCAAAAGAGCATTTAAAAGCATGGGCTTCTCTAATCGGAAAAATCCAGGCATGCAGAGCTAAAATTTGGGTTGATTTTTTTTTTTTTCCACAAAGGGTCGTTTGGCTTTGAGTGGCCTTGGAGCTCCTTCGCGTTGCGTTGTTCTCAGGGTGGGCTGTGTGTGCCTTCCTGTGGTCCTGCAAAAAAAGAAGAAAATGCAGGTGCTGACACAGGAGAGGAACATGTTCTGGGGTGCCAGATTTTGTGCATGATCATTGGGAATCTTTTACGGAAATTATCTACCCACACAAATGCGCAAATTTGCATGTCATGTAGGCAAAACACAGCAGACTTAGTTGTGCAAAGAGCTTGGCAGCAGCCGCCTGTGACTTCCCAAGGCACTTCTTGCCAAGCACCCTGAGCCTGGCTTTGCAGAGCAGGACTGAGTTTTAGGGGCAGGCTGGGTGGTCTGTGGCAGAATGATTCCTTTGATCCTTTGCCTGCTGGCTCTCTTGGCTGATCGGAGGAGTGATGGGAGTTGGTTTGCTGCAGGTGGGAACCACCAAAAGTCCAGAGAGGAGGTGGGTGTTTAACCCTTGGGAGCCAACAGGCACTTCCACTGCAAGAGCCACTCTGGTGGCACTGATGAGCATCCCCTCACCCAAAAAGCAGTGTCTTTCCACTCTGTTAAAAGTCTGGGAAAATTAGAACATATACATACAGAACTGGATGATCTGTTCTCCTTCTGGTCAAAAGGAAATGGAAATATATGGGAAAAGGGAAGAAGAGGAAGCTGAGAACATCAGTAGAGTCTGGCATAATAAATTAGCAGATTACAGGCTATCATCAATTCGTCTGTCTAGGCCCTGTGTCAGGAGCACAAACACGTTTGCTCATTAAGCCCAAACCATGTTCACAATTATTTTTCAAAGCGTTTTCAGGAAAGTAACAGTAATTAATAATCTTTAAAGTCTGTGCAAGTGCTGCTCATCCTGAGGTTTCCTCTTGGAGTAGGTGTGCATTCTCGTGCCCTGGCCCTCCTCTGTCTGGATGTTCCTCAGATGTGGAATGCATTCCTGAAACCCACTTGGGCAGAGCACAGCATTCGCTTCCCCCTCAGAGGAGCAGGGCTGGCTTGTGCCAGCAACAGTGCACTCCCTGAGAGCAGAGACAATGAAGCAGAAGGTTATTTATGGCTCTGTCTGCCTCGGGAGAATGTGCTTGAAAGGAAGATGTTGCTGATGAATGGAAAAATGAGAGAGAGGCTCAGAGAGCCCCGGGCCAGGGGCGCTGGCAGCATGGAGGTGTTCTGTGAAGAACTCTTCAGCCAGTGACTAAATGGTGTCCGGCACCTCGTTCAAGTGTCGTAGGGCTGGGGAGGGCAGGACATCATAAACTGAGGGGGGGTCCCTGCCATGAATTTCTTGACTAAAGCATCCAGCAACACCTGCAAAGAGTTACAGGACACCATTTTGTTGTATTCAGTCTAAATATATAGGAAATTACTACTCGGCATTATTTAAGTAAAGTTAGGGCTGTTCCCTGAGTTTGCTGACAGCCTTGCCATGCATCCTATGAGAAAGCTGGGCTCACCTTTATTGCCTCCACCCGTCAAATAACTGTAATAATAACTGTGAGCACCAGTTATTCCATAATGGCAATTAACCACCTGTATTCTATGTGATGTTGTGTCTTAGTGCATGAGTATTACATGTGCTGCATGTCCTAGGGCAGCTCTGATAAGCTGATAAATGGTGACATGTTTGTGTTTGCTTTCCATTCCCATGAGGATGCTCTAATCCTATGGTGCTTTGGTCACAGCATTTGGGATCTTGCCCTGCCCCAAGGGCATGGCTCTGAGTCACCAGCAGAGCACTCACTGGCCTGTGCAGCATGCAGAGCTGGCAGCACAAGGCACTCCCTCCCTTCTCTAAGAAATAGAACCAGAGAATACAGACTGCTTTCCCTGTACATGGAGTCAGTTATCTGGTTTAATTCCAGCTGAGAAACCAGGGCAAGGAATATACATCAACACCGTATGCTTTCTAAATCACCACAATCAAGCTTAAATTCTTTTTTTCTTCACTGTAAACCTGTCCTGAAGTAGGTTAGTGGATCAGAGCAGATCTGCTCTATATTATTTATAGGTTTCCTTTTGGTTCTTGCTGCTTGGCTGGATGCTGCAGGAGAACTCCATGTTCCAGCAGTCTTTCTCTTTGCTACAGCTTTAAAACTTTCTATTTTTGTCTGTAGGAATCCCATCTCCCTAGCTCCCTTCTCTGCTAAATTCAGCACACTGGCAATGCTGAAAGTCTTTCATTGCATGCTGTGCCAAGATCTGACTATAGCAAAAAGTGCTGCACTGTTTTGCTTGTGGGTGAGCACAGGTAGCACAGACAGCACCCAACAATGGTGCAGGTGTTTCCTGCTGTGCTCCTGGGGCCATTGTCCTTCAAGGGATGTCTTCAGGGAAGTAGCTGCTGACCTGTACCAGGAGGATGCTTTGGCTGGGATATTGGTGCACGAGTGCAGTTGCCCCCTGAGCCCAATAGCCTTATGCTCAGAAGCATTTGCAGGAAAAGCAATAGTTGTCTTTGGCTATGAGATCTGACTTTGGCAGCTCCTGCCCTCCCACAGCCCGAGGGAGGAGCCCTCAGCGTTTTTACAAACTCTCGTAATTCAACCCACCTGTCAAAGTGAAGAGACTCTACATATCAGATGAATGTGATAGGCAGGGTAGAGCTGCATAATTTATGGACCTGCATTTCTTTTTGATGAAATTTTGATTCTAAAAGCTTTGGGAAGGGTGTGCTATTTTTTTATTGCATCTCTGAACTCAAATGATGTCAGATTCTGTGGGCACAGTCTGTACTTGTTAAAGAAAAAACCCACCAAAGTGCAGCCCTGGATTACTCTGGCCTGTGAACACTGCTGGTCCCGCTCCATGCAGAGTAAAGCAGCTCCTTGCAGATCTGCACCAGTTGCTCCCAAGGATTAGTTCCTCTGTATCCAGAGGGAGCACGGGCATTCACAGCATGCCAGGGATTATACCACATCACCGGGTGCTAGTCCTGTTTAGCTGCAGGATGTCTGGGTGGCTGGGGGCCAGTTTGTTCCCAGGTGCTCCCTGCTGTATCCAGTATTACAGGATCCAGTGTGTGCTTTGAAATGATTTGGCTGGGATTGCCCATGTGTTCAGTATCTCTCTGTCCCAGATCCTTTTTCCGTGCATTGCATGATCCACCTCGACCTTGGTTCAGCCCTGGTCAGTGACAGCTGCCCGGAGCAGCTGCCAGCACCTTCCTCCCAGGCGCTTGATGGTCCAGGGCTGGTGTACCGGCTCATTGCCGGTTCATTCCCAGCTGCTCTGTAAACTCTGAAAGGTTGGAAATTTGGGATCACTATCTTCTGTTCTCCTGCATGTTGTGTGGAAGGTGCAGGTACAGTCATTGCTTTGAGGTAAACAGCACCACAGCAGCATATCACCCCAAGAAATTCTGCTCTCACTGCAAAGAGGGGTGGCTGGTGGTCAGAGTGTTGGAGGCACAGGCTTTTGGAACAAGGGCTCCCTTTCTGAGCAGATTATTCTAAGTGAATCATTGCAGGCCGTGCTGACTGAGGTCAGAGAGGCTGATATTGCCAGCTGCACTAATTTGTAAGGATTTGGGAGACATACTGATATTTTCGGAGATAAACCATTAGAAATAGGGGAAAATGCTATAAAATTGTGTGCCCAAGTTCCTGTTCCCTTATCTCTGTATGAGTGTTGTCAAGAGTTTAAAATATGTGTGTGATAAAGCACTTCATGGAGCAGTTGCAGTAATAGTGTGTCCTGAAAAGCATCTCCCCCTTATCAGAGTTGGGGAGCAAGCCCAGGAGAGCTGTGCCAGCAGGATGGGAAACCATGTCTGTCAGTCAGACTGGTATTGGAGGACGGGGTGCTTTGGATAATGAGCCAGAAAGAATCAAGACCTTTTACAATGTATATTTTTAATGGAGCTGTGAAACGGGGAGAAGATTGGAAAGCTGTTTCTGAGTCCTACAGGCACTTGGGAGGTGGCTAGGATATCATTAGAGGGAATCGTGGGCTGAGAGTTTCTCTTAATATGCAACTGAAGTCAAGAGCAACAAAGATCTTTATATAAAAATAAAGAGCAGAGGGATTGTATGAAACAAAATGCTTCCTAATCCTGTTGCACAGCCTTGTCCAACGTGCTACTGTCGATGCTGGATGGTGCCATTCAACAGCAATTGGATGGGGAGAGATTACTCCTGGAAAGGTCCTGTTTAAAGGGAATTGAAAAGGTCGATATTAATGGACTAGAAAAAAGAAAAATGATGGTGTTATACAAATACTGTGTCAGATGAGGAAGTGTTCCCAAAATTGTAGAGAAGACAGTTCTGTCCTTTTTATCTTGTAATACTGAATAAGAGGACAATGCATTGTATTAAAGAGCTACAAAAGTTAGATCTGATTTAAGGAAAGGAAATACAGTGACACTGCTACAAGATGTCATTCCCTTCTTGACTGTGGTAAACTCAAAAATGGAATGAAACTGTGTGGATGTGAGAGAATCCAGGGAAATAACAAGCAACGTTGTTAGGGGGACTGCCAGAAGGGACATCAAAACTTGGACCTTTCCGGGATCGGCTGCACCTCTGAGGCCACTCATGGCTTTTTGTCAGTGTCCCCCTGTGTGACCTCCCTCCCTTCCGTGCCACAGTGCTCTCTTGGCTACATGGATTAATTTCCAACCTGCTGCCATCCATCATTTCTACTTTGCTTGAAATTCACCTGTCAGGGCACATGGCAGCCGAGACATGGACGTTTGGAGGAGCATCCCTAGTGGGAGAGTGTGGACTTGCAGTGAAGGGCAGGAGCCGTGCTCCTGAAAGCAGCCTGCCAGTCCTCCCCAATTAGGGGTGATGGTTTTCTATGCGAAGCCAGGGCATCCACAGAGACCTGACTGAGCTCCCTGCGTAGTGCTGCAGTGAGCTGTACAAAGATAATTGAAGGCGGCAGTGCTGAAGATTCGTCAGTGGTGCTGGAAGCCTTCCAGTGGTGCTGAGCTGACAGCAGTGCTGGGCTGGAGCAGGCGCCATCACCAGACCACATGGAGTGGGACCCCCACACTGTCCCATCCTTGGTGTCTGCATGGCGGGGATCTGCTCTGTGCTGGGGGTGTCCTGTGGTGTCCTCCCTCTACTCTTTGGGTTTATTCTGCTAACAAATGGCATCCCTCATCATCAAAATATTTTCCACAGGCCTTCTGGTGATTGCATGAGCAGTATCAGAAGTCATTAATTCTGAAATGTGGGCTCCAGGGGACACTTTCAGCAAGTTCAGCTGGCAAATAAACCTTTAAACCTTTACTTGTTAAAGCTTCCCCTGTCAGGCAGGTGCTGGGCTGTCATTCACCAGCCTGCAGCCCTCCTCAACAAGCAGCTGCAGCACCCCTCCTCTGCATGTCCCTGCAAAGCCAAAAGGGCAGAAGATTCCCTAAGCCTCAGCAAAGCTCTTGTTTTCCCCGAGAGAAGTATTTCTTCAAAGGACTATGGCAAGATGGCTGTCATTTATACTCTTTTAAACAAAAGTCATAACACCTGATGTGTTATATGAGCAGTGTTTTGGCTTTTGAAATTTTTTTTCAACTGTGCATCTTCTGAAGTCTTTCTAATGTAATTTGGGATTATTTGCAACTTCCAAGGTGTCAGAAGGATTCAAACCGCCTGGTTGAGACTGCTTGTTACACTGAGCAGCAGTTGGAGAAGAAGTGCTTTCCTGTCTGATGACTTTTGGTTATCAAGCAGGGAGGTAATACCTAATACTCAGTAAAAAGCCTAAATCTGTCTTGTGAAAAGGAATGAGTTCTTTCTGAAATGCTTCAGTGCTGAGACACATCTAAATCAAGTTGTTGGGCGAGGGGTGGCTCTCTGCCATGGGGCGAGCAGCTTCCCGTGAACACTAACTGCATGTGATGCCTGAGCCGAATACCCTTCAGAGCTGCTTAACAGCTTCTCTTTTCCATTTTGGTGATATCTTTCTAAATTATACATTAAACTTATCAGGCTGAGTAATGCATCACAGCTTCCCTGTGTCAGACTTAATGTTCCTTACTCAGCTGCAGCTTTGTGTTTGCCTTTCCCTTCTGTTTATCATCAGGCAAACCCCGGGTCCTCCTTGCCGGGAGCTGCCTGTGGCAGAGATGCTCTGTAGGAGCTGGGGTCCGGCTGCTGCTCGGAGTGCCCCATCCCAGGGCAAGGCTGGCTCACGAGAGCAGGACTTGCTGCACTGTTGATTCTGTGAAAGGGCCCTGAAAAATGCTGTGTCAGTTGAACCCATGCTGCTGTCCTCTGGGATGTGGGTTTGCAATAGGTGGAGTTTGTGCTTGTGGATAAATAAGCCAAAAGGCCCAAAGAATCTGAGCAACCACCTCATGAGGCAGCACACAGGGAGCAGCTACAGCAGTGTGTTGGTATTGTTGATCATGGGTGAGAAGGGACTGACACCATTGCTGTTGTGATTTTAAGTGCTACAGGAAAAACAAGTAATTTGCTTCTTTTCCTTGCCAATATGTCTGAAGACAGATAGTATTTGGTTAAGTGCAGCTTTAAAATGGAAACCCAAGCAATTTTCTTGCAGTGCTTTCTCAGGTCATTGCACAGCAAGATGCAAGTAAGGACAGAGGCATCTCTCTCAGTTTTAAGTGTTCTGTATTACTGCCGGTATCTTCTGTGAAATTACCAGGCTTTGTTGCTGGAATTCTGTACCTGTTTGCCCCTCGTAGGAATTGTCTCTGTAGGCGCTGAGGACAAGCCTGTTCTAGAGCTGCTACAGCTTCTTCTGAAATGTTGGTGTTGCACAAGGTTGACAAAGGAGGAATTCCTAATTTTAAGGTTCTGTTTCTCTTGCAATCTCTTTGTGTTTTGAGGTCTTTTATATTTCTTCAACTGGCTGTTAAATACCTCCCTGCCAGGAGACGGACTGAGTTCCTTCCTTGCTTGCTGCCTCCCCTCTGAGCATCCTCTGCATCTGAACCCCAAGTTCTTTGGCCACATCAGGCCCTTCAGTTGCAAATGCTCTGCAGGACTGGTGCTGTTTGAAGCAGTCCTTTTATATTATTACATTTTATTTTATTCTGATGTGTATATAAATAATTCAATGCCTTTAGTAGACTGCAACTATACTCCTGAGTCATATATCCACCAGCTTTTTTTTTCCTTAGAAGTCAGGCGGCAGCTGTGGGAATTGGCGCTGCTCTTTTAATAAATGCAGTCACTCCAATGCCTGTAGCACCTGAGCAGGCTTTTCTGAATAGCGCAGCTTTTTCTATTTGTAACACACTTTCACCTTATTATGTTTACATTCTACAGCAAAACACTGTATGTTTTCAGTAAAATTAATCAGTATAATTACGTGTGATTTCCAATGGCAGGTTCAGCTGAAACACTGATTCAGGGCAGTGATTAGCCCTCTCAGCAGCAATAGGGATGGAGAGCTAATCTGTGCTGAAAACTCTGATTTTGAAAGATGCCGTTTATACTCTGCTCATAAATTGAGTACTTCCTCTGAACCCCCCCAACTGGTTTGAATAAAAATGTATTTTTATCTGATGGCAGTGCACTCTGTTTGTTTTAGATTGCAGTTTTGCTGCTGTTTGCAGCGGCTGCTGCTACTCAGATGAACAGGGGCTGAGTCTTTATTATTAGGACCTCTGCCCCTTTGCATTTGCCTGAGGTTATACCAAATGAACTCCTGCAATTATTTAAATCTGCATAGTCTTCATCTTCTCTGGTCCCAGAAAAAAAAAATAAAGTCATTGAATATCCCGTGATTCTGTGGTTTTCTAATATTGTTTCTGGACAGTGCAGCAAGAGCTGCATGTCATGAAATGCCATTCCTCCCATGTGAGCTGCCTGTGTGTGGCTTGTAGTGTGTCCCTCCACATAGAAAAGTAAGTCTTTGACTCCGTTCAAGGTTCATTGTAAACATGAAAGAGTCGTGCAAGTATTGATTTCTTCTTTTTTTCTCCATTTCAGCCATGCAGCCTTTAAGAAGGCATTTTACAGGCAGCGAGCTCCAAGTGCTTCATTTGCTCTTTCAGTCCTTTAGAAAGTACAGTGACATGGGACCAAAGCTCCCACATGGTAAAAAAGTTCAGATCAATTAAAACAATTTACTTCATTGGTAATGATTCCAGACCATTGCAATTTATTAGTAAATAAGTGACTTCAAAAGCATGTTCATTCAGTGAGTGTAGAGAGGAAATGTTAACAAGTTCTTGGGTAAATTAGGTCTCTGGTCACAGGCTTACCCTGCAAACCTTGCAGGGTCCACTTGTCGCACAGCCTGAGGGATTCCAGCTCGTGGCTTTTCGGCATTCAGAGAAATGCAGATGATGGGGGGTGACGATGGGCAGGAGGCTGGAGACAGGGTGGACAGTCAGTGTTAACAAGGTGAGGTGCAGCCCTTTATGGGTGTTATAGAGCCACTGGGTTTGTGCTGATGCTCAGCAGAGGTGAGATGGTAAACAGCAATTACTAAGCGGTTTTTATATCAGCCACAAATGTATTTTGCAGAACTATTTGAATACTCTTTCAAAATGGACCTTTATTTAGCAGAACTTAACAGCACTAAAAAACAGGTATCAGTGCTATTTTTGTCAGGGTCTCACTTATCCTGTGGACAAGTCTGCTGCAGTTTCAGTTTGCCTGCTTGGAAAATAGGCTGTCACATGCCAGGGACAGCCAGATCTGTCAAGCTCCACATAGTTTTCCTTTATTAGTTCTATTGCATTTATTGCCTTTTGTATGCTCTGAGGGATGATGATTGTTTAGTGACAAGAACCTGGAAAATCATTCAAGTTGACAATGCTCTTTAGATTTCCTTTTTTCCTTGTGTCTCTATCTGTTAATGGAAAGATGAGGATGTGGTGAACATGCTGGGAAAGTAAGTGCCTCCAAGCTCTGGGCTCTGCTGTTGTTGCCATCCCCACATCACCAAACTGTAGTGACGTGCATTTTACCTGTCCTGATGCAGCTTCTGGTGTGGCAGGGTGTGCTTTGGTTTTCAGCAAGCAATGACAATCTATCTTCAATGTCCTTAGATGTGATGGTTGCTCCAGTAATTTTCAAACGGTGTGTGCAAGTCAGGACGGAAGATTTTAGTGATGTTTTCCAAGTTCTTGCAATACTCATCCAGTTCAGACATTTCTGACATAACACCAAAACATCAGGAAACCTGGAAAAGACAGCATTCCATCTAGCAGTGATGGAGGACCATGTGGCTGTGGATGGAGACGTGGCTGTGCACAGGTTTTGTTATCGAGTGTTCTTTGCCCAAAGAGATGCCACATTCCTCAGAGAGTGCTCTCCTAGCACAGAGTCAAAAGGAGACTCTGCAGGGAATCCCTGTGTTCACCCATGCTGGTTTCGCTGCCTGTCATCTCATTACATGTTCCTTTGCAGGTTTCTTTAGTGCTTGCTACCTGTGTGGCAGGTGGACAGCACATATCCTGTGAAGTATCTGTCCCCCTGGTGGGCCCAGCAGGACATGGTCTCCCTTGTGCTTTTGCATCACAGCATCCCCATTGCTCTGGGACGGACAGTACTATTCCTCTCAAAAACAACCCTATCTGCAGCCATGTGTGGCACATTTAACAATAGACACTCAGATCCATTCTTACATTGTCTGATAAAGTTCAGATCTGAGAGGTCCAAGATGAAGAACAAAACTGATCTGTCCTTTTTTTGAAGGACAGCAAGACAAGGGTCTTCATTTCTCTTCCATGTTCTGTGCAGGCAGGAAAAAAGTGAAGAAGCAGTAAATTTGAAAATGCACAGAGCACTCTGAGTCTGGATAATGCAGAGTATTGCTGTTTCTGGGATTTCAAGGACTCTTGTCATAAGCTGTTCGTTCCTCGGCATTACCTCTCTCTTAGATGCTTCTTCAGATGCATCGATGCCTAAGCTCAAAACCCCCTTTGATCTGTGCTTACTTTGCCGAGCATTTACCAACTTAAAAGTACCCATGTTAAACTTTAATATTGCCGTGTCTGGCACTGGATGTTCCAACTACTGCTGCTTTTTTGGGATGTCTCAGAAGATACCAGTGTATATAGCTGGGTCAAGTAGCTGATGGGTGAAATGAGTAATGACTTTCTGTGTGTAATAGTCTGCATCTGTTATTGAAATTCAGAAGCTTTCCTGCCTTTTCATATTTTGTAAAATGTACAATATCATGGGCATTGTGTGTTCTTTTCTCTTGCTACACCACAGTGTACACCACAGGCAGCAGCACTCAATTTATAAAATATCTCAACTTTGTAGTCACTTTTGGCAGGTAAATTAAAAAAAAAAAAAAGGGGAATTTCTGAATATAACAGCAACTGCATTGCTATTTGTTGTATTCTTCAAAAGGCATTGCCAAAACTTCACTGTTGTTCCGGAGCATACTGTGAAATAAAAAGATGAGGGAGATTCTCCAAGTGAGATGCAGCCATGGAGTTGTTGCAAAGTTATCAAGTTATTGCAAAGAGTTATCAAAGAAATTGTAACTCTCATGTGCCACATACACTCACTTGATATATTTGCTTTCACTACTTAAAAATGGAATTGGATGGAATTGGATGGAATTGGATGGAATTGGCAACTGTCATTGGCTCAGCCTGAGCCTAAGAGCTAAACAAAGCTCACCTTCCTCCGTTTAAATAACACAGCTCTGGAGGTTATTGGGGCACTGTCATCTGCTGGGAAACTGCCAGGCTGCTCCTGTGCGGTGAATTTTAGACTGATGGATCAGGCTGAAGGGCAGTTTGCTTAGCTGTCGCTGGGCTGGAGCACTCTTCTGCTCATCCCTGCTAACATCTCTGTTAGCAGCCAGGTTGCTTGCTCTGCTGGAGCAGTTTGAGGCAGCACGGGCTCACTATCCAGTTTACCATTCTCTTCTCTCACTGTATGAGAGACCTGATTTGGAGCAAAAAGGAGCCAGGAAGCAAGGTGTGCTCCTCCCTTGAGTTCAGAGTTGCACCGGCACTGACTAGAGCTGTTTGTCCATCCTGGGAGTGGTTCTGTGCTTGGTCCAACATAGTGAAACAGAGAAACAAAATCCATTTGTCAGATCTCCCCAAGAGAAACCTGAATGCCTACACAGCCAGAAAGGACTCAGAGTTCTCAGAAAGGTGTGATAAGGAAAAACTCCACTCTCATCAGCAGGTCAGAGAAGCCCCTCTGAGCTGCACAGCAGCACTGATGGGGTTCACATTTCCATTTAAGTTTCCAGGGCATCCATGTGAGAGTCTCTGAAGTGTATGTGCAGCAGGCCCAGAAAGTTGGGCTTCTCAAAGTCTACAACAGGAGTACTGAGATGCTAATCGCTGTTTGTTAATCCCTGTGTCTGGGGGAATTTGAGACTTCTGAGTGATAGTGAAGAAGAAAGGAGGTTGTCTAATAATCTTCTTCTTGCAGTTTAGAAAAAAATTCAAGTCTGGTACTCTTTTTTTTGCTTTAGGATTTG
The DNA here is from genome assembly GCA_035041135.1 of Platyrinchus mystaceus. Lineage (NCBI taxonomy): Eukaryota > Metazoa > Chordata > Aves > Passeriformes > Tyrannidae > Platyrinchus > Platyrinchus mystaceus. The sequence goes on along the minus strand of JAWWLV010000061.1, from coordinate 3,556,599 downwards.
ATGTTTCCAGTTTCAAGTGCTGCCTCAGTTCCCAGCTGGCTACTGTGGGTACCTTTCAGGACACCCTGGCTAATCAGTCACAGCTGTAGGGAGAATGGAGGGAGGCCAGCATGTCCTTGACATGGCAGTTTGGGGTGTCCCTGGTACCTGCCCATCTCTGCCTGTGGGCACAGCCCCCTGTTGCTGGCTTTTATGAATCTTGTTTGGACTCTTGCATCTCTGTGAGCCCTCATATCCAATGCAAAGTAAAGTTGGACTCCAAAATATGTACCAGATGAGAACTTCGGATTCCTTGACCCTGGGGTTATTCATATCTGGAAGGATTATCTAGACGTAACAAAACCTTCAAAGAATAACCTGTGTGCTGTATAGCAATGTCATAAGGGTTTTGCCATAGGAACAAAAATGTTGCCAGACTATCAAAGGCAACATTATGAAAGTGTTTTGAAGGTTATTGATGTTATTCCTCTGGGAATTGTATTATCGTCACTGATATCAAAAGTAACAAATTTAAAGAAGTTATAAACGATAGAGCCCTTGGAGCAAGAGCAAAGAATAGAAATATAAAGGTCTTGTTGACTTACCATGTACCATGTAGGCTGCATGGAACACTAAAAAGCATTTATCTCCTGTTCCTCCAGGCAGGCATCAGGCTCACACGTGCTTCCTTTCCAGGCACTGGAGCCCTGTGTCTCTGCGCTGTGTGCTGGGCAGGTGTAGGGAAAGGAGCCAGGCTGGTGAGCACCGTGAGCACAGCTCCAGCCCCTGGGATGCTGCAGGAGCAGCAGAGAGCTCCCTTTCTGGTGGGCTGGGAGTCTGCAGCACCCTGTGAAGGGCTGAAGCTGGTGCTTTTCTCCCTCATGCAGGCAGGCCAACCCTTGGACGCAGCCTTAGTCCTATGTCCTCTCTTCCTGCATGCTGCTGTGCCACTGCTGTGGGGAGTGTACACGGGGTTTGAAGGGCAATCCACTTCCAAATGATTTTAAATCTTAAACATCTGTAAAAAAGTAGCTTGGATCTTGGTGACACTTTAGGAGCAGCACTGAGGGGACAGCATAACTCTGGAGGAGAAGCTTGTCATAAGCTCTCAGTACATTCTCCTGAGCTTTTCTTGGAAATGTCAGCTTTTTATTGCTTGGTCCACCTACAACAATACCAATTAAAAAAGTAAGAAGTGAAGTATCTTTAGGTACACATTGAACTGTTCTTAATTCACAGAAATGCATTAATATTTAACAGTTAATAGTGTTATTGAGGCAAACTAGGCCATCAGCATGGGAGAAAAACTTGCACCATCTGCATTCCAACTGGAATTGGAAGCAGTGCATTCTGTAGATAGAAACTTTGAAAGCACTTGGTGAATGTCAGCAGACTTTGAAATTAAAATTTCTTCTTATTTCAGACCAACTATTATTGTATCTCTGGCTTGGAAGAGCTGGGAAAGGACAGAAGCCACTTGGGGCATGATTTATAGTGCTGGCATTTCTGGCTGGTGATGAGGATGGAAGCGTTCTGAGCTGAGCTCTGTCTGAGCTCGTTTGAAATGCAGTGACAGAATTCACATGTAAAGGTTGCAAGAAAAAACAGAAAGAGGGAGAAGAGATTCTGTACTTCAGAGTGAAAAAAATAAAGAGTCCTCACAAATGTCAGCTGAGCGATCTCTGGCTCACACTTGTTGGGGAAAAATAGTCCAAATGCAGTAGCAAATCTTTTACAAAGCAGCAGCCTATGAAGAGAGCGGCACCATTATGGCATATTCGGTACCTTGGTATTTACATTTGTGTCTGTGATTTGATATTTGCCCATGTGTGCATGGGCAGTGTAATGTGATTTCAAACTATTCATGCAGCTGTAGGGCAGAACTCCACATCTGCAGCTTTGGTGAAAGTGAGGGTCCTCACTGGTGCTTTGTGGGCAATGGAGTATTTGCTTTGTTTTACCCCAGGAAGAGCTGTGTTTTGCTGTTACATCACGTAATCTTGGTGTATAAATCAGGCTGTATCAGTTAGTAAATTCAGTTGTTACAAAAATGAAAAGCACAATTCAAGTGTAGGACACTGAAATATCTGGTGGGCTTTGATGTTCTCCTCTGCACCACTTTCCTTGCAGAAGAAATTCCACTGTTCTGGAAATGGTTGCAATATGCAGGTTTAATGTAAGAAAACATAGAGGCACTGTTCTAATGTAAGTCTTCAAAGGTGGTGAGCTGGAGTAACAGAATATGCCCTGTATAGCAGGAAATGCATGTCTGTCTGTAATAAGCCTCATTTGTCAGGAAGAGTATCTCGAAGGAGTTTTGCTTTGCCCTCAGCGTTACTGTTTGAAAATCCTCGAGGCTTTTGAAGAATGAGTTGTAAAACTGCAGAGAGCAAGTGACAGGGAGGAGGAGGAGATATGTGGTGATTTCCATGTCAAACCTGTCTCCCTTCAGACAGTTAGTGCTGGATGCAGCAGCTGGGTTAAAGGGCAGATGTTTTCATTGTTATGCACTTTCCTGAGTGGGGGTGTGACCAAGCTGAAGTAGGACAGGTTGCTCTCTGGAAGTTTTCTGTGCATGCTTTTTATCATGGTTGTGTTTTCATACACGGGCAATGGCATAGCTTTAGATGGTCATTAACTGAGTCAAACAGCTGCCCCAGCACCTCCTCTGACCAACTGTGAAAGTCTTAACGGCTGTGAAAGTCTCAGGGTGGTCTTTCAAGAATCCAGACCTACAGTCATAACAGACTGAGTGGAAAACAGTAAAAACCGTGGGTTTGAAAGAGGCTCCTCTGCCTTGCTCTGTGGGTGGAAGCCTGGAGCCCACTGTGGTTCTTGGAGGAAACCCTTTGGAGACCTGGATGGGAGCCCAGTGCTGAAGGATGATGCACTGCTGTGTTGGGTGTTACCAACACTGTGAGTGCTCAGGTGCCAAAGACTTGGCTCTCCTCAGACCTTCCCAGGTGACTGCTTTCATGGTCTCCAGTGGGTTTGTTGCTCCAGAGCAATAAGCAGGACAGATTTCCCTGCTGCATCTCTGTCCCCAGGACCACTGTGTCAGCACCACCAGCTCTTCTGCGTGTTCCTAGATAAACAAACTCAGTCCCAGCTCATGGCAGAATTATCTTGTCCCTGTCAACTGCCTGTGTAAGTTAAAGCTTCCAGCTGGGAGAGGTGACAAAGATGAAAAGAAATTTCCATTGTCCAGAGGAATACCTTAATGAGAAAGAGAAGTGCCTTTTGTTTTATTTTGCTGCATGTTTCAAGTTGTGCAGCATCATCCTTCTGTTTACACCTTTTAGTAGCACAAGACGTACTGCTATGGAAGATAAAAAGCATCTCAGAAATCAATTTCTTTTGGAACTTCGGAGGCCAGGAATTACAGTGTTGTATTTCTCTGTATCTTTCAAAGTATATGTTAAGTAAACATGATCCCCAGGAGTATTCAGAGGCAGCTCTTTCTGTATAAAATATCTTCAAATATATCACATTTGATGATGTATTGGTGAGTGTTTGGTATTTGTTCTATATTAAGACTCCCTTACTTTGCTGCTCATGCTATTTAAGTGCTGCCCGGTGATGCCCACAGTGCTCTGTGGCTCTTGTGCCCTTACCAAGGTATTGAAGAAGAACTGGGAAGAATGTTATAAAGCATACAGATAAATTAAATCATGATTCCCTTTAAAATAATTGCAGGAAATCTCATAATCTCAGAAGAATTTTCTTGCTTTCCAATATTCCAATATCTTCAGTATTTGCAGTACATGGAGCTGTATTGGCCTCTAGCCAACCTCTTGTCTCAAAAATTAGTGAATTTAAACAAACAAAAAGACTCAAAAGAACTTGGGCTAATAAAGTGGGAAACGACTATGTGTTGAAGTTGTGGCAGGCTGACCTTTGGAGACAAGGTATCCTTGGTATCCACAGGGCATAAATCTTGAGACTCCAGGCATGGCTGGGGTGTGGCAATGGTGGAGAGGACGCGAACGGCCACTGCCCTGGAGGGGACCCGAGTCTTCTGTACACAGGCAACGACAGTGACAACTGGCAGCAGCTCCTGAGTCAGTGCATGTCAGGATGCTGATTTAACTGCATTTAAAACCATATATGCATCAGTGTTTCTTTGCCCGGCTGAGTCCTGGCGTTCTTTCTTCCTGAGGAATCTTTTGAAGGGACAGAATTTCCACCAGCTCCTTTGTCAGCTGGAGCCATAGGACACAAAGCTAATTCAAAGTGCTGTACTGGCTAAAAGGGATTTCGCAGGAGAAGGAGTTCCACTCCACAGCAAAACTTCCGCTTTTGTGTCCAGCTATGGGGTCCCACTCTCTTCCCTGTGCTCCAGTGCTTCAGCTCGGGAGCCAGGGCTGCGCTACATCTCTGGTAATTGTTGCATTCTCCCTAATTAAACATGCCCAGCTCTAAGGCAATGGATTGTGCATTCAAAGTCAATGTGTTTGTTTTCATGTCTAGCATGGAAGATAAGCACATTCTAATACATCAGCCACCAGGTTGTCTTCTACAGCATAACCTCAATTAAAAATTAGTTCAAGGATAAAGAAATTGCTGGGATTCAAACCAGTAATCTTGCCCAAAGCTAGCATTTGGTCTCTGGAAAGGAAAAAATTCCATTATTTCTGTGTCTGTGTTGTACCTTTGTGCCTTGTTCTTCAGGTATCCCAGGCTCTGCTCTCAAACCTTTGAAAATCAAGAGGAAACCCTCCAGACAGACACTGCTATGAGCAGTAGAAGATTCTGTCATCCATGTGTCTGGGAATGGTTTCCTTGATTTTTAGATAGCATATCAGTGATACACAGATACTCCCAGTACCTGTCCCTGAGTTTACCTGGGGGTACTGAAGCAACATGTAACAGCACCCCCTCAAAACCACGGAAACCTCCTAGTATTATTGTTTTTTGGCGTAATAATCTGTTGGATATTGATCTAGTCAGTGCACAGCAGTGGATGTGAATTACCTTCCCAGAAAGCTGAGATTCCTTTTCGGCTTTTTGGATTGTTTGAGGAATTCAAAGGATACTTTGTGAAGGAATAGTTGTCAGAAAAGAAAAAAACCTGTTATAATTTTAGGGGTGAACAAGGAGGAAGGGGGCACAGGAGCTGCCTCCGCATTCCCCTGCCATGCTCTGCTGCTTCTTCTACCTTTCTGCTTCATGGTTTAGCCATTAAGGCTGGAACAGGCTTCACCACATATAGTACTTTGCAGGTTGGACACGACAGAACTAACATGGGTGTCCAGTGCCAAGTGGGGTGAGTAGCTGTGCTTGGCGGTAATTCCTTGGCTGGGACTAAATTCACCAATGCTCATCATCCCTGAGGATGATTTATTTCCTTTCATCCTTCCAGCAGGGAGTACAAATGCAAAACTTTCAGCTCAGAGGTATTTTTCCAAATAAAATTATCTTCAGCTGTGGTCATCGGTGATTTGGGAGCCTCTGCCAGTGAGATTTTGCCTTGAGCTGATTGCCTTGGCTGAGCAGCTGAAGAGCAGCTGGAAGCTGGCCAGAAATGGCTTTTGCTTTTTGCTTTTAAAACAAAAAGAAATAAGATAACCAAACCAGCATGCTTTTGGATGAGAACAGAAGGAAGGGAGAGGTTTTTTGTGATTATTCTGCCTGAGAAGGAAGACTTCCCTTCATGGGGGACTGACTCTGGGAAGTGAAGGCAGAAGGTGGTTGCTGAAATGAAAGGAGGGCTTCCCCCATGGCTGAGCCGGCCTGGAGAGCTGCAGGAACTGTCTTCCTTCACCCCAGTGTCGGCCAACCCTTTGCTGGCTGCCTGTGCCCCCACACCTGCCGGAACTGTTTCAGGTTTATTTCGGTTTTGAGTTTCTGCTCCTGTGAAAAATACCTGCATGCAGCAGGCTAATGGAACAATTGTTTTACTAGGGTAATTTCCATGGTGGGTAGCAGAGAAAGCTACCCCGCTGCTCCAGCCACTGGGACAGAGGGCTGCAGCACTTTGTGTGCCATTGCCACTTTCTGGATAATGTGTACACTTCCACCATCATGTAGTTTTTCTTCTTCATTTTTCATGAGAATTGGCACTAGATTAATGGTTAAGCCATGGAAGAAATGTAACGCCATGCCAGTCTGATTTATGGACCACTTAGTGCTGATGAAGCTTCAAACAAGAGTCAGACAGATGTTGCAGTTGCATTTTTCTTTATCAAAACTATCAGCTTTCTGTGTTTAACTGCTTGTTGCACCATCTCCTGCTCACCCTCCAACAGCAGTGGAGCCCGTTCCTCCACTACACTGAGGTGGCAGGTGAGATGCCCTGGCATGACAGGAGGAGCCAAGGAGCCTTGCCCAGGTCAGGGACAGATGGCAGTGCCTTCGACTCAGCTGCGTGGGAAGGGAAACAGCTCTGCTGAGACTCTGGGCTCTGGAATGACAGGCTGCTTTCCAAAAGGCACATTTTCAGAGCCATCTGCAGCCCAGTCCAGAGCTCCCCTCCCTGCCACTCCAGTGAAGAGCTTCTGCTGTGGCATGTCCACTGTCCTGGCACCGTTCCCATGTGGAGTTTACATTTGTAATTTTTCTTTTAGTCTTTCACATTTCTCTTGCTCTCCTGATAGGTCACCATGAATAGTGATTCACCGCTGATTTCAAGTTTTCCAAAACATACCTATTCTCTTCATTTTTCGTCAAAACACTTCAGTTCACCGTATAGATTGCCATTCATGAGATTAGTCAATCTGAGGTCAACTTTTAGATGTAGACATAAGGAACAAATGTGGTGGGTTTGTGTTTATTTTATATGCTTTTATATATAAAAAATCTCTCAGCCTTGGCCATATTGATCTTCACCACTGGTCTTCTCTGGCCTCCAATCGGGAGGCCTGGAGACACATTATCTGTAACGCTGCTGCTTCTTTTGATAACACACGCAGGATCACTCTCGAGGAGAAAAGACAGCGCAGAAAGAATCGCGTCTTGTAGATCTCACCCAGGGAATCTTTCTGCTGTGCCTTTTGCGGCCGGACTTGTCTATCTCGCATTGGCCTTTTTAGCCATCAGCGCTTGTAGCAAGAGTGGGTAGAGCCCTTCTCAAATCTTCATTCGCGAAGCCTCGCCATGATGATGATGATGATATATAAAAAATATAAATTTCAGTGCCAGTCTACTGCTGAGGTCCACTTGCTTGTGCTGCAGTGAAGTCCAGAAGACCCATCATCCTGACCTGACAAATGGGCACCATCAGGCTGTGAAAAACACAGCTATCTGAGAGGAACAGAGAAGCACCTGCAGAACTGCCACATTGCCCAATGCTGTGGTGGCAGCATGTCCTTGCTCCCTTCCTTGAAACTTCTCTGAGAGCAAGAGGCATCTTTACATGAAATCTCTGAAGCATATTACTTTTTATTACTTCATCATCTAGATCACTAATTACATTAAATTAGCTGATGGAGACTATTTGGGTGTATAGGTAATCATTTTTATTACCTGAACCTTTTCTGAATTATGCACGAGGACTGTGATGTTTCAGACCTCATAGTGGAAAGAGAGGATGTGATGGTTTCCTGTGTCCTCTGGCTGTCTCTCATCTGGGGCAGATGTGCCCTGGGAAATGGAGGGTTTTGAACACTTCACAATTAAACATAAAAGGTTCAGTTGTTTGTCTCCAGAAGAATCTCGGGAATAGAAGAGCCAACAGTTTTCTTTGCTTTAGCACTTTCCAAAACTGCTCTGAAATAAATTGTTACCTGTTCCTTACAAGGTTGCTTTGCTTCCTCCTTGTGCAACACAACTCTTTTAGAACAGGCTGCAAGAATTTGATACTATATTTTCAGAGAATCTTCACTGAGAATCCCCTGGTTGCAGGTCTATCCATAGAGGGGATAAATGCAAGTTCCTACTTGCATGTCTTCCTAACTTAAAAGAGCTTCTCCTCCAGACAGAGGGATGTTTCTGGTTATCGAGGTCACACTTTAGGGGGCTGCTCTGCTTGTCATGTTGCTGTACACAGACACCAGTGGCCTCTCCACTGCTAGCACCTTCTTAGCCAGCCTGGAGATGTGACCAGCTGCCCCCTGATCTCAGAGATGTGCAGGATGCTCCCTGTGTGCGGGGGGCACAGGGGATGCATGGTCACCCTGCACCTGGTGGTGGTGAGTGCTGCCCTGCTGCTCCCCTGGGCTGCTCCAGGTGCAGCTCCTGACATGCTGTGTCTCAGTGCTGTGCTTTGCCCATCAGAAGTTCCCTTCCACAGGTCTCCTTGGTGTAGGTGTCTGTGTACCGCTCCAGCCCTCCCCTGGTTTTATAAGTAAGTGCTCCTATTAGCACAACCTTTGCACATTAATGATATGTTGTGTTCCCTCTACCCCTTGAAACAAGACTCTAACAACATTAATGAAACATTAGAGTTTTAATTACACCATTATCCTATTTATTTTTATAAATAATTCCAAAGCAGTCATTAAAGTTTGCGAACTTAGGAGTAAATGACTTAAGGGAAAGAAGTCAGCTCCTCAATCTTGTTATTATCTATTGTACAATCTCCCTGGGACGCTGCTGGGGAACTGGCAGAGTTGTTCCTGTTGCTGTTGTTAAGATGATTCATTTGCTCTCAGGGTGGTAGCACACCGCTCAGTGGGACGGCACTGCAGTGCATCACAGTGGGGTTGCCTCCCCCTCCCAGCCCCTGGGAAGGTGTGTGGGGAGAGGAGAGCGTTGATCAGCCTGCAGGAGCTGGTGCCCCTCTGTCCTCCTGCAGCAGCTCTGCAAACTGCTCTTGCAGTCCCCACCTTCTGCAGCTTGCTGGCTTCATCGCAAAGCTGCAACATCTTCAAAAGACAAGGAATTCCAGGCTTGACTGTAAAGAGCCCATCATTGGGGCACTGTGTAATATTCTTTGTGAGCCGCCTCAGCTTTTCCCCGCCTCTTTCTGTCACTGTATGGAGAGTGTGGTTGTTCCTGATCTTTTCAGGTTACTTTCTGTGTATTCAAAATAGCCCCAATGTGGACCAGAAATGATGGAAGCATTGGCTCATATGAACCAAAGGTCTCTTAAACCAAAACAAATTACCTGGTGTTTATTGTATTCAGTGTTGTAGAGTTTGGAAAAAAGGTTCAATCTGAGCACACAAGGGGAGCAGGAGAGTTGCAAGCAAAGGGCCCTCAGGATAGGGGAATCCATGTGCAAACTGTCATGTCTGTCTTTTGCCACCTCTTTGAAAGAACAGCTCTGATCTCGGGGAAATTCAGGACATACTGGGATCTAATTATGATGCTTTCTATCACAGTTTTAATTAGGAAGATAAATGCAGAGAGCTCTGAGCAGGGGAGAGGCCCAATGACATAACTCTTGCTCTGCTCTCCCTGCAGAACCCAGACATCGTGTTGGTGCACTACCTGAATGTCCCAGCCATCGAGGACTGTGGGAAACCATGCGGCCCCATCTTGTGTTCAATAAACACCGACAAAAAGGAATGGGCAAAGTGGACAAAAGAGGAACTCATTGGGCAGCTCAAGCCGATGTGTGAGTACCTAGAGCCATTTTTACTTCTTTGCTGTATATTTAGAGTACAGTGTCTCTCAGAGCCACCAACCATCCCTGTGAAGGAGTCATTTGTCACCGTTCAACTCGGTTTGCGTCTGCATGCGCTTTCTTCCTAATATGCAATAGTTCTGGGATGCATGGTATGAGAGCTGCCCAGACTGTCCCCAAAAGGATCCCCTCTGCACATTGGGAAAAAAATTGTACCTATGGTCCTGCACTTTTGAGGGCTGTTTGTAGGCATCTACTCACTTTCAGAGAGCCTGCTCCGTACTGGCAGGTGGATTCCCCTAAGGGCACTTCATGTTTGGGTGGTCAGTGTCCCGTCACAGTGGGTTGCTGTAGCTTACAGAAGGCCCCATGGAACTGAATGTTTTGGAAGGGCATTGTTTCCTACAGTTCTGAACTTTGCAGTCCAAAGAGTCTGCTTAGGTGCGCAGAGTGATGGGGAAGTTTACCCTCAAACAGGCAGTTCTTTGGACCTCTCTGCATCTGCCTTGGTATATAATATTTTCTTTTGCATTACAGTTATATTGTATGCCTTCCTCTGGAGAGCATGTTCCAATATGCACACAAACAACTTTTTGCAATGAAAGAGTAGACATAAGGTGGGTCTGTAAGCAAGAGAAAATTAACTGCAGAAGCCACAATACCATATCTGAGTCAACAAATACCAGGTCTGCTTCTGTCCCTGCCCTCTGCCCCTGCCTGGGCAGTTGTGTCATGCCCAGCTTCCTGTAATTGGAGGTCACAGCCAAGGAGTGCATGCTGATGTGTCTCTGCCATCCATGAAAGATCAGTCTAATGCTGACCGCAGCCTTAGTAATCTGAGTTTGCACCGCTCCTTTGTTGCATCCCGAGCTGTGCAGGCCCATGTGTTTCTTTTCTACACAAAGCTGGAGGGCAGAAGACAAGCAGAAGAGAATAAAGAAAATGACACATTTGCCCCTGGGGCTGATAACCTTAGGCCGAAATCCAGGGTGTTGAATGTGTAGCTGAGCCTGGACAAGTACCTTAACATTAAACAGGAGAGGAAGCAGCAGCCTGTTAAAAAATCTGCAGTGCATCAAGAAAATTATGTGAAAACTACAACGAACTCACCATAAATTTAATAGCACTTGGCTCTTTTATGTCTCAGGAGGGAAGAGTGAAATTCTGCGCAATTATTCAGAGTATATATGCACATACACGTCTCTGTGTATGGGTACATATCCTGGGAAACACATCCTTAGAAATGTAGCTGCAATAAAAGCTTTGGATTCTGATCAGACCTAAAAAACAAGGAGGACATAGATAACTGTGTTTGGGGAATGCAGAGGGGCACCGCTCGCCAAGAAGCCATCAGATTTGGCTCCAGCATGGGGTGTGCCATGAAGTTCTGGAGCCAAACACGTTAGTTTCATCACATTTTTGCATTAATCATGTTCTTTCACAGACTTCACAGTTTAATTGCCTGATGTTTCCAAATTTCTCTTCCCTAAAGCAGACTTGTCAATGATTTAATCAAAGTGTTGTGCTTGGTGTCAACAGTCTTGCCCTTTTACCTGTTTTGTGTTGCTGTTCATGTTTTATTCCTCTGGACTTGGAAGCTGTGTGAGGTTTTTGTTGATGCTTTTGTTTCCTTGGTTGCTGTATCTCATACGAATTTCACATTTAAGACAAGTTATGATGATACAGCCAGGGTGTGTGTGGAGGTCCGAGGACACTCTACCTGTAGGGAGGTTCCCATTTCAGACCACTGATGTCAAATACTAGTTCTGCCTTTGGGGAAAATGCTTCCTCCTGGTCAGAGGCTGGTTGGCAGTGTCCAGCTCTTGACTCATGAGAACATATGCTTGATTGTTCAAGTCCTATTCAGCCTGGACTGGAGTCAGGTGTTAAAGCTGTTGACCTCTGTCAGGTATTAAAGCTTTTCTACCAGAATCAAAAGTAGCAGATAGTCAGTGGTGTGGCAGCCAAAGCCTGAGAGCATGTTGTCTTGGCCACGTGTGCCTGGAGAACTAAAAGTGATGTGGCAGATGGCTGGCAGGGTGAGCAGCATCAGTCTTAGAGTCCAAGCCAGACAAATACATCAAACTGGTTTTTGTCAAATGCAGAGACACCCTGACTGGGATGATCAGGGAGTTTGTTTCTTGTATCCATTATTCACTCAGCTCCCTCTTCCTTCCCTGCCACATCATCCCAAAGGCAGTCCAGGCTTCAGCAAGTCTTCAGCAGGCATCAGGGACAGGCTTTGGCTCCCGGTACCAGCCTCATCACCTCTGTGAGCAGAGCAGGGCACTGAGGTCTGGGTGCCAAGAGGTGGCTGCTGCCCTGGTCCTGAAGGAGACTGCTGAACCCAGAGAGAGCTTCTTGGCTGGCTGCAGGGATGGTGTTTCCTCATTCTGTGACTACTTGCACAGGTGGTTATGGATTAAACTCACCGTTTTGGAGTAGCCACACAGCTCTGAGAGCTTTGTGGAAGCAGCATTAACTTGTTCTAACATAGCTGGAGTGTGAACTAATTAAGAGACTGAAATGACCCCATCTGAACATCCATGAAAGGTAAATGCTGCAGATGCTCTGAGGATTTGAGGGTTTTTTCAACACCTCCAGCTGAGTTGAGACTGTAAATAATTAATCAGCCATTTTCATGGCTTTGGATTTTTGCTTTAGTTCTGATGTATTTGTCGCCTGCATTTGCACTGGGACATCCATGATCTCCTGATTGTCCTCTCTGGACTGTCACTGTTGGCTTGTCAGACCTCAGTTTGACAGTCCTCGAGAATGAAGCAGATGAGCCTGGAAGGGCTGGATACACATTGGTGATCTCCCGCAGGTTCATTACTCTCTCCTTCCAGGTTTGGAGATGAGGCCTCTCATCTTGGAGGTGTCAGCAAAGGTCATGGAGCGCAGGGAGGGCTGTGACACCTCCTCTGATGGCAGACCTGCAATAATCCAACTGTTGGGAGCATCCCAGTTGGGTGTCTGAATCAAAAGGGTTGTCTTGTGTGTTGCTTCGGTATGGATGCAACCTTTGGGGACATTTGTGCAAAGTGAATAGCTGTAATACATGAAAATTCTGTAGGAATGTTGTCCGAAACACCTGTAAGTCGTTTCAGGATGCCTGGTGTGAAGAAGGGGCCTCTATTTGGCATTGCTTTCAATTTTCCCCCCTCTTGTGCCCCGTTATAGTCTTGCTTTGAGATTTCTCTGAACAGATTAGCAGATGTCCTTAGAGGCATCTGGTGGTAAAAGCAAATTCAGTGGCAGAATCCAACTCAGCAGAATTCTGTATATAAACTCCATATGATCAGCAAATTGTGGGCCAGCTCATGTTGGGGGTTTCTCCAAATCATCCCCTTTTGGCTCTCTCATCCTTCAGCTGGCAATATATGAGTTACAAGCTCACAGCTGGTGCTACGTTGCAATCCTCGTTCCAAGTCCACTATAATTAAGAGCTATCTTCCTTTCAGAGAAAAAGTTTTTTTCATTCCTCTGCTGCATGGAAACTGAGGGCTTCTGTTTGTGCCCCCTGCACGCAGCCACAGCTGGAAAGTTTCACGTGGTGCCAGTCAGAGTTGATGCCTCCGGGCATGGGCCAATCTTGCCTCTCTCCACAGTCCCCAGTTCAGGGCCCCTGGAGGTCACCTGAACCTTCATCCCCTTATTGTTGCCACTGGAGGTGGCATCAGGTGCTGCCTGCAGCCCAGAATGAAATTCAAGTAGCAGCAGTCAGCATTAATACAGTTTCAAGAATTAAGTTGTTTTATCTTGACTTGAATTTATATTCAATTTCAGTAATTGGGTTTAAGGAGGGGGTTTATATTTAATCTTAAGAGAGCAGTTGTACAAAAGTCTAAATGGGATGATTTTTACATTCCCCAGATGGTTTGTCAGAGCTTCAAAGTGCCCCTCAATGGGGTCAGCTTAGTTCAGCTGACCACATAAAAAGCAACATGGATTCTTTAAAAGACTTTGGTTTTAGTAATGCTGACATCTGGTTTTACTGCAATAGGTTGAGTTTTTATTAAAAAGAGAACACAGTAGTAGGTGCTAGATAGGCTCTTATATTCTACTAGCCACTTGGACTTCCGAGTACCTGTGTTCACATTGTCTGCATGCCAGTATGAGCCACCTGTGCATTTAGCCAGCTGCTTGGCTTCTCTCATCTTTTCACCAACCCTTTCATTATTACTGCATGTATGTGGCCCTAAATGGGGGTCCCATGCAAAAATTGCACTTTTCCTCTCCCTCTGAGATCTGCAGTGGCCTTCATGTCCCCAGAGGAAGCTTGTTCCTGTGCCTGTATGGGCCACTCTGTAGGAAACGTGGTTTCCCTCATGGGCAAGGTTTACATACTGTAGAAACTCTGAAAGGACAAAATTAGGAATCATGATTCAGCTGGTGCATTTCAGCTGCATTTGGAGACACAACAGTGAAATAATCCCACTGAGTGTTGACAACATTCCAAGATGAACCAACCATTAGCAGTAATGGAAGTCAACTTGTGGAAACCTAAACCAAATAATTTCCTGTCCCCGTAAAACTTGGATATTAAACCAGATGCAGCAATTGCCGAGCCTCTCTGGGGAGGCTATGGGTACCCCAGCCTTTGTTTCCTTTCCTTCTGTAGTATTTTATCTGCCCTCTTAGCATTGGCTGTAGGGACTGGCAGACTCGGTTCTAGAGCACCCGCTGAGGGGGCTCCACACCTTGCTGGCAGTGCTGAGGTGGGCGGCCCCGGGAAGAGCTGAAGGCCCCCTCCGTGCAGGCCATGATTATGAGGAGGGGTTTTTTTCCCCAGAATGGCCCAGCAAAACTTCTGCTAAAAAAAAAATAAATAAACTGGAGAAATGAAAAACAAATGACAAAATTAACCCTGGAGAAACGGAGAGGCCTCGCCGGGCCCCGTGAGGGGCCGCGCGGGCCGGGCCCGCCGCCTGTGCCTTATCCGCTGGCGCCACCTGGCGGCCGCCGCGCGCCGCTCCCGCCGCCCTTGGCAGCGCAGCAGCGGAATGGCGATGGTGCCCTTGAGCCGCACCGGAGCAGGGCGAGCACCGCACACAAGGAACGGGAGAGCTGCGCCAGAGAGGGGCTTCGACTCTGCTTCTCCATGGGCGAGCAGCCTTGGATTTCGGGTGTCTGTAAATAGTGGCAGGAGTCCCACTCCAAGTAGCTCCAGAAGAGTCGTGTCCCACTGGTCCGCTCCAAGGGATGTTGGACCAAGTGTGCTGCCCACTCCCTGGGTGCATCCCACTGTATCTGAGCAAACCTTCAAGGGGAAGTCTCGCTTTGGGAGACAGACATCACTTTGAAGAGCAGCTGGGTGCAAAGCGCCCGTGTGAGTCTATGCAAAGGCATTAGCATTCAGGGGGTGTCATGAGGAAACGGTGCCATCCCCGGCAGTGAGGCTCGGGAAACCTGTCCTTCACAACCAGTAATGAGTGAAAATGGCAGGCTGGAAAATCAAAGCTGAATGAGTGTGGGCGTCTGAGTATGAAAGGATAAATCTTATGGAAATCTCCTTCAGCCAAACTGAGAAATTGGAGCAAGGTCTTTACTTCCAACACCAACACAGCAAAAATTGAAGGCTGCCATTTCCGATTGACCATTGCCGTGGAAACACCTCTCAGTGTCAAGACCTGGTGGAGCAGGATGTGGGCAGCAAGTTGGGAATATGCAGTTGGACAAAGGGCCCGCTTAGCCTTCCAGAAGCACTTTGGGGGTTTTTAAAGCACTTTTTGGCAATCAGGTGCGGCCAAGGGTAGGATGCTGAAACCTGGGTTTGCAGCAGGCCATCAGGATTCATTGAGAGGCAAACAGAAACCTGACCTTGATGATTACAGATATTCCAGCTTTATCAGTCCAACTTACCTGTTTTGTGTGGGAGATCTTGTTGTTACTCAAAAGAAAAAAAAACCTGTCAAATTGGGGTAGAGAAGCAGCACACAGGGTATAGGAAATAGCTTCATCATGTAGTGTACATGTATATGTATGTGTAAGCTGTGCTGGGGTGGATGGTACAAAAGAGCAAGATCTTTGGAACAGAAATTGGAAGCATAAAATCTTTGAAATGGTAAAGAGAAAGAGCATTCAGAAAGGGTGAAATGATCAGATTTAAATGTGGGAGGGTGTTTTAAAGACAAGTTTTGCTTACATTGCAGGAACCAGAGAGAGAGAAACAGTTTTAGCTGTTGATGGTATGGGGTCTAGAGTGAAGGTGAGACAGTGAGATAGGCTTGAGGTGATGGGGAGAAGGAAAATAACTGCAAGACTGGAGGATCGCAAAAGTTGGAGGCAGAAATAGCCAGGGGGTTGTAAGAAACCTGGACAATCCTATGTTTCTGTGTGCAAGCTTCCCTTGGCTTCTGAGCTGCCTTTTTGCTGGTAATCCAGATCATTTTTCATCCCTTTGCTCATGATGGTTGAAGTCTTGACAGTACTAATGAACAGGGAGCTGTTTTTGTTGTGTTTTCTTCGAAAGGGAAGAAGAGAAGGAAGGTGAGAGCCCATGCTCACAAAAAGAGGCCGGAGGCAGTTCTACGAAGAGCAGCATTAGTGCTCTGAGTAGTAGATCTTCCCGCAGCCTCACTTCTCACCTTTGAGCACCCAGGAAAACACCAGTAACTCTGCCTGGCTGCACTGCCTTGTGCTGCAGGCACTGCTGCACAGAGGGTGTGGTGGCAGGAGGAATGCGTTGCTGCTGTAATGCAGCAGCTTTTAGATGCCTCCATGCTATTACTGAAAAGGAAAGTGTTGAAGCAGTTCACAGCTTTCATTTTAAATTATCAGGAAGTGCAGTAGGAGTCTGAACAGGAATCCGGATTAAAATACTTCCCAGAATTTCTGCTAAGCTTCAATCTTTTTTTCTCCTTTTGTATTCATACATTATGGCTATATTTAGTCAAACATAGTTCTGCAGTGGTTTCGGTTTTTGAACCACTAAAAACCAGGAAGAGTGTGTGTGTGTATGCTTTTTATTAACCTTCCTTTCATAAGGCACTTTTTTCCCTATAGAAATCTCCTTTCCTGCTGATTCATTATGTGTCAGGAAGCCAAGCGTGACATGTTAAAAGCCATCTTGATAGTGTTTCGTATTCAGTACTAACAATTCACCAGGCAGGAGTCTTTCTTTAAAAGGGGGAGAAAGAAATCTGCATATTGGATGTGCCAAGATAGTGGATAATTTGCATTAAGCATCCAGACATTCTTTTTTTGCAATCTGTCACCCTTCACTGCCTTTTTATTTTATAACCTTCATAGTATATAGGGAGCATAAGTACTAAAAAAAAAGTGGCACCATGTGGACAGAAGCTGGAGCTGGAGCCCTTTAGGATCAGCTGGAGCAAGGCTAGAGAAAGACCTTTCCTCAGCAGCAATTGATCCTTGATGGGACTTTGCTATGCTGAAAATAATAGGCATGGACCATCCATTATGTCTTGGCTTCCGCTCACAGCTTGATTCAGACTTAAGAACCATCATCATGAATACACAAACCACGAGTTTTCACTTCCCAGCATTCCCAGCATTCACTTCCCAGACTTGCCCCCATGATATGTTGCTCATCCCAGGATTTTGCAGCATTAGGGAGCAAACGCTGCCGCCCTAATGTAAAACAGACTTTCTGTACCCAACAACACAATGCGAGCTCCCTTCTTTAGCAAAGCATTTCTGAAGTAACCTCTGAAGAAATGACTTAATGCAAACTTTCTCAGTAATAATTACAGTTCAATAACTTTATGTCATATAGCCAAAAGTATCCAAAATACCTCATTGTCAATGTATCTTTGGCAAAACTGCTATTTGAACGTCACTAGGCACAATATCACAGGTGACAGAATAACGTACCTTAAATAATAAAATGAATGTGAGTAGAGGTAGTGAAGTGGCAAGTGTATATAACTTAAACAGATATAATAATAGAGATGGAGTGTTAAGAGGAAATTCAAAACTGTGAATGTACTAGAAAGCAAAATCTGTTGGGTACAATAACAATAAATGTGGTTGTGAAGCAAACATAGAGGGACTCATTACTAAACTATCTGCAGCACTTTAAATAGTGATACGAGGAAGAATACTTGTAAACCTTGTTTACAGTATTCCTACAGGTTATCCAGCCTGGCCAGTAGAAATATGAATTCTGTAATATAAAACTAGGCCAAGACAAGATGCCATTAGGCAAAGTGACATCAGTGGGTGATGAGGGAATACAGCAACAAGTAACAAAAAAGGCAATAATACTGCTTCACAGAGCAGATCCAGGAACTCTGTTCCACTGGCAGCATGTGTGACACACTAAATGAGGAGAACAGAAGAGTCACATGATATGCTGCCCCTGTGACCATGGTCATTAGCTGTCATAAACATACTTGCATTTGCTTCTGATCTTCTTGCATGACATGAAGCTGCTTGCAGCTTGTGCCCCAGTCCTGCAGATGCTCCTGGCTGTTTGGGAGTATCAGCCCAATCTGCTGCTGCTAGCATTTTACCCCTTCACATCAGAGACCTTCACCATTCAGGGATCTGTGCATTTACTACAAAGCCTAAGTCTGTGGGACTTTTAACTTTGATTTGGTATATTCTGATTAAGGATTTTAGAACACAACATGCAAGGAATGTGCCTTGCTTGACTATGGCAAAGACACTCCTGAAAAGAAGCTGCCAGGCACGAGAACACCTTGGAAATTATGTTACCAGGCAGTACTTCCCAAAATCTGCACATGAGCTCTCATGCACACAAAGGATAAATAAATAATATCCACATATAAATTGCTTATAGAGACATTAAAGGAGACAGAAGATGCTTTGAGTCCGTTATTGTGGAAAAATATTTTATAAGTGCTACTTCCATTGTAAGGTTGCAAATATCACTGTTATGGGAAATTCTGCATCTAAAAATTTCTGAGAGGGAGCCTTTATTCAAATCATGTATCTGCATGCAATTTAGCATTCTTATTTAAATAGCTATCAAGCCCAGAGAGTCCCCAAGAAAAAAACCTTCAGTTTGCAGCATGTTCCGCAACATCACCCTCCTGTCCGTTTTCCCAAATTACTAAGAGATTGTCCAAATCTGAAAAGGAATTCACACGGTGTCTGTTAGTCACTCACAAATAATGAGTCAGTCTTCACTGCTGCCAGCCAGATCTGACAATAAAGACCTGGCAGAAGGTTTGCATGTGCTGTTACACTGGTGTATTTTGGCTGCTGATTTTACTATAAAGCTGATTTTGTTTTCACGTTAGACAGAAAACGGTTCCAAAATGCTTCTTGGAATTGTTTTGTTTTACTTCAATGCAACCAAGTCTTTTGCTGTTTTTGAGTTTTCAGTGAACTTTCCAGGCACTACGGGGACAGTCTTTGCAGGTGCACAGTCCCTGTCTGCAGCAGACTGAAATAGAGCCAGATACTCTACTGAGGTGTTTTTCTTTGGTATATACCTAATTCAGGAATTGCATTTGGAAGCTTATGGATACCAAGGAGCAGAGAATAGTAAACCAGCAACCATTACTGTTGCTTTTTACAGGTCTCCTTCAGTTCTGACAAAAGCAGCAGGAATGGGGTTTGATGGTTCTGGCGTGGTTTTGAAGTTTCTGATGGGAAATTTTACTGTTCTCTTTGCAGTTCATGGCATTAAGTGGACATGCAGCAATGGCAACAGCAGTTCAGGGTTCTCGGTGGAACAGCTCGTGCAGCAGATCCTCGACAGCCACCAGACCAAGCCCCAGCCTCGGACACACAACTGTCTCTGCACTGGTACCTTGGGTGAGTACCTCGGGAGGGCACAGAACATTGCTCAGCTTCATCCAAACTGGCAGCAGGGTTTGCAGTACTGAGGTGCTAGTTCTAATAAATGCCTTCCACATATGACCTGCTCAGAAAGACATATTCTCTTCTACATGCTCAAATTCTGTTACCAAAGCCTCAAAAATCTAGTGTTCTTCCAACCTCACCCTCTGAATTCCTTGCCCTGCAGCCCACTTTGTTGAAGAAGTGCTCAGGTGGTTAATTACAAAGTATCACTGGGCTAAGACAGGTCTTATTTTGGTATCGTGTAAATACAGATTTCTTTCCTGTTAAAGGAGATTACTTTGTTTTGAATAAGACTACAGCAGCAAGAAATAACATCCTTAGTGTTAGCATTTTATACAGACGGGGAAGCTAAGTGATTCACTTTTCCAACTCTTCTGCTTTATAGCCACCCCTTTCTAGTACTGTGTTCAACTAAAGTACATGACACATAAACTAGTCTTTAGCAAAACTTATAAAGGAAAGCTGTTAGCGCTTCAAAGGATTTATTTTTCCTTCTTTTCTTGAGTAGTTGCATTATACAATCGAGACTTTAATAAGAATGATGACCTCTGAAATACCTGAGTGTGGATTAAAATTCACCCCTTAAGGCTCAGCATTTGATCCAGGCTTGCAGATCTGAACATGAATCCTTTTATGCTTCCCTTTGATGTTTTGTCTTGTGCTAGGTCTTCTCAGTGCTTTTTAACATAACAGTATTGCTTTGTTTTGTAACGGCTTGCACATTGACACACACATTCCCAATTCCTTACTGCAGTCCACAAATACAGCAGTGTGAAAGCCTTTTCCTTGTTCCTGTTCATCTCTATACCTAGGAGAATAGAGAGATTTAATACTGCACTTAATCTCAAAAGCACTGTCTTGAACTAATTTAAGTGACCGCATTCAAATCTTGAGCACAAAATAAAGAAGTTCCCCCTCAAGGACAAGGAACAAAAGATTTAGCAAATTGCAGTGGCTACACGGATGCCTTATTTTGCCCAGGCATTTATAACTGTAGCCATTAGCTATCGGGAGGAGGTTTCTTCCCCTCCTTAGTCATTCAACAGTACCATAATTAATGTTCTTACATCATTTTAGGGAAAATTAATCAGTTAAGGAAAGAAACATCAAAAATTAATGGGCTGCTCTTCTTTAAACAGCAAAAACAGTCCCCACACCAGAGTTTCTGGCTAAGGTGCATTTGCAGACAGAATTGTTTACTTCATCATGCCTGATTTCCAAGCTCCCAGGAATACAGGTGATGTTACCTTCTGTCAGGCTAGTAAAGGCTCTGGCTGGCTTAATTTATGGAGGACTGTCCTCTGGTGACGCTTGCTTGAGTATTCTTCAGCAGCTCCAATGCTCGCCATGTGCTCTGCGTGCACCTCCCAGAGTACAACAGGTCTGTCTGTCAGCACAGAAACGGCTGAGAGCCAGAGAAACACATCACTATCCTTATGGGAAGGCAAGAATGCTTTGTATGGCTAATGTGCTTTTTCTTTAATAATTTGATCAGCAACTGTAATAGACACAATGATGACAGGAAGGTGAGGGCTAATTCCAAGTGGCAGGGTGATGCCAGGGACAGGACTGTGATATGGCGTCTGTCACCTCCAGGTTACCCAGTCAGCATCCACCCCACAGGAGCAGTTGTCAAACCTCCCAACATCAGCCAGCATGAAGAGCTGAGCATCTGTGTCATGGGGAGTGAACTCTTGTCTGTGGGGCAGATGGAACAGGGCCCTCTGCCACAGCTGGCAGCAGCAGCCCTTGCTCTGCAGACTTTGCACTGAGATTGGGCACATCTTAATAACTCTGCAACTTGTCACAGATGCCAATTCCTCTCCTCCTAACATGTTGCCTGATCAGGGCAGGGAGGAAGGGGGCAGGTGCTACATGGGGTGAGGGTAAGGGTGCACACGTGCCTTTTGTAAGATTGCTGTCGTTGCATGCAGTGCATTGGACAAGACCTGTACATCTGGCACTGGTGAGAAATTTATTTTATTTCCAAAGTTGCTTTTACTCTCTCATACGTGTGCTCACTCTCTCTCACACATGCATGTATGAGTATAGCTCTCCCTTGCTACAACCATGAGATACACAACTAGCAATGTCTTAATTTTGTATTTACTGAATGGCAAATGTTTTTGGTTTTTGGCACAGGGGCAGGAAGCAGTGTGCATCACAAGTGTAACAGTGCCAAACACCGCATCATATCACCAAAGGTTGAACCAAGGACAGGTGGGTACAGTGCTCATTCAGAGGTACAAAATAATGATGTCTCTGAAGGCAAGAACGAGCACAGTCACGGCAAGGCCTCCAGCCGAGAGAAGAGAAACGGCAAAGTGGCGAAACCAGTGTTGCTCCATCAAAACAGCACTGAGGTTTCTTCCACCAACCAGGTGGAGGTCCCTGACACGACCCAGAACTCTCCCGTGTCCATCAGCAGTGGGTTAAACAGTGACCCAGATATGGCAGATAGCCCAGCTGTCACTGGTGTGTCCAGCATGGCTGTAGCATCAGTTATGGGAAGCTTGTCACAAAGTGCCACTGTATTCATGTCAGAAGTCACCAGTGAAGCTGTGTACACCATGTCACCCACCTCTGGCCCAAATCAACACCTTCTGTCCTCAGATGCAGCTGCACAAGGACTGGTACTTGCCGTAAGTTCAGATGGACACAAATTTGCTTTTCCAACCGGCAGTTCAGAGAGCTTGTCAATGCTACCCAGCACTGTCTCCGAGGAACTTGTGCTCTCCACAACTTTAGAAGGAAATAGAAAAATTCCAGAAACCACCATGAATTTTGACCCAGACTGTTTTCTTAACAATCCCAAGCAAGGGCAGACTTACGGTGGAGGAGGTATGAAAAGTGACAGCATCAATACCAACATAAGGCAGTCACCCACAACAGAACGTAGTTTCAACTTCAATACAACCCTCACAAAAGAAATTAAAACTGAGGACACATCTTTTGAACAACAGATGTCCAAAGAAGCATTTTCCTCCACTTCTGCATCGAACACTCTCACCCTCAGTACTGGTTCAGGTTTGCTTCCATCTGGAGGAGGTCTGAGCCCAAGTACCACCCTGGAGCAGATGGACTTCAGTGCCATTGACTCCAAACAGGACTATTCTTCCAGCTTCAATCAGACCGTCCAGAGCCCTCATGTTCATCAGACCCCTTCCCCCAGCTTCTTTCTGCAGGATGCCAGCAAACCTCTTCCCCTTGAGCAAAACACTCACAACAATTTGAACGACACAAGTAGCTCATTTGTGAACACATTAGGAATCCCCAGTGTGAAAACAGAGTCCTCATCCCAAACCACTTCCAACTGTAATGGCACGGTGGAAACCAGAATAGAGTCCACCTCTTCTCTCCAGCTCATGCAGTTCCAAGCAAACTTCCAGGCTATGACTGCAGAAGCTGAAGTTCCCATGGAGACCTCCCAGCAGGCAGAAGGAAATGAAAATCTACTTAAATCAGGGGATCTTCAAGCCTGCAACACAGAACACTACTTGCAGCCTGAATCCAACGGGGGTATCAGGAATGGGAACAATCTCCCTATTCTCCAAGGAAACATGGTACAAGGACTCTATCCCGTGGCCCATCCCAGCTTAAATAACTCCTCCAACATGGAGCTTAACTTGGACCACTTTGACATTTCCTTCAGCAACCAGTTTTCTGATCTAATTAATGATTTCATATCAGTAGAAGGTGGGAGCAATGCTCTCTATGGACACCAGCTGGTGTCAGGTGACAGTGCTGGACTGTCTCAGCCTGAAGACAGTAACAGAGCGACATACAACCAGGCCGAAATGTGCATTCCTTGCTGCAGTCCTCAGCAGGCCAACATGCAGCTCAGCAGCACAGAGAATGGAGCCAGCACCATGGCATACATGCACGTGGCTGAGGTGGTCTCAGCAGCTGCGGCACAAGGCACTTTGGGGTTGCTGCAGCAGAGTGGGCGCTTGTTCATGGTGACAGATTATTCACCAGAATGGTCTTACCCTGAGGTAAGTCCAGGGCTTTTATTTGGTAATGTTTACTGCTTTATCTTTCTTTGCTTTGTTAATAAGGGCTCACAAGAACTGTTTCGTTAAAGCTTTGACAAGGTTTTTAAAATATTTCTCTTCGAAGTTGGAGCATCTGAGGCCTTTTGCTTGTCTAAGTTAATTAATTAAACCCTTCATTACTCTGAGGGGACCCCTGGTGGCCTAGCGGTTAAGATGCTGGTCTCTCAGCGCCAAGGCCGCAGGTTCAAATCCTCCTGCTTC
>JAWWLV010000061.1:3521418-3532955 GCA_035041135.1 Platyrinchus mystaceus | reverse complement strand
TGCGCAGGCTTGAAAGGTAAAAACACCTTTCCCAGATCTTCGTTCGCGAAGACTGGCCACTTACTTTACTTACTTACACTTACATTACTCTGACAGCAGGGCCCTTTCTTCACTTAGGAAGCATCTGAACAGAAATGTAATGTTTCATTGAAAGCAAAGTCTTTCCCATGTAATGGCTTCATGGTGCTACCTAGCCACGTTAGAGCAATAGAGTTTGCAAATGTTTCTGATGTTCTTAGTAGAATAATTCCAGACCTGCACTGCCTTAATGAGTTCAGCGTTTCCCTCCATCTCACTGACTTTCCAAAATCAGTCGCATGTCCTGCATGTTGAAAATGGCAGCAGCACAGGCTTTGCTGACGTGAAGGAATGCCGGAGGAAAGAGGCTGTTTGAGCCACTGATGGGAGAGAAAGGTTGTTTCGAATAAAAAAAAAAATCGTTTGTGTTTTTATGAGCCCGGCCTTGGAGCAGTGTTGTGTCTGTGTCCAACCGAGGTGTGTAATGCCTGTTCCCGCTGAGCAGCGCTATCCGGATGCCAGTGGGATGCGGCCCCGTGAGGCTGCTGGGGCTGCGCCCGGACATCCCCGGCCTTTGCCGCGCGGCGTTCGCTGCGGGCGGGGCGAGCTCGGCAGGCCCGGGCCGGGACCGGGAGGAGCCGCAGCGGGCGGGGACCGGCCCCGGGCGGCCTCGGTGTGTCGGCTGTGGCGCTGCCGGCGGCGGCCGCCCGAGGGCAGCACGGCCGCGGGGAAGGGGCGGCGGGGCCGGTGCCCGGGTCAGCTCGGCGCCGTGAGCCCTCGGGGGCTGAGCGCCATCCAGCCGTGCTCGGCGCTGGGATGGCCTCTCCTGTCATGCCTGGGTTTCTCCCTTTTTTTCCGCACAGGGAGGAGTAAAAGTCCTGATTACCGGCCCGTGGCAGGAAGCCAGCAATAATTACAGCTGTCTGTTCGATCAGATCTCAGTGCCTGCATCTTTAATTCAGCCAGGGGTACTGCGCTGCTACTGCCCAGGTAAGGAGCACCGCTCTCTTACAGCAGGTGTTTTCAGAGCCTGATCATGCCGCGTACATATCCTGACCCACTGTGAAAGGCAGCGCATAGGCATCAAGAAGCTTTTCCTTTCTCTTTGACCGAGATAGTGTGAGAAGAGCAATTTGACATCTTGATACATCACAACAGATCACAACAAATACTATTTAGAATCCCTGAATTAACTTTAAAATAATTATTTGAAGTAATTTAAAATAAGGGTAAGCATTCCTTTAGTTTTGAAGTAGCAGATTAAAGACTGTTATTTAGGGGTGCACTCACTGCTCTGCTGACTCAGTTTGGCTACATTTTGCCCTTTGTCCTTGCTACTTACAGGATGAAAATATCTCCAGCCTCCCTGGAGAGATTTTCAGTACTTCTGGCCCTCGGTATGTGACTTTTAAGTGGATGCAGAATAACTTGGCTTCATTGCTAGGCCTCTGCTTCCCACTGGAAATGCAGTGAGGCTGGTTAATCTTCGGAAACACATGATTCTGCCTCCTGCCAAAACAACCCATTAGGTGACAGATTGGATTTTGGACTCTTCAGTTGTCTAGTCCCAAATATATTGTCAAATGCCCACTCTCTTCACCTGCTCTCAGCCAAGTGAGCACATGGGGATATCCACAGGATAATTCCTAGCCATGGGTTTCTGCGTGGAGTCCTCTGTCTTACCACATGCACTTTCCTTTTAGCTCATGACACTGGGCTCGTGACTTTGCAAGTTGCCTTCAACAATCAGATCATCTCCAATTCTGTGGTGTTTGAATATAAAGCCAGAGCTCTGCCAACCCTGCCTTCCTCCCAGCATGACTGGCTGTCCTTGGATGGTAAGAGTGTGATATTCTTTAAGAAAGCTTATCAAATGTAGGACTGTGAGCAGCTCCTGGAGGAGGGGGGGAATATGTAGAGGTGCAAGTTTGTGCTGAGGGAAAGGGCTGTGGCAATATTAATTAAAGTCCTCTCAACGAAATTTCTTACTAGTTCTTTCCATGGGAACAAAATGTTTCTGTCCTTCATGACAAAGGGGTGTTTTCTTTGTCTGAATAGAAAGCTGATAATTTCCCTGAAACGGGGACTACCCAGTCCCTAGCAGGACAGAACCATTTACCCTGGATTTGTCTTTCCTGAGAACTCTGAAACTTGAGCTTGTCTAGAAAACTGTGTATTTATTAAGCAGAAAGTGGGGAGATCCTGAGACATACAAGAGGGACATTCTAAGTAAGTTGGGGTGGTCCCGCCTCCAAAGATTTGCGTGGTATTGCAGAGTAAAGAGAGGTTTGTGACGTGACTGTAGAGGAACACTTGCGAACAGAAATGGAAATGGCTCTTAATGAGCAAGTACACATAGTCTTATGTTCAGCATCAAAATCGAGTTTGCTTGACTTCAGAGTATTGTGAGAGTCTGCAGGTGCTTTTCACCTGCCACCGAGG
Organism: Platyrinchus mystaceus; assembly: GCA_035041135.1. NCBI lineage: Eukaryota > Metazoa > Chordata > Aves > Passeriformes > Tyrannidae > Platyrinchus > Platyrinchus mystaceus. The sequence goes on along the minus strand of JAWWLV010000061.1, from coordinate 3,530,495 downwards.
CCTCTGCTGCCTGTGGAGTACAACCAACACTGTGTGATGGTGATTGATACTCAGCTGTTAGCAATCTCTCCAGTGTAGCATGCTACATGGATAGGTTTTAAACCCCTTGTTTGACAGTTCCCTCAGTGCTGATCAATTCAGAGGAGCTGAGAGGTGGCTGTGAGTGCTCTCTCTGGTGTCCCTGCAGTTTGTCTGGGAGCTCTTGGTTAGCAGGCCAGCTCCCAATTAGAGATTGTTATGCTGTGCTGATGGTGAAAGGGAGGGAGACTGCAGCAGTGAACAAACTAGGGCATTGCTAACAGGGAGGGGGAAAAAAAAAAGTAAGAGGACCGCTGCATTGCAGAGGCCCTTCAGGGAATAAGACTGAATAATTATAGTAACCATGACTTATTGAAGCCTCTGCCTTGATGCACAATGCTCCAAAGGGAGCAAATTACACTTTCATTTAAAGGACCAGCAACATCTACCCATTTATTGTTTGAGAATAAATGTTAGCTTAGCTAGCTAAGATATAAGCTAATGTCAGTTGATTCTATCAATTGAATAAATACACAAATCCCTGTCTTCTCTATTTGCTTTAATTTCCCTGCTTAAAATCCTTGCCCTACTGCCCATCATGTAATCTTGAGAGAAGATTTTCAAGGAATATTTGTAGTGACAAAATATTGTCAGGAATTTTAAAATTCTTTTTAATTAACTCAGTGGAACACTTTGAGTTCCTTTGCAGTGCACTGTTAAAATACAGTTCATGATTCCAGCTGGAATGACCAATACCAGAAAGGCAATGTTAACAGTCATATCCCAGGAATAGCATTGGAAAAGAACAAGCAATTTCCATCTCACCTAAGTTTAAATAAACAATTCTCTTCCACAAATCTCTTTATTTTAACGTCAGTGACATTCTGTATATGGACTCTTATGTTTTCAGTTACATTAAGACAAAAAAACTGCTTTTTTTGGAGCACAGCACAAGTACTGGCCTTTGGGATCAGGGAGCAGTCCTGCAAATGACTGGGAAGTGTTGTGAGACCATTTTGCTCCATTCTGGTGCTTCTAGGACTGTATGGAGCCAAGTACAGGAATTCACAGAGAAGGATTTTGAAGGTGGCAGCATGTCTGGTGCCACCCTGTGAAGGGCTCTTTCCTTTGTCTGTGTCTGCTGCGCCGTGAAGGATAGTGCACCCTGCTCTGGCCTATACAAAGACATGCTTGTTTTATTCTAAGTTTTCCTTATTTTACCCCATGGATGAGTTAGATCTTTTACAAATGGGCACTTGACACCAGCTGCTGATATTCTTGCTTTTTTTTTTCTAGGTAATTAGAATAGTGGTGTTTTTTCTTTTCAAAGCAAGCCTTCCTCCTCATAAAGGAAGCACTCCCATGTGATCCTGTTCTCCGCTCATAAACTTGGCAGCCTTTTCTTTTTTCTGTGTAGAATTGTCAGTTTTCTGAAGTCATCATGTGCTTCTATAGCCATTTGACCTCACTTTTCATTCACTGTCTGTAGAGAGGTTCTCTTAGAAAAACAGAAAAGCAAATGAGGCCCCTTCTGAACTGAAGGGCAAAGATCTTCATATGGCAGATGCATAACAAATTATAAAGGCATTTCAGTGCAGATTCCCAGTGGAAAGCATGTGTATTTGCCCTCCGTTGAAGTCTTTGCTGCTTTCATAAAGTGTCTGAAGAGATGGTGTTTCCCTGGCATGGGATGTGATCAGAAATTCCAGGGAAATCGGTATAGGTGCTCTTAGTGCACTTATGCATCTGCAGGAAAGAGAACAAGACTTAAAAATAGGGGCAGGCCATGTGTGTATTGATGAGTCAAGCGTGTATGGCATGGACAAAGGTGTGACTGGTACTGAATGTAAATGGCACTTGATGCAGGAGCACTTGACAGGCAGCCTTTTAGCTACTGCTGGTTTCTCAGTTTATGATCTGGCTGACTTTCCCAGCTGGAAAACATAAAAAAGACCAGGGGGAGTTGGTGGCTCACTCATGTTAGCATGACATGGCCATACCTGTGGTATTCAAACTCTTATTTCGGCATGCAGGTGGTAGATGGAATCATATGCACTCACATTATCTGTGACCATACAGTGTGCATGTGCTACCTGTGGCATTCCACAATTTGACAGTACATGATTTCTGTAAGGTCATGGTAAGCATGCAAGGTGGTAGATGTTCATCACCAAAAACCATGGCACATGTCTATTTAGCAGGACCAGATGCCCTTCTTAGCATGCAGAAATAATGAGATGCAAGACAACAGTCATGTAGGAGAGATGTGTTCAGTATCACTGAGGTCCTTAGGAATGTTGTTTTGCAGCTGTAAGAGACTTTTGGTAGAAAAAAAGTCCATGTTCATAAACAGTATCACTGTTTTTCACTCATCTTTCCATCTGGGTAAAGGTGACTGGATGTTTAACTTTACATCTTGAATTCTACCATAAAAGATTATCTATTTGGGTTCTCTTTGTGAAGAGGAATAAATGTTTTGTACCATGTTATAGGGCTACCATGCAGCTCACTGGGACATGTGAGCATTGATAGAGGATAAGATACCTTGCTCCTTCCTAGGAACTACACAGTACACTTAAGTTTCTATTCATCCTCCTCTCTGCTGACTCCTCTGCAGTATGGAGGCTTTGTCTGTTCTGTATATATTCCTGCTGAGATTTCTTGGGTGTTTTTTTTCCTTTCACACACTATTGTCAAGGACACAGTTTCAGGAAGTCAGTTTCCTACTGCTCTGACTGGAAATGCTCCCAGACTGCTCTTTTCCATTTTGGCCATAATGTGAGTGAATTGATGCGAGGAGCATTTAATTTTCTGTGTGGAGTGTTGTCTTCTGAGCCAGCCTGATTTCATGGTCAGACATCCGATTCCTCTGGGATGTGTTTGTTCTCAGGCCGATGTCTGAACATGCCCTGCTGCCCCGAGGAGTCTGCCGTGGAGCCCGCGGCTCCTCTGTGGATCGTGGGACTGCACATTCTCCGGAATTGTCAGGTTTTAACGCTCTGCGAATTTGCCTTATTAGAGCAGTTAGTAAAAGTACATATATTGCGTGTGTAGCGAGGTGAGGAGAACTGTGTGTACGAGGCTGGCTGCGGGAAGGCGACCGCAGGTATGTCGCGCCCCAGGCCCGCTCGCTGCCGCTGGCCGGAGGCGGTGTAGCCGCACGCTGCGGGAGCGGCGGGAGGAGCGGCGGGCGCGGCGGGCGCTGCCGCTGCCGGGGCCGCGCGGTAAACACGGCGTTGGCCGCCAATGGGGGCCGGTGACGTCAGGGCGGGGCGGGCCCGGAGCGGGGCAGGGCCCTCCCGGCCGCGCCGCGCAGACAATGGGAGGTGGCGGCAGCCGCCGCCGCTGAGCGCGGCGCGGGGAGCCCATCGGACGGGGCTGGCATCCCGCTATGAGGGGAGCGGGGGGCCCCGGCGTGGGCTGAGGGTGGCGGTGGGACCTCGCGCCCCAGTTCCCCGCCCGGGCAGCCCGAGCAGGAGCGCTCCGCGGCGCAGTCTCGGGGCTCCGCCACCCCCGCAAAGTGCCCGGGCGGCCCGGGGCGGGTACCAGCTCTCGGGGACTTGGCGGGTGCAAGAAGGTGTCTGGCGCGGCGATGGGCCCGTCGGCGCGCCCGGGGTGACCGTGGCGGCCGCCGACTCCCAGCCCTTGCCTGACCCGCTGCCCAGGACGCCGCTGCCTTCTGGCCGCCGCCCCCGCGGTTCTTGTCGCGGGCTCCGGCGCACGGCGGGGCGGGCGGCAGCCGTGGACCGGCAGCGAGCCGCCCGAGGCTGAGGCGGCGCTGGCCCCGGGGCGGGCGCGGGGCGGCGGGCGCGGGGCGAGGAGTGGCCCTGTCCCCGCATGCCGGCCCGTGTCCCCCGGAGTCGGCTGCCGACCCCGGCCCCGCGGCTCCAGCTCTCGGGCGGCCGTGCTCGCCGCCATGCCCCCGGCCGCTGAACGGTGCCCGGCATCGTCCTCCGGCGGGGCCGCCCCGAGCCCCAGCCTGAGCCATGCCGGCCAGCGCTAGCCCGTCCGCTGCGGCCGCCGGGGCGCAGGGGGGACACCGCTGACACCCGCCGGCGCTGCGGCAGCACGGCGGAGCCTCCAGCTGGCTGCGAGGATGCGAAAGACGACAACCAGGTCTGGGGGGGAGCCTGCTCAGCCCGCCCCTGCTGAGAGGGCTGCGCCAGATGCTGGCTGGAGCCTCTGCTGATGCCTTGTAGACTCCCAGGTCAGTCCTCTGGTGCCAAGTGTTGTCACATTATTTACCTGGAAGCAGGTAGAGGGACTACAGAGGGGTCCGGGACCCCCAGCCTTTTGCAGGTGGATGTGCAGATGTGACAAGGTACTGCTTCTAGTAAGTATTACAGGATAATGTGTCATGCAGTGGTTGTTTGAGTTTAAATCTGCATGCTTCTGTGTTGTCCCTCACTCTGCTGCACTTCCAGTGTAACTGCACGCTTGCTGCTCGCTGTTCCCCCCCGTTTCCTGTGCCCCCAGCTGTGGGACATGGTCGTGTTTCATTCCACTCGCCCTCTCTCGTTGGTCTCCAGCCCCTCCTGGGTGATGTTTCAATGCAGACTCAGAGTTGTGACAGCACTTTAATTGTAGCATCACGTGTGCAGGAGGACAGATTACATCTGAGTGCCTCCAGCTCACAGCCCTGCGTTCTGGGCAGCTGGTTCAGCAGAGGAGGAGGTCGGTAGCCCAAACCTTGGGGATCTTAGGCATGCTGGAAGCACACACCTACTCTGCACCACATTATGGCAAAACTTGTTTTGCAGCGCGCTTCATCAGAAAGAGGGACTGGGAACAGGACTTCAAGAGACCCTGTAGGTCACTCGCAGTTTAGGTGTGGTAAACGTGGCTGATGTCAGACTTTCTGAAAGCTTCCAGTGAAAGAGATCTTGGTTTCTTTTGCTCACCTGGTCCGGTGACTCTTGAGGTTGTAGTTTTAATGAGAGAAAACTTGAGTCCGAATTGTTACTGTACACGTACATACATACCATACACAGTACTATAAGCACAGATACTGCATAACATGGCATGAGTGTTTTTTTCCTGTTTATAGCTCCTTTAGCATGTAGCCCTTAGAGGAGGGAATCTCCAGGAGCTGTAGGTAGTAGCTGTGTGCAGGTGAGTAGCAGCACAGCATGTCCTCCTAGGCTGTTGTGCTTTGCATACATCCAAAAGCACATCTTGCACATCTTTCATATTGGCATCCATCGGAAAGCCAATTTCTGACTGGAGATGCGGAGACTGACCTTAGGCAGCCAACGTTTTACACAAGTTACAAAATAGTACGTGCAGTGATGTCTTTAGCAGTGTGCCCTATCTCTGAAATATAGAAGTCCACATGGCATGTCTAAAATCTTCCTTTGTTTGCTAAACTAGCTGTTCCTGGATAGCTTTAAAATCTCACCCTCTCTAAGACCTGAGGAAGAGAAGCCTGAAAAATTGGGCAGCAAGTGCTTTATTGAAAAAGTCAGCCTGAACCACCCTCCTTCTCTTCTCTAGTAATGGCATGATAAAGAAAAGTAGAAAAGTGCCCCATTTTGAGGGAGCACTGGCTGCTGGGGATGATAGAGAGGAACAGAGTAGACCCAGATGGCACGAGAGGAATAGCTGAAGTTCTGCACCGTTGGAAGAACTTCGGAAAAAGAGTTGCCAGTAAGAGCCTTGCTAGGTGGATTAATGGCTTAAAATCACTGGCAATGCCTGTATGTGCAGGATAGTATGACTTCATTATTCTTGCCCATGCCCAGTAGCGTTCATTTCTTGTGTGAAAGCACGGACTTTCTTCAGCTGCTGCTTCAGGCTCAGAGTGTACGCACAGTGCTTTCCTCATCTCATGCCTTGGTAGTTGTGGCATTTCTTGCTAATCAAAAGGACTGGAAGTGTCCTCCCTCATTAGCATAGATACACATTTGTCCTAGAATACGTAGTAAAAATTTTAAGTGTTTTCATTTGCTGGTGGAGATCATGACCTGGAACAACTTGCTGCTAAAGAGAGGTTCTTGTAAGGTGCATTGAGGATGTTACGGCAGTTTAATTTCAGAAATAGGTGTTCCTGCAACACTGACATCTCAGAAATCGGTACTAAGTCAGATCAAATTCATACTGCAACATGGAAGGTGTTCAGGGTTTGTACTGTATAGAAAAATTTAGCAAGGTATTATAGACCAGTGACAGATGATTTGGGAAACAGGAACAGAACAGTGGCACTCGGAGTGATATGTCCTTACACTGCTTCCAACCCCACCCACAGGTTGCCCTGGATGAGAGAATATGGAGAGTCTTGCTTGCTCTGCAAAACAGAAAAATGTCTTTGTGCTGCATGTTTTTTTTTACAATGCTCAGCTGTCACACGTGTTCAGTTCAGACTGTGTGGGTTCATGCAGTGAACGATTTAACACAAACAGTGCCGGTAAAGAAATGGCACATGCTGAGAAGCCAGAGCCCTCAGCGTGGCTTCTCCCTGCTAGAGTATTTAAGCACAGTGCTTGGAACACATGCATATCTCGCACACCACCGTTAGTTCAGTGGTTAGACAATGGTGGGGGAATAATTATATGCTGGGCAGATGCAGCCCCCATGGAATGTGCAGGAAAGTGTGGACTCCCTTTAGTTGTTCCAGTCAGATACTGTCTGTCATTTTGGTTGTGCGACATGGGAAAAAACCCACAAACATCCAGGTAAGAATGTGAAAAAAGAACAAGTGGTATAGACACCGCTTGCTCCTAAGAAGTGCCAATTTATTTTTCATCTATATTTTCAGCAGTATTTCCTCTGTAATAGTTCTAGCTGCACTGCTGAGTCACAAGTGGCATAGACGGTTTCTTGCTGTTAGAAGCTTGCATGGCAAAAGGACAAAAGATCCCTTGGAATCTGTACTTGTCCAGTACAGCAGTATGCAGAGATTAGAAAAGCAGCTCTCCATGCTATTTCTTAAACTTGGCCTGTCAAGCAAAGGAGGACTTGTCACTCACTGCTGTGCCTTGGTATCCTCTTAGCTCCATGCCCTGGACCATGGTGGTGTTTTGGGTACCACACAAAGGAAGTGCAGGAACTGATGCTTGATGAACATGTGCCTTTACTTCCTGTTGTAATAAAGCACAAGTAAAGGCGGTGCTCTGATCTGTGCCCACCCGTTGGGGACACTGCATGCACGTCAAAACCAGAAATTCTAGAGCCTTTAGAAGAGGCCTTTGGATTAGATGATGGGGAGGGCTGTGCAGAGGAGTGGGTTGTCATGGGGGGTGTGGGTGAAGCATTTGCAAGTGCTGTGTTTTAGCTCCCCTTTTATTAGAGCGTCTCTGCAGTCAAGAGCTATTATCAGGCTGCACAAGGAGTGTGCTTCTGCAGCCCCTAGTGAAAACTTGTGTCATGTGAGTGGCTGGCATCTGTTTAGATTCTTACTGAGGAAGTTCAGTGTTTATTGGAGGACTCCAAGGGAGAAAATGGAGATGTGACTTCCAAAATCTAGGAGCCTAAACTAACTACTTTGCTCGCTGCATTTTCCATTCACTGTGCCTGCCGTGGTGGCTCGTCAAGCTGTTGGTGCAGGTCTGCTTTCAGTTCATCATGAAGGGTTTTGGCCAAGAAAACACTACTAGATTAAATGATCTCTGCTAAGAAAACCTGGTAATGTGAAACAGTCCAGGTTGTCTGGGCATAACTGTGCAAGCATACATGCTGTAGCTCTGTAAGGTACTAACTGATGTAAACAGCCATGTAGCCTTAGAGGATTTATACCAGAATAGTTTTGCATCTCTAGAAATGTTTAGTGCATAACCTGCTATCATTACTGTGATCAGTAGTAAGCTCTCTCACAGTACAAATGAAAATGAAGCTTGTTCTGCACTTAAAAGATGATTCATGTTTTAGGGAAATGAGTACGAGACTCAAACCAATTTCTTAGGACTGGTCAAAACCTGACCGAGCAACTCCTCCTGGTCCCTCTCTGCTCGGACAGTTCAGCTCCCTGCAGGTTGTCACCACCTCACCCTCTTACGCTAGGGAATGATGGTGAGAAGTAATTTTGGTGTTACATTGTATCTTTTCTGGAAACTATTCCTCTTCAAATTTAACAATAACAATGTCCAGAGTGTTCTCTGTGAAATTGTGAGGTGTCTTGGAGATAGAGAAATGTGATTATTTGCATCAGCTTTGGTGGAGGAAGCCTTGAAGAACAGCTTCAGAAATGCTCTCTGTAATTTCCTAAAGAATATTGTAATATTTCTTAGATTGATATGTAAGGGAAAAACTCAATATCCAATTTTTTGGCTCACAAGAAAAAATACTAAATTCTGTCATCAAAAGCAGAGTCCTTGGGAAAATATGCATATATGTATGTATATGTAAATATGTGAATATGTTCATATCATGCATCTTTGCTGCCTTTGGACAGAGTGAGGGTGCTTCCAGAGTGAGACATCTCATTGGGCTGGGGCTGTCTAGATTTCCTGTATAATATAACAGGATAAAAGCTTATTTGGACAGTGATTTGTATGTTGTTGAGCTGTTGTCTTCAGTGCACTGCAAGAGAGGTGCCTGTCATGAGATCTTATGTCAGCTTAAAAGACAAAGATGTGGAAACTCTGTTCCTGTAACTTCAGTGCCTGCTAAGCAGGTGGCCCTGCACAGACCTCTGAAACAAGCAAGAAAGAAAAGACTGTGACTAGCAAAATGAGAAATAATACAGGATAAAGGGTCTTGAACTTCTCAGAGCGATACCTGTAACATTCAGTCCTATGGCTCTTATAGCCCATCTCTCAGTTATTGCAAAGCACATCTGTTGGCTCATTAGCAGTGTGTGAACTGTGCTGGCCATGGTTCAAATGCTGCTAATCCAGTGTGTGCCCAGGGCTAGGTGATGGAGAGGACCCTTTCACCTCATCGCTGAGTCCAGGGGGATTCTTGGGAGAAGGTGTCCTGTCTCTTGGCTGTTCCTTGGTGCTTAAAGTATCCTTGTTTTCTTTTGTTAAGGATGTACCAACTCTTGTAGGGGACCCCCGGTGGCCTAGCGGTTAAGACACTGGTCTCTCAGCGCCAAGGCCACAGGTTCTAATCCCGGTCCCCCG
>JAWWLV010000061.1:3486045-3521318 GCA_035041135.1 Platyrinchus mystaceus | reverse complement strand
TCCATTGCGCAGGCTTGAAAGGTGGGAACACCTTTCCCAGATCTTCGTTCGCGAAGACTGGCCATTTACCTTTTACCAACTCTTGTAGCATAGCTAGTTGCTGTCTGCCCTTTCCCATTTTCTCTCTCTCTCTCCCCCCCTCTCTCCCTCTCTCTCTTCCCCCCCCCTTCACCTCCCCTTTTTTTTAATTTTTTTTTTGTAGACAAATGCAGTGCATGCACTTCAAGTGCCCAGTCCCTTTTGAAAGGGACACCTTGGTTTAATTGATACCATAGAGTTATGAAAACACTCTACATAAATAATTTTGAAATTGCCATCAGTTGTGGCTTTGTTCTAGCTGCTTAGGCCACAGTGTTGATCACCTGGAAAATGGGCAGCACAAAGATACCTTCCCTGAGCTGCCACCCCACTAACCTCATTTGCTGCCTGGAGCTTTCTGATTTGAGGGTGTGCCCTGAGCTGGGTAAATGCTGGCAGTCTCTGCTACACACTGAGAGGGCCCTGACTCCCTGCACACTGTGCTGGCACTCCAGAATGTTTGTTTCCGCTTCGCATTTTACTAATCGCGGCATATTTCTAGCCTGCCTGATCAGGTCAGAATCAGGTAGTCCTGCCCTAAATACTTTCCAGGAGCTCTGACAGGTGTCTCAATAGGAATACCAGATGCTGTTTCAAATTCTATTTCCTAAGAAAAGTTCCTGCTTTTATTTCTTTGGTTAAGTATTTCTGTCTGGGGACAGTGCTGATGACAGACATACCTTTGGTAACTTCAACCTTCTGACAGTAACTGACAGGAAGTTCTCAGGATCTTTAGCTTGGAATCAGGAAAGGTGGAGGCTTCGTTACAGGTCATGGAGCCCAGAGAGAAGAGTCTGGAAAACAGACACAAACATAGGGCCCTCCAGTTCTGTTTCACGGTAGTTTCAGCTTGGGAAAAAAAAGAGGGGGGGGTGGGGGGGAAATAGTAATCTGCACAGTGTGCTTCTACATCTTACTGGAATAAGTTTTTCCTTCTGTTTCCAGACATACAGAATAATTATTCTCTCTTGACCTCTAAATGAGTAAGGAGCAAATCCACAGAATCTTGCAGCCCTGGGCTTGTTGATCTATAACAATGATTCAAGCCAAATTTCTTCTTTTAAAAAGATTCTACTTTTGCCTGTATGAAGTTGAAGGCTCAGATGCAATACCTGGCATATGTTGCCACTCTCAGCTCTAATAAAATGCAAGTACTGGTACCCAGCTAGAGAGAGTAGCATTGCCTGTGCAGAACAGAGCCCTGTGTGGCAAACCTGGACACTTTCCCAGGTGCCTGAGCTGTCACAGCTGTGTTTGCACATGCCTGCAGTGAGAGGAGCTGCCTCATTATGGCCAGGTCTGTGCCAGTCTCTGCAGTGGACGTGCTTCGCCTGGCAATGGGGAGGGAGGAGACAGCGGCTTGGACTGCACTGCAGCACACTGCAGCACTCCTGGAACAAAGATGTGCTGGGCAAACAGGACTTGTGTTACTGCCATGTGCTGACCACGGCTTAGGGAGACAGGGCCCTGCGACTGCATCAGCACAATGGGTATTTCCTTATGTAACTGTCAGGCCTTTCCCAGAGGCTTTGCAATTAACACAACAACTGAAGGATTAATAAGGCGCTAATTATAAGTGGTTTGGACTAGTGAGTGCACCTCTGACTTGAGGTTAGACAGGAGGTGTTGGCCACAGTCCTTTGTCCCTGGCTCTTGAGCAGCCAGGGTGGGGTGCTGAAGCTGGCCAGAAGGGAGTGAAGCTCTTATCTGCTGTCAAACTACAGCAGCCTCTTGGTGAGATGGGGACATCTCCAGCTAGTGGACCTGAGCTGTCTCATACCAGTGATCTGCAATATAGTCCTTAGTGCAGTATAGCAGAGATCCAGATGTCTCCAATACCCTTTAGTAAGAGTTGTGCCTTGGAGCATAGCGTACAAGTACTCTGCAACCTTCCAGGGAAGACTCTGTGTAACCAGGTCACTTGGAGAAGACTTACTTGTTTAAAACTTGATCAAAGCTTGTCCATTTTGGTGCACATATTCCTTTTGCTGTCAAGTGGGCTTTGTTCTGGGGTTGTCAGTGTTCTGTACCACCACACCATCTCCATGGATGCATGAAGCCAAACAGGATGAGGGCTGTCTTTTCCCCCCACTTTACTACATATGCCATTGGCTTGATAGCAAGATTCATTAAATGGTCCCTATCCACAAAACAATCCTGCCCAGCTTCATGAGCTGCATGAAGCTTATCCCTTATGGGTCACAGGACAGGTCTCTGTGTCTGCAGCCACTCCCTCTGCGGTGACTGGCCTTAACCACAGAATCATTGCCTCAGTGGATCTCTACAGCATCAGGTTCAGCAATGATCTATTAACCTGTCTGAATCTCCCTGCTCCACCATTCAAGTGTTGGTAGCTGTAGGATAGTGCTATGTTATAGCACAAGGAGAAGAAAATCAGTAGCACAGCCCTGAGACTTCTGCAGGGACCAGAGCCCAGAGTTGCTCTGCTTTCTCGAGTGATGTTACGGGATTGTCCATGCCTGTATGCTGATTTCTGGTAGTTCTGTTTCTGACGCGTGGCTGAAGCCTGCCAAGAAAGGGAGCCTGCCCTGAGCAAGTGCCCTGTTAAGGCTCCTTTTCCTAAGCACAAAAGGAAGCAGAAGAGTCATTTTCCTCCGTACCATTATTGCATGATTCCAGGAGGCAAGCCAAGCTGAATTCAGGAGTCTTGTAAAGTAGGGGGATGACTCTTAAATGGCAGATATGATCCTACTGATGCTCTCTGAATGGCTATATTTGCTTAGAGTTTATTTGTGTTTTCAAAGACCTTGCATTAACCCTGTCCATTATTGTGTGGATACAGCTGGACTCACAAAGGGATCTGTCTTTTACCTGCGTTTTTCATTTTTCTGTCTGTTTTTTGGAGGTTCCCTGGAATTGCAGTCAAAGGGTTGCTGCGGGAACTTGAAGAGCTAGGATGCTGCAGGGCAAGTGTGTGTGTGGATTGCCAAGCAGAGCAAATCTCCTCTGTGACTTCCAGGATAGCTGTTTGTGGCTTCCTATGGCTGTCAAAACCTGAGCTTCCTTTCCGTGGAAATATCCTTATTCTGGCTTTCTCCAACCTAGATAACCAGTTCAGGATGTCAATATTGGAGCGACTTGAGCAGATGGAGAGGAGAATGGCTGAAATGACGGGCTCCCAGCAGCACAAACAAGGAGCAGGAGGCGGGAGTAGTGGGAGTGGGAATGGTGGAACGCAGGTCCAGGTATGAACGCCACTGTGTCCGGAAATGGCAGCTTTATGCTTTCTTACCAGAGTTTGTTTTCTCGGGGGGAGGGGTTTGGAAAGGATTATAGTTCATCCTAAATAATAAATCTGGTTTGTGGGTGTCTAACAGCAATTGGTTTTCAGTCACATTGGTCACTGTCTCAGTACTTGTAGAAGCAGAAAGCTGCCTACTTGAGGCAGGGTGCAGCTCCTCTCCATGGCTAAATTGGGATATGTGTGGTGTTTCAGTGCGTTTCTGGGACTGGGACCCTGGGCAGCTGCTTTGAGAGCCGCGTGGTGGTGGTGTGCGAGAAGATGATGAGTCGTGCTTGCTGGGCAAAGTCCAAACACTTGATCCATTCAAAGACTTTCCGAGGAATGACACTGCTCCACCTAGCCGCTGCCCAGGGCTATGCTACACTGATCCAGACCCTCATCAAATGGCGGTAAGACCCGGTCCATTGGACTCTGGGGTTTCAGTACAGGCATGGCAGAAGCATATATAAACTCTGCTCGGTCCACATTTCTGGTTGTCCTGTACAAACAGTCAAGTCCCTGAACTTGTTCCCATTCCCTGATCTGACAGGACCAGTCTCTTGAGAGAGTGAGTCCAATCACTGGATATATCATGCTCTTCAAGTCTCTGGTGGAGGCACTATCTGGAGTATATATGTGTGTTGTGGGCATGTGCGTGGCCACTTCTCTGTGGTATGGTGCATTGGGTAAGGCTGTGCTTAGGCTATGATCCTGACATGGCTACAGAGCACCATTTGTTCTGTTGTTTCCCCTGCAGCACTAAACATGCAGACAGCATCGATCTGGAGCTGGAAGTTGACCCTCTGAATGTGGATCATTTCTCCTGCACTCCTCTGGTAAGAGCAGAGTCTGAAACTTCTGAAAGATTCTGAGGACCCTCTGGAGTTCTTTCTGATGTGTTATTTTCCTAATGTGTTTCATTCTCTGGAGAGTAGATGTTTCTTGTGTGTCTCTGCTTTGTACATGGTAAGACATGGTACTGTCAGCTTCCTGGCATTTTGTTTTGAGAGAGCACACAGAACAAAACCTTGTCATTGAGTAACATGAGGAAAGGGGACAGACAAGTGGTTCTGATTTGTGTTCTACACAATACCTAGTCTCCACTATTGTGCTAGGAAAAGAACTCTGCATGACTTTTTTCACATTGTTTTTGTGACGGTATAATTGTAGAGGTTGTAAAGTCATTACAGTATCTTGGTCATTGGAATCATGAAATGGCGACTGAGAACTTAGACAAGTAAAAAGCCAAAGCAGGTGGAACCAGAATTTCCAGTTTACAACAGCAAAGTATTGATTTTATTGTTCCCAGCCTTTGGTCCTGTCCGCATGTTTCTGACCTCAGAGATTCCTTTGCGTATGAGGCTGTTCTGTCTCTGCAGTGATGCCGAAGTCACAAAAAAACCCCCCGAATCAACCCAAAATTTATTGCTAAATAAAATACTGTCACACTGTCAACTTTCTTTGGCAGATGGAGGTTTCTCTGTTGTAGGACAGAATAGCATGTATTTGGTCCTCTGTAATGGCCTTTTGTTGGGATGGTACAGTTACAAAAGTAATTTGCTGGCTTCATGCCATGGTTATGTTTATCAGAGTCATTTTTCCATGAGCTGGGGACCAGACTCCACTGCATTAGCAAGAAAGGAAGGAGAAGGCAGGTTGCCTTAATGGGTCAATTATCTTTTCTTCTTTAGATGTGGGCATGTGCCCTGGGCCACATGGATGCAGCTGTTGTGCTGTACAAGTGGGACCGCCGAGCCATCTCTATTCCTGACTCCCTTGGGAGACTGCCACTGGCCATTGCTCGGTCTCGGGGCCATGTGAAGTTGGCAGAGTGCTTGGAGCAGCTACAGCGAGATGAACAAACTCAGCTTGGTCAAAACCCCAGGATTCAGTGCCCCTCAAGCACAGACTCCAACACAGAGAACTGGGTGTCCCAGTGGCACAGTGAGCTTGTTGCCTCTCAGGAGCCTCAGAAGGGAGTCACAGTAATTTCCAGTACAAACACAGGTAAAACAAACTGGAGGGCATGCACTGTTTTGCTGTCATTTGACATGTGGAAACATGGGACAAGGAGGTCACCTGAACAGTGGATGCCACCTGTAGCCCTGCTGTCCATGCTTAATTCTTTTCTTGTGCTCTGTACACTTGCATAAGCATCAGGAAGAGGAGTGAATGCCTGCTTTGGAAAGAGACATGTATCTTAGGAGTATTTAAGTCATTATCTTCCCTGGTGATTGTTACTCCCTTTGCACTTCCTGTTGGGTGTCATGGATCATGGCACAAACTTCACCCTGCAGCTCTGAGGCAGAAGCTGTTCGTGTTCCTGTAGTGATTGTGGGTTGCATGTTTAGTTTTAATTATTAATCTGTTTGTTTCCAGAGCTGAGACGGCCAAGATCAGAACCTTCCAGTTATTACAGTAGTGAGACTCAGAAAGATTACCCTGCACCCAAAAAGCATAAGCTGAGCCCTGAATATTTTCAAGCCCGGCAAGAGAAGCTGCTTTCCACTGCACTGAGCCTGGAGCAGCCAAGCATTAGGAAGCAGAATTCCAGCTCCAAGCAATCCTCCACTGAGACAATCAGCCCCAGTGAACGGATGAGGGACTATGGCCGGGAGCTCTCCCAGCACATCCCAGAAGTTACTGGGTACCGGGGCTCTGGCAGCCAAGCAGGCATCAAATGGAACCCAAAGGACATTTATATCGGTGTGTCTGCAGTGCAGGTGGCGGGGAACCAGAAGGGTACTGCCCTGGGGAAGGATGCTGTAGCTCATCGGCTACGCCAGCGGGAGCAGATGAATGTGCTGATGATGGCTGACAGGGAGATGGTGGATGCAGAGCTCTTGTCCTACAGAGACAATGCAGGGGATGAGGACTGCTTACACCACATGGATGAACTGCAGGTAAACATATGCATAGCACCAGGATCGGTGGTCTCGGAGAACACGGTGGCTTCACAGAGGAGCCTGACTGTGAGAAGCCCCTGTGGAGGCCTCTAGAGACTCTGAATTGTACTTTGAGAAAGCATACATGTAGTCAATGTATACTTTCTTCCAACTTTAATCTGGACACAAAGGCTAATCGTTACCATTTAGCGTCATGCACTGGCATACACTTCAACATTGTACAGAATGCACAAAATTGTTTGCAGTTGTGCAAGGAAAAAGGAAAAAAGCAGAACCTCCTGCTCACAGCAGTATATGAGACTAAGGTGGCCCCATAGTCCTTTGGGAACTGAGCAGCAGTCCCTACAAAGACAAGAAGATCTGAGAGGGGTAGTGCTGTGGTTGCAGGCAAAGCCACTGCACTTTAGAGGGCAAGGAGGTAAGAGTGGAGAAGGGGAGAGACAATGGGTTTGAGGAAGGAAGAATCAGACTAGGTATGGAACAGAGGAAGTAAACGTACAAGAGAAGCAGGAGAGACATACAAGAAATAGTCAGTGGGAGAAAGATACCGTGGTTATCTGAGCAAAAATAGTAATGAGAGCACAGCCTTACCTGTGCTGCCTTGGCATCTCCTGCCGTGTTCTCCTCTGGCTGTGTAACACAGATGAAGCATATCATTGCAAAACAAGAACTGTTTTCTGTTCTCAGTATTAAAAATTATGTGAACCTTGGTGGGTTGAAGAGTATCATTTAGAAGGATTCCTGACAATGTTTTGTCTCAAGGTTTTTAAATTCTCTTGATGTGCCTTTGTTGTCCTGTCATGCTCTACTGCACATCTCAGCAAAAGAGTGGCGAGATTGCTTTTCCTTTAGAAACAAGATACCAGTGACAGCTATCAGTAATATAGAGTAAGGGCCCAGAGACAATAACCTTTCAACAGATCTCTTGGGTTCCCCATAAAGAAAAAAAAGGAGTCTGGGGAATATGAAACCCCACAGTGCTTTGTCTGAAGAGACAGAAAAACCAAGTGAGCACTGGTTAATGAATTTCTCCTCAGTGCTGAGACAAACTGTAGACTCCAGCTTCCGCAGGTTTGGGGAAGATGGGGCATTTTGTCTAAAGCTGGACTGTAACATGGAAGCACAAGGCACCTCCTACCAGGCAGCAAAAGTTTGCTCTCCTTTTCCCCTTGACAGGTGAATATGATGACACTTGCAGAGCACATTATTGAAGCTACGCCTGACAGGATCAAGCGGGAGAATTTTGTGCCAATGGAATCACTGCTGGTGGAGAGAACAGACAGTGCTGCCATGAGCACCACCATGAGCTGGCTGGCCAGTTACCTTGCTGATGTCGATCACTTGCCGAGTGCTGCACAGATCAGGTCAGTGAGAGCTGTGAGATTGCTCTGGGTTTTGTCATGGTGGGAATGCTAAGCAGTATGTACTGACTCTTCAGCCTGCAGATGCCAGTTCTCAACAAGACTCAGTGCTGGTCTTCCAGGTCCAGTCACACTCTTGTGCTCAGGCAACACAGCTACAAATTCATGGAATGGGGGGTTCACTCCAGTGCCACATCTGTGCAGTCAGTGCAATACAGGCAGGCTCAGGGATGTGGGGTGTTGCTTGGAGAAAGGGAGGGGAGCATAAACTTCTGTCTTGAACTCAGAAATGTTGTTCTTATCTGTGATACCAGCCTGGATGCTTTGTAAGCCAATAATTCCCACTGTGATTGGTATTTCAGAAGTCTGTATAGTGAACCCCTGACCCCTTCTTCGAACACCAGCTTGAGCCCTGCAGGCTCACCAATCAGTGAAATAGCTTTTGAGAAACCCAGCCTTCCCTCGGCAGCAGACTGGTCCGAATTTCTGAGTGCGTCCACCAGCGAGAAGGTAGAAAATGAGTTTGCACAGTTAACTCTGTCTGATCATGAGCAGAGAGAACTCTACGAAGCTGCCAAACTCGTCCAGACAGTGTTCAGGAAATACAAGGTATGTGGCCCAAATGTCCAGTGTCTTCCTTGTTAGGTGTGAGACAGTAGTATTTGTTACAAAGCAAAATGTGGGTATTACCTATTCCTGGGACAAAAATACTGTTTCTGTCATAACCTTTTCAATGCTTCTGGCATTTGCTTGTTTGCTCAGCAAATACTGTCCTGGGGAGAGCATGCCATGCCATGGCACACCCGCTGTGCTGGAGCAGGGCTCACAAAGCATATCCTCAAAATGTACCCCAGAGGTTCTGGGTAATCGCCTGCTTGGTGTAAAGGTGCATTTTGGGGGTTTGTTCCTTATGTGAGTTGACAGTAGAGACATTTCCAGGAAATGCCTGGGCCTGAGTCAGACCAGGTAGCACTCATAGAAGAGGTTTGCCCTGTAAGCATCTGAGAGCCACATCGTCTGGCCTGGGTTTTGGTGCACTCTTGACTACTTACTGCTGCTTTCCTTCTCCGCACAGGGTCGTCCTCTCCGGGAACAGCAAGAGGTGGCTGCTGCTGTTATTCAGCGTTGCTACCGAAAGTACAAACAGGTAATCAAGGAAGTGAAATTTTATGAAGCACATGTAAGTGCCATGAACGCAGCTCTTTGTAATGGAAATTATCCCACTGTTCCTCTGGTATGCTTTTCAGCATGCAATAATGAAATCCCCTGCTCAGGCAAACTTGAAAAGGGAAGAAAATTCATGTTCTGCATCTTAATTTTGGAGGGAATCCTTGAAATTATTTTGTTTGTGATAATGCCTGCATTTTTGCTATGAGATGGAGGGCAGTGATGTATTATTCCCTACTGGCCTTTATGCATGCTACAGCCTGAGGAGACTATTCTCTGACTAGTTGCTTGCCAAATTTCATTGTGAAATTGAAGTTGGTTTTGCCTTTGATGAAGGCAAAGGTGAAAAGTAGGTTGTTTTATTTTGCGCATACTAAACTTTTAAACTGTGGGAAATCATGTGTCATAGCTAAATGCAAGTTTTTCCAGGATTGAGAATGTTCTCCACACACTAGTTGGAGACATGTTTTCAGGCTGAGTTCTCAACCCCAGAAAAAGAAGATGTTTTTTTCCTTTTTGGTTTTTGATTGGGTTTTTTTTGTTGATTTGGGTTTTTTTTGGTTGTTGTTTGTGGGGACTAGAGCCCACGTCCTGCTTTGCCCTTTACCCTGCCAGACACCATCTGTTTGATGCTTGGCAGCATGTTATATAAAGTGAGAGGTGAGATGCCTGTTCTCTTTTACAACCTCATATTTATTTGGGAAGTCTTTTTAGTGTTAGGTGACTGCATCATAATTCGCATTCAGCTCATCACGTGGCTTTCATTCTGGAGTGATGTTTCCTGTAACAGGGAAGCTTAATTTCTTTCAAAAACTGCTTGACAAACTACTTTGTTTTGGATCCTGGAATCGCTTCTTCTTGAAAGAAGATTGTTTGGGGTTTTTTTGGTTTTTTCATTCTTTATTTGCAGAACTAACATTAACTATGTATTTTTCTGTTTCTCCCCAAGCTTACTTGGATAGCCTTGAAGGTAATACAAATACAAACAGTGTTTTGGAAACAATTCTCCGTGGGTCACTTTCACATTTAGTATAAACCAGGAGAACCTGGCATTTGGAGAAATGTTTTAGTAGTATCCACTAATAAATGCCTGTGGTTGAGAAATCACTGACAAACCAGACCTTGTAGGAGATGTGTAGGGACTTCTGTGCCACGGCATATCAACTCACATGAGCAGTGATGGGCTGAGGTCAGGGAGCGGTTTGCAGCCAGTTTCCTGAGGACAGGCTATCCTTTGCTGCTTCTGATCAGCCATCACTTGGTGACCTTTGCTTTGGCATTCGGGGAGCAGAGAACGTTTAACCCACCCATGCAACCTGTCCTCTGTGTTCTGCCTGCCTGCCTAAGTATGTTGACCATTCATCTTTGAAATACCTGTGTCCTGAATTCCTAAGACCAACATCTCAGTATGTTGCTACTCATGCTGGAGGCACAGCTGTTGATGCCAGTCTTAAATTGTTCCAGTCAATAATTTTCTGTTGTAAAGATGGGTTTCCCAGCTGTGCAACATCTTGCTCTCATCAGATTCTAGAACCAGCTGAGCTTTTCTCAGGGCTACCCGGAGACAAGGCATGCTTCTCCCGGAGAGCTTGTATCCTTGGAATAATATTCCATCCACAGCTTCCTCCTGCCCCACAGTTTTGTATCGGGCTGTTCTGTCAGCACGAGTGAGTTGAACTCTGGGACACTGTGATTGCTGAGGCTTTCCCGTTCACAGATCTCCACTGATCCTCTTCCCACCATATGGAACAAGAGGAGGAGAGGAGATAGCTAAGCAGGTCTTAAAGCTGAATGCAAACATTTTGGGGTCTGGTCTATCCAGTGACTGCTGATTTCTCTTTCACATGCCTTATTCCTCTGCTTTGTTACTACACAGCAGAGATCAGCACAGGCTTGTGACTAAGATTTGAACAGTCACAGTTCACATCACAGGTTTGTATTTGAACCCTTCTGTTCAGGGGTTTGTAACTCAGCCACTAAAGTCCCATCTGGGCTAAAAATTTGAAGGAAAACCATGACCAGCCCGTAAGTGGACTTATTTAAAACAGCAAATTTAAAACCACATTCTGATCCATGTCATTAAAAATGTTAAAAAGAAAAGAAAGGGAAAAAACCCCAATAGAAATTAATAACGACAAAATATAACTGTTCCTCATGACTGCTTCAATTCCAAAAAGTGAAATTTGGTAAATGGTGGCCTGTGATGATATTGAAGGTTTGTTTTTTTTTTTTTGCTTTGGAGTGGTGTTGGGAGTATTGTTTGTTTGCTTTTTGGAGTTTTTGTCCCAATAGATAGGAAAATATTGAGATATGTTAAGACATAGCCCTGTACAGGACAGTAGCTGCTATTTCTGTCTCATATGTCTGATGAAGTGAGCAGAAGTCAAAACTGATAAAATATCCAGGAACAACAGCCACATAAGTTTTGGAAGTGTTAACACTTATCAGATAAGATCAGCAAACACTGAAAGCCTCTGTTATAGTGTTAGTTCAGTGGTATGAGTGCAATTGAGTGCAACTTCTGTACATTATTCTACATCTCCATCTTAAAAAGGATTAAAAATATTCATGAATGCATATGGTTTTTGTTAAGCGATCATCTCTTTACATGCTGTGAAAGGAAGAGGATGTAGAATAAAGAAGATTTTCTTTTTAAGGGTTTGTGCCTGCTTTATTTGGGCTCACAGGCCTAGAAATATTACAGTGCTAGATGGAATTTGGGATGTGTGTGACTGCTCATGCAAATTTGTGGGTTCAGTGGATGCTTGTTATGGATTTCTAATGAGATTTAGTTTTGCCTTTGACTTAGGCTCAGTATTAGACTAGCCTTAATTAGCTGTTGTGGGTTTGGGTTTTTTTAAGTTAGAATTACTCCGTTTGAAATTCTTGGATTTAAGTGGACATATGAGCAATCAAAACTTTTGCAGTATTGTGCTGTTGCAGAGAAACAGAAAATGAGCTGTTGAAAAGTGAATTGTCCTAGGAAAGTGGAATACACTTAAAACCAGCAAATTTGATTCTTACAAAAGTAATTTGTTTAAAAGATATTTTAAAATGAAGAAACAAAAAAGTGAGTTTGGGTCTTAATTAATTGGTTAGCATTTTGGAATAGTCACTCAAACTCCTTTGTCCTTACAGTCACTTAGTTGGGCATATTTTGCTGCTGTTATGAGATTTACAAGGCCTGCCTAAAACTGAGCATCCCGTGCTCTGTAATGCCATTCCTGTATGCAAGGGAAAAGCACTTCCCCTGAGTGCTCTAACACAGACCTGCTGCAGTGCAAACACAGCTCAGCTCCACTTGTTCCAAAGTTGTTCATAAATGCACTTGGATCTGGTCATTAGCATGGACATGTAGAGCCTCTGCTAGCAAGGTATTAAATGACACCTCAAAGGGCTGGAGCCCCTCTGCTCGAGAGACAAGCTGAGAGAGTTGGGGCTGGTCAATCTGGAGAAGAGAAGGCTCCAGGGAGACCTGACTGTGGCCTTTAAATACTTAAAGGGCCCTTTCAAAAAAGATGGGAACAGGCTTTTTAGTAGGGCCTGTTGCAATAAGACAAGTGACAATGGTTTTAAACTGAAAGAGGATAGATTCAGACTAAATACAAGAAAGAAAGTTTTTAGGATGAGGGTGGTGAATTACTGGCACAGGTTGCCCAGAGATGTAGATGCCCTCTCCCTGGAAACATTCAAGGTCAGGCTGGATGGTGCTCTGAGCAACCTGATCTGCTTGAAGATGTCCCTGTTCATGTTGGGGAGTTGGACTAGATGACCTATAAAGGTTCCTTCCAACCCAAACTATTCTATGAGTGTATGAATCTCATCAAACTATTCCAGCAGCAGCAAAACAGTTCTGCCCCTAGTCTTACAGTTGTTCCAGTTTGCTGTCACCATTTTCTCATACAATTCCCAGTCAGTGAATAGATCCTCATTTGCTTCTCATCATGTCTTAGTGGCTCAAGAGTCCTTCACTGTAGGAACCTGCATCTTACTGGAATGCCTCAGCTTCTCTTTGTTTCTGTTGTAGTATGCACTTTATAAAAAGATGACGCAAGCTGCCATTCTTATCCAGAGCAAATTCCGAAGTTATTATGAGCAGAAAAAATTCCAGCAGAGCCGACGAGCTGCGATGCTGATCCAGCAGTACTATCGCAGCTACAAAGAATGTGGGAAGAGGAAGCAAAACCGTCGGGCAGCCACCATTGTGCAACAGAAACTCAGGTGAGCTGCTGGGATGGTAGACGCTATCGGAATCTTTATATGTTGTTTTTACACTCTCCAGGGCTGTACTGTTACTTACAGATAAAAGCTAGTGTGAAAAGGACTGTGATTCATAGGATAATTATTCTTGCATTAGTAGGATTCTCCCCAGTTTTGCCTGCACTTCAGTGTTGGGGTTTTTTGTGTTTAGAAGCAGTCTGCTTACCAAGAAGCAAGATCAAGCTGCTCGCAAGATTATGCGGTTTTTACGACGCTGCCGCCACAGGTATGACACTGTCCTTTGGTATCTGCCCTTCCTTAGATCAATGTGACAATATTCAAATGTGTCCGCAATGAGTCCAATGTAAAGTATAATAGAATCAGCTTGCTACAGGTCTTCTAATCAAAGAACAAAGCTGAGCTGCTTCTAAGATATGTTGTTAAAAATGAAATCTCTAACTTAGGACTGTTGCTGAAAGAGAATTGTGTTCAGCTCCCTTGCTGATATGGTAAAGCAGCCTAGGTTGTGTGACTTTAAAGCTGGACTTGAGGAAATCTTAAAAAAAGCTTGTTAAATCATAGCAGCAGCTTGTAAGTGCTGCACAAAGCATTCATGGTATATGGGAAAGTGCAAAATGTGACAATATCTGGTGTGTGCTGGAAATGCCTTTTGTTTGGTCACAGGATCATTTGGTTGGCTCTCCTCAAGTGCACATTCTTTTTGATGTGGATAGATGGAATGTGCCAGCAGAGCAGCAAAGTTAGTTCACGTCAGCCACTCCACACATACTGCAGTGAGCTGATAGTACAGACACAGACATGAAGATGAACCATCTCCTGCCAGCACGGGAACATGTGAGGGCTTGCCAGAGTGCTCCCTGTGGCAGCCAGCTCTGCCATACCAGCACTCTGCTATGAGCGGGGTGTTTGGTTTGGTTTTTAGCTGAAAGGATCCCCTATATTATCAGGTTGCAAACCAAAACTTTGCCTAGACAAAGGTGAATTCTGAGATTTCTGACCCTGCTCCCTCCATTCTCACTACCCATGCATTTCATCCACTCAGGAGCTGGTCAAACCTGATGCATTTTGAAACATGTTTAGTTCAGCCCAGTGTAATTTGAATAAGGAGAGCTCTCAGAGAGGCATATGATAGACTTGATTTTAGAAAGAGACTTGGTCCTTATTGCAGGATTTCAGAGCTGCAGTTTGCAGGAGGTCAGTATGGCTCATGCTGTTGAAGGACATCTTATGGGAAGAAACGTGTGGACAAGAAAGAGGGTTTTGTAGTTCTCAAGCCATTTCCAAATGCACTTGCAAAAGCCACAGTTACTGATGAGGAAGCACAAGCGGCTTCTTGTTTTTGGCAGGGCATATGGAAGAGACCAAAAGGTGTGCTTGTTGTGCGGCATGTCCTGCTGAAGCAGATGGAGGCTCAGAACTTCTGTATCCTCTCAGATCTGCTTGAGATCTAGGCAATCCCTGGGGAAGCTACGTGCCAAATTTCCATCCGTGGAGGCTCTGGGGTCAACCTGACAGAGGCTTTTACAGCCAACTCACACACAGGCCCAGAGAATATCCGAGGCGTTCCCACCAATATCCAGGATGTGCCATGGACTTCAGCTGGGCTCAGTTAAGACTCCAACTGTTGAGTAACATAGACTCTCCCAGGTTTAAATTGCCCATGATTCCAGCAGTTCTTGACTTCAGCTCGTAGCCTTTCTCTTTCTCGGTGTTTCCTGTTTCCTTTGTAGAGTGAGATCCTGCTCATTTGCACCACTGAATTTTGCAGGCAAGACCCTTCCCTTTGCTTGTGGTCAATCTGTTCTCTCTAGCAGCATGGTCGCTGCTGTTGGGCATCTCTGCAGGATGGGTTTAGCTCTTGAGTAGTTACAGACAGGAATTCAGGAGCAGGGGGTATTCATTGTCCTTAGGCTTTCTCTGGCTTATGTCACATTGGGCAGTGCTTGAGTTTCTGCAGCAGTGCAGTCCTGTCCATGTTCAGAGGCACTTCGTTAGCGGTTGTGGCTACTTGGGAATTCATCCGTGGTTCTTGGCTAGGATGCAACACAAGGAAAAAGTGATTTATTTCCACTGAAGATGTTAGCTGTGTTTCAAAACACCCTTGTCTTTCCTTCTGAAGTAGAAATGATCACACATTTGTGGTCACATACTTTCTCCAAGCAATCATAGGAGTTTAAAACTGTGTTAATGTAACTAATACTAATAATTGCCATAAAGTTTAAACAGGAGCAGTCTGGCATTGGCAAATGCTAAAAGTAAAAGCAAGACATACCGAATGGACAAAACATTCAGAAATGACAAGCATTCAGAATCTGCTTGAAAAATACTTAAATTTACCAGATTTATAGAACTGTTTAGAAATGTGACAGGTTTGGGCCTTGTTCCCATCTTCCTCCTGCTTGCCAAAAAAGCTCTAGCAAGCAGTTGCAAAGCAAGATATTTTCCAAAGCACTTCATGCTCTGTACACTTGGGCTACATCTGTGATCCTGGGGTCACACTGCTTTAGTATCTCTCCTTGGGTTCCTTTGGCTGCTGAAACCACACAGGGATCTGGTCCCTTTGCTGTTTGTGGTCGGTGACGAACACCGCACAAAATTGGGTTCTTAGAGCTTTATTACCACCCAGGATTTTAAAGAAAAATGGAAGTCTTTTGCTTGTGTAAACAACTGCAAGGGAAAAGTACAATACCTTTTTTCTCAAAGTTAACACACTGCTGCTACAAATAAGAAATTAAGAAAGGCCCAGTCTCCAGAAAAAAACACCTCAACCATCCAAGGTCCTGAACATCCAGGCGTGAGCCATAACAACTAGTATCTAATGTTAATTAATGCTCTGTAACATAAAAATGGCACTATAGACCCATTTGTTAAACAGCAGTGCCTTGTCAGTACAAGACAGATATTTTTGAAAAATCTGAGGGAGTCAGAGAAAAGAGATCACGGACTGGAACATCAAAGAAACATGATCTTGTAGCAGACTTCTGTCAGTTGATAGAGCTGGGGGAAGAGGCTGTAAAAGCCAGTTGTGGTCTGTTGTAAGGATAGTGAGCTAAGTGAGAAGGCAGTAAATTCTTAAAGTTCAGAAATTCAGCCTCAGAAAGAAAATGGAAGGGTTTAACCTAGGTTTTTGTCCATGAGCAGATTCTGTTGGTAGGCCAAAAAATTACTCTCAAGAGCTTATTCTGTAGGCTTTAGGTGAGATTTACTCAGGCTTTTCCCTGGCAACCATCTGGTTGGTAGGTTTTTTTCCTGTTAAAATTGATCAAAGTCTACTTTAAACCAATTCTGAGAACTCTTTCTCCACTCACATTCAGAACAGCTTAAATGGTCACCTTGTTCTATTTTGCTTAGTAACTTTTTGGCACAAAGGCTCAAATAACACAAATGTGATTCTGATCACCTTGAGGATCTGATCTCCTGAACTCAATGTTTGTTGCCTGACCAGAAGGTATTTCAGGTGTTTGAGAGAGTTAATGAGAGAGGTTCTGCGTTATGGGAGCTCTCAGTAGTGAATGCATGGATGTTGATGAAAATCAGAAAAGAAATGTCAGTTTTGCTTGAATATGTTCTTAGAGAAGACACTGATGCTCTGGTAGCTGATTATTCTTAGGTGTCACAGAGACAAGAGGGGTCATTCATCAGCAGCAGTCATTCTGACCGTCAGACATGTATCTTTTCCCTTTAACTTTGGACAAAAAACCCCCCATATTTATCCATCTATTGTCATATTTTCAAAAATCTGGTGAAAAACATGCATCAGCCATAACATGGTATCAACATGACTTGTCACAGAAGGGTTGTTTTGTTGAGAATGAGAAACAGAAACTTCCTGGCCTCCCAGGGGAGCTTTATCCATCTTCCCATGGTGCCTGTCAGCTGGCACTTGACTAACTCCTACCCTTACATGTCCTGCAAGCTGATCTGCCTCCAGGCACACTGCCCTGTGTGAGGCAGAACCAAGGCTTTGTGTATTTGGTGATTTGGGGAAGACTCCATCTATTTAGTGATCCCCAGATATGACACATCTAGAGCTGCAAGGAAATCTGGGAGCTCTGAAGTGGGTTTGGATTTGCTGGACCGAATCCATGTATGGTACATCTTTCACTGGGAAGGTAGCCTTCTATTTCCTGTTCTTTCTCTGATTTGTAGGAAACTTTTACTCTTCTGAGGGATACCTAGACCATTGCTTGGCTGTGATTATGATCTGCAGTGGTTTCTATTGAGTAGCATTTGGAATGAGATAGAGAACAGATGATTGCTGCAAGGGAAGGCAGGATGCAGCTAGAAATGCCATGGGGATGACAGTGTTGCATTTATTCTACTTGCTTATAACTTTCTGCCCTAAAAAAACTAAACACAGGACTGCTCTTCCCCAGTAAAGAGGAGTCCCATAGGCAGGAGTGGGAAGGGTTCTTTCTCTCCAGGCAAGCAGAAGTGCTGTCTCCTCCTCCCTGAAGTGAAGCTCTGGGTAAGGTACGGTTGTTGCCATGTGTGTCTAATGGCTCTTTGGTATTGTTTTGCACTCTGAAGCCCACTGGTGGACCATAGGCTGTACAAAAGGGTGAGTGTAGCTGCCTGCTAGCCAGTTCCTCTCTTCCATTTTAAGTATATTTGCTTTCTGCTTGCTTGCATGGGGCTGCAGCCGAGATATGCCAGTTAAGTTTCACCTCCATTAATTATATAAAAGAATCCTGTACAAACTAACCCTACGGCAATGACTAACACTGCTGCTTTTGTAACAGGACAGAGCTCTGCAGTAGATGTTACCAATGCATGAATTTGTGAAAAAGGACATGTATATTCATCATGGGCATGCTTAGATGGCGTTGTTGGTGGGATATTTTTTCAGTATCCAAAATGGTTGTTAGTAGATGTTGGAACTTGTCAAGGTCTGCACTCAAACACACTCAATGAGTACCGATGCCTGCTGTCATGGACAGCAACAGCATTTGGGCTAGAGCGTAGGAAGCTGCAGTTCAGGTGCAGCCTGCTCTAGATGAGTATTTGTTTATGCCTGAGCCAGATGGAAGTGGAAGAGCTCCTCACGTTGCTTTTTACTGCCAAAGGTGGTTAAGCACCAGTGCTTATCTTCTAGAAGTTGGTCTTTGGTAAGTTACGCATCTGGTTGCCTTATAGGGCCAGCTTTTTGACAACTGCTTCTCATGTATTAATCCACTCCTCCAACGGGAAGGAAAACAAACTTGAAATGAAGATGCTGTAACTGTGTTACAGTAAGTGGCAAGAGAGCTTCTGTTGGGAGTCTCGTTCTCAGCATGAAGAGAGTCCACTTACCTGTGTGCTTAGTCACGTTCACGGATGGTTTGCTCCCTGACAGGAGGGTGGGAATAGGTGGGAGCGTTCCTGTGGCAGGTCACAGCCCGTGCACAAGCAGGGAATGGCCTGGCTCTCAAGGCATGTGCCTGGATTGTCAGCAGGCTGCTCTGTTCCATCTCCCTTTAGAGGTTGTTAGGGCAGCAGGGTTTTTGTCAAAAACTGCCATCAGATATACCATCATTTGTGTGCTTATTACTCCTGTTTTCAGCAAGGGAGGGGAGGCAGAGGGAGGGATGACCTGGGCTCCTGCTTCAATGTAACATTCAGAAAAGAAAAATTGTTCATAGTGGCGTTTTGCTGACTTGGAACTGCAGAGATTATTTTCAAGACTCAAGAATGAGAGTATGAATTGGACTTAAGCCTGCTGGAGACATCATTATTTGTTTAACTCAATTGAGCCTAACAAAGAAGCAGCAGCTAATGACATTTGTTTCCAAGCTATGACGTTTATGCTACCATTTTTTGTTGCATATGCTCAGTTTTTTACAAATTAAAATTTGGGTTCTTTAGTAACAACAAATGAAGTCAGAATTGGAGGAAATGGGGGCAAAGGCCCAGACCTGCCCTGAGGCTCTGCAGAGCTGCATGGCATAGGTGCAGCTGACAGGCCGGTTGTCAGCATTGCAGGAGAAACAATTGTTGCCCTTTAAAGCTTTGTGTATGTAACATGAGAAATTATCAGGAAGCAGATTCTGGAAGTTTGGTAGCATTTGAAGGTTTTGCCTTGGAATGGCCAGTGATGTGGGATTGATGGGGAAATGAGGGAGCTCTCTGCTTGTCTGGAAAAAGTATTCTGTGAGCTATCACAAAATGTATTGACTGCTGTTCTGCTAAAGTAAATCTGATTACAGCAAATGATTCTTTGCATTCTGATAACAACCTCTGTGCATGTGCTGCTGGCATGCATACCCACAAGACAAGTATTCCTGGGCCTTCCTTGAAGTGCATTCCTGCACTCCTTGAAGTGCACAGGCTGACACATCCCCCTGTGCTGAGGCAATGCCTGCAAATGTGTCTGTCTGTAATAAACAAATCAGATGTATTCTGTACACATGCTGTTGTGCAGATAAATGCTGGCAGCATTTGCTTCTGTGTTTCAGTTTTAAAACCTTTTCAGATAGATTTGAGTATTTTTTCTGGATTTATTTGATATATATTTGATATTTATTTGATATACACCAGGATCAGCAAAGAGGGAGAGGCAGGAGATTTTACTGGCCAACTTTTGTGAGATAAAACTTGATATCTTTCTGTAACAGAAATTAAAATACCTTCTAGGGGAAAAAAACCCCATCCAATTGCTGATGCCTCTAAGTAAGTTTTCATCTCAAGAACAGCTGCTTCAGTGGAGAGATTTCAGCTACTCACAGTGCCCAAATGTTTGCCTGCTCGTTGGTCAAACCATCTGCTATAGCCTCCTGCAAAGGAGAGCTTTGCTCCTAGTCCAGATACAGAGATTAACAAATTGCACAGCTACTTGAAGCGTGACCCTCTCTGCCACACCCTTGGCAGGAGGGGATCTGGACCTGATCACAGGGAGCAAGGCTTTTCACATCACTAGGCCAGTCAATCGCTTTCTGCCTATGGCAAAACTTCTCTCCTCTCTGGGGCCAAAGAAGTGCGCTTGTTACATGTGATCATGAGTAACAAAAACTGTATTCACTCCCAGCATCTTTCGTGTACAAATAGATCCCCTTACCGCCCACCACATTCTCATGGTTAGATTAAGTGCTGCTCTCCAGTTTGGGGGAATGTGCATGTAACACACACTGAAACCTGGAGTCAGTTCTCTGGTAAGTACAGCTTCATTTCATACCTGAATAAACAACATCTACTATGTTTTCTTGTTCTCTGCGTACTCTTCCCTCTTTTGGCATTTTAGCAACAAATGTTTTGCTACCCCTGTGCATCTAGGGCTTGTATTTTTTGTGTGATTTTGATCCATGCTGTGCAGGAGACATTGCATTGGAGTACCTGGTTTCTTACATCTCTTAGTAAGACTGAGAATGGGGGAAAATTTTGAGGGATTGGGAAGTCCCGTTTGTTTGAGTTCAGGACAATATGCAAAAATATCATATTGGGATATGTGTCACTGTACCAGCAACAAAAGTTTTCAAAGTTATTTCTTTTTTCATTTACCTCTTGCAGGGGCTGAATGTATTTGGAGCTCAAATGTGTGTGTTAAATTGCAGACCATGTGCTCTGGGGTGTCGTTCTTATTGGGCCTTTCTGTCTTTTTTGTTTTGCTGCCTAAATGAGGTATCTGGGAAAAGGCAAGAGCTCCCTTTTCTTAAATGTCCCACAGGCCATTTCAGCTCTCAGAGCAACAGGTAACTCACTAGCCAGCCTTCTCTGGCTCTTGCACCCCGTCCTATATACTGATCTTCAGCATTCAGACTCATTCAGCATTTCCTTGGCTGGGCGTTATGGAGTAAGTCTGATGAAGCAGCTTTGTGTTACGCTTTACCCATGAAGCCATCGTTTGCTGTGACTTTTTCTAAGTAGGCCTGGTTCATTTGCCGTCACCCTGTACAGGACTGGGGAGGGGGAGAGAAGCTGCCACTTGCTGGGGCTGTTGCTTTCTACATTGCTTCAGCACGTACCGATGCAACCTCCTTCATGGTGTCCAAGTAAGTACCACAGTGCGAAGGGCAGAAGCTTTGTCTGGCTGGAGCGATCTAGGAACCAGGACACAGCTCCCAAGAGTCAGGGTTCAAAGCTCATGTTTTAAATCATCTTCTCTTCCCTTTCTGTGTGTCAGCACCATGGCTGTTACTTCAGACACCTTATCAGTGATCATCTCTATTGCACGTGCTTTTTCCTTCCATCTGCTCTTCAGCACTTGCTGAGGGAATGACTTTGTACCGTAGAGGAACTTACTGTCTAGAGAAAATGTTATTTGAGGAGTTTTTTGTTCAAGGCTTCATTAGTGCAAAACCAAAATTATGCTCCTTGCAGTTTTTTGCATGGTTTCAGAGCTGCTGATGTAGGATGGTGCTTCTTGTTTGGAGACCTGCAGCAGCTAGAGCCTGTTTCCGGTTCTGGGGTGCTCTGCTTGCAGCTGTGCCTCACTTGAGCTGCCCTCACTTCCAGTCCCAGACAGCTCAAGGCACTCCCAGAAGTGATCCAAGCTAGCGTGCCAGTGCTTGTAGATTCCCAGAGAGGTTTGCACACCATCTAACAGCACCTGACCTGCTTCTATCACTTTCTTTCAGTGCTCTCATTTTCTTTGTTGTTTAAAAAAAAAAAAAAGTCTCACTGCAAGTCTACCAAACTGGATTGAAACGTCTTGTCTAAGAACATCCATTCTGCTGTCCCTTTCTGTAAATCCCAGTAGTATTCTTCTTAGAGCAGTTTATTATTGCTTCTACCTGCAAATGCTACACTTTAGTCCTCTTCCTCTGCCTCAATTTAAGAGTGGAAAAATGTGAACCAAAGAAGATAGCATTGCTTTCAAGCTAGAAGGTAGTGTTGTTCACTTAAAATCTCTCTTGGCAGCACTTACTCAGAGGGTTTCTATTCTCAAGGATTCTATTTGTCCAAAATTCTTCCCTGGTCAAACTGTATTTTTTAACTGCAGTTAAATTTTGAGAATTTATTATACTGAGCCTTAATGAAGAAGAAATACCAGCCCCCCCTGTTGACTCCTTATATAGTGTTGTGACCAAATCAAAGTACCGATGAGTAAGGAACTCGGAGAAGAAGAGTTCAGTGAGGACTGAAAGGACTTCCAAGGCACAGGAAAGGCTGCAGTACAGACTATCCAAGAAAGAATTAATCGGTTGAAGACAATTAGTTTTAGGTTCTCTTGACAAAGCCTTTCAGAGAAAGTAAATGGATTATTTTGATCCAGTATCTACCTTGATGCATGGTTCTGACACCTCCTGTTTAGCATGGTTTGAGGAAGCAGCAAGGTGTTCACAACAGCACCTCAGTGTTTCTCCAGTGTCACTCTGGCCATAGATTGGCTCCATTTTTGGTAGCATTTGGAGGTACTTCAGTTCACTCTGGCTGTGCCCACTGCAGAGTCTGCAGTGAGCAGGGCTGCCCTGTGCCAGCTGTCAGGAGAAGGGAGAACTTCCCTGTCCTCCCACCAGTGCCAGCTCTGGAGTGAGGAGTAGAGACTGGCAGCTGCAGAGTGTGGGTATTTGTACCTACTGGGCAGTGTCGTAATCAGTAGAGGACTCACAGTACTTACCTGCATTTCCATGTGCGGTGTGACACATGCACATTACGTATATTGAACACAGAGATTAGTTAACAAAATTGAACACAGAGATTAGTTAATAAAAAAAAGTGCTGTCTTTGGATGGTCATCATCTTGAAGCTTAAGTGTATAAATGCTGTGGAATGCGGGGTTTGTTTTAAGCCATTACATACTAAATAGCATCTTTCAGTAACATACCCATGGCAAATTTGAGAGTCTGTACCATTACTGTAGGGAAATTCTGTACTAGTATGTGCTTGTGTTTTTAAGCAGTAATTATCATTGTACCTGCAACCATGTAAATTGCACTTGACCGAGGAAAGTGTTACAAATGCAAAGCATTGGACACTGTCCTGCATGACATCCTTGTCTCTAAATTGGAGAGACATGGATTTGATGGATGGACCACTCGGTGAATAAAGAACTGGCTGGATGGCTGTACTCAAAGAGTTGTGGTCAGTGGCTCATTGTCCATGTGGAGACAGTGGGGTCCCTCAGGGGTCAGTGGGGCTGATCCTGTTCCAACAGCTTTGTCAGGGACACTGACAGTGGGATTGAGGGCATCCTCAGCAAGTTCACTGATCACAACGAGCTGTGTGCTGTAGTCACAGGCTGGAAGGAAGGGGTGGGTCATCCAGAGGGACCTTGAGAGGCTTGAGAGGTGGGCCTGTGAAAACCTCATGAGGTTCAACAAAATGAAGTGCAAGGTGTACACCTGGGTCATTGCAATCCCAGACACACCTATAGGTTGGGTGTAGAATGGACTGAGAGCAGCCCAGCGGAGAAGGACTTGGGGGTGATGGGTGATGAAAAAAACTCACCATGAGCTGGCAGTGTGCACTGACAGCCCAGAAACCAACTGTGTCCTGGGCTGCATCAAAAGGAGTGGGGCCAGCAGGTTAAAGGATGGTGTTCTTCCCCTCTACTCTGCTCTTGTGATACCCCACCTGGCTCACGGTTCTGGTGTTCTCAACGTAAGAAGGACATGGAACTGTTGGAGCAAGTCCAGAGGATGCCGTGAAGTTGACAAGAGAGCGGTAGCACCTCTGCTATGAAGACACACTGAGATAGTTGGGGCTGTTCAGCCAGGAGAAGAAAAGATTGTGTGGAGACCTCAAAGCAGCCTTCCAGTATCTTAAGGGACTACAGGGAAGCCAGAGAGGGACTCTTCAAGAGGAACTAGAGTGACAGGACAAGGAGTAATGGGTACAAATTGAAAGAGGGGAAATTTAGGTTAGATATCAGGAGGAAATTCTTTACTGTGAGGGTGATGGGACACTGGAACAGGTTGCCCAAGGAGGTTGTAGATGCCCCATCCCTGGAAGTGTTCAAGGCCAGGTTGGATAAGGCCTTGAGCAACCTGGTCTAGTGGAAGGTGTTCCTGCCCATGGCAGGGGGGTTAGGGCTAGATGATCTTTAAGGTCCCGTGCTAAGGATGACTGCTGCAGTAATTACCTTATGTTGGCATGTATGTTCCGGGCAAACAGATGCAATAGGTCTGCACCAGTACAGATACTGCATGCTGTAGGTTGAAGTTTGCAGCAAAGCATGTCATGCATTCTTCCAGCAAAAGTGCTTTGTTAGTGTAGCCCTTGCATGTAAAGTGCCAAAGTAAGGAATAGCATGTCTCAGTGAAAGAGCCACCAGCTTATTTAATGTGCATGTTCTCAGTGAGAGATCTATAATAACAGGTTAATTTTACATTACAGTACTGAAGTGCAACAGAAAACACTTGGAAGTTGCACTGCAAGTCGTGCATTAATTGATGGTATCTTAAGCATAGTTAATCTAAGCCTTAAAAATTGTCCAGTGCAAAGAGGTACACCGCGTTTTCTAACATAGTACCACAGATCTTGGCACACCTCCTGCTGCTAAGCAGGGGCGCAATTGAAATATTAGCAATAAATTCAAGAGAGAGGCTTCTTTTCTGCTGTAAGAAAAGAAAACTAAATATACTGAGGATGGATAGTTTGTAATTTGTGAGTGTTTTCAGTCCATTGTACCAGCCCTCCTCTGTGTCCTGGACTGAAAAGGTGATCTGGCCGTATGCAGCAGGTAGAACCCCAGTGAACTCAGGTGGAACTCAGGTTGTCAGCCTGAGCAGAGGCTTGCTGCTGCCTTCTGTGCAGTGCTGAAGCCTCCACTCCCTTGATATCAACAGGGTCTTTAGACACCAGTTTGTGTAGACCCAAAATCTTCTTGTAGAAGATATCTCTGTGAAGTTGTAGTGGGCATTTGGGCTCAGCATAGCAGTGTCCAAGTAGGAATTGAGAACCCCTGGTGCTGGAGGCTGCCTCGCCCCTTCCTCAGCCTGGGGATCAGAGCACTGCTTGGTACCTGGGAGAGCAATTCAGATTTCAGGAGTGCTGGGGCCCCTTCAGCAGTGGCCTTCAGACTCTCAAAACAGTGTGTGCATTTGGACTAGCACAGCCTTTGTCTTTCCATGCATGATATTCTCCAACAGGTCAGTGGAATTAAGGTATTTAGTGAAGGTCTGACCTGCATATGGGTTAGTGTGGTTTGACCCCTATTGGCCCCATTTCACAAATACTGAGAATGCCTTTGAGTGCTAGAGCTTTGAGTCAGCTAAAACAGAGGTAAAAGCAGCCAGCTCCCTTTTGACAGTGGTTCTGAGTAATAGTACGTGCAGAAAAAATAATAAATAAAATGGTGAAATGGAGGTGTATTTATAGGGATCAGTTTATAGCCTTCATTGTATCCTTGTATCCGCAAGCTGGTGCAAGCCAAAAGTGGATGTGTGGGTATAAGTCTACATACAGTCGTTTCAAACTCTCACTGCTGCTGATTAGCTCTCCCAATGTGTATTTATTTATTTATTGTAAAATTCACTCATGTGTAGCTGGTTTCCATTACACAGACTTGCATTTCTGACACAATTTTTTGTACCATACCTTTGCTATTTGTCCTTTCAAGATTTTGCAACAGCACTTGAGCACTTGAGTACATGCTTAGCTAAATCACCTTTATTTTATGCTGTGTTCTGCTCCTATTGTGGGGGTTCTCCCCTTGCAAGAGCAGAGGGAAGACGTGGAGGCAAGTGGCAAAGGGATCGTACTGCAGAGGAGCTCCCTGCAAGCAGAGGCAGAGCCAGCCCCAAGCACAGCCAGCTGCCTTGTGGTTTATGGACAGCATGGAGAGTCCCCCTGGATTTGGTCTAGCTCCTTTGCAGGGAGCCTGCACTGACACGCAGCCAGGTTAAGTCTGAGTAGAGGATTGCTGCTGCCCCAGCACCAATGCAGAGTTCTGTTTCATGTAATGGGATTAAAAAGGTTCCCTCCTCTTCATTCTTTTAATTTAACTTTTAACTCTTTCAGCTTTCAGTGATGGTTTAGTTCTTATGCTCACAAGTGTTAGAGGAGGTAGTGTATTGCATGCATTTTAGAGAGTTTTAAACAGGGGCACCAGGCCTCATTTAGGGAGGGTGACTCTTCCATGCTGAAAGTTCATCACCCTCAGCACACAGCATCCAGCATCCTGCACTGCTGGCTGGGAAAACAGACTAATCTACTCCCAACAACGTGCTAGAAAATACACCCCCCAGCAGCTGGAATATGTGTGAAACACCTTTTTTCACACCATACCAACTCTTCTGCTTGCATATAAACACTTTCTTATGTGAGATTCTGTATCAACACTGAGCTTCCTTTCCAAACAGGATGGGCTGATTTTCCCCCTCTGTACTGACCATGATATCAGGCTGTCACTGCCTCAGCACTGTGTGGAGAAAAGAGGTCAGCACTGAACAGCCCCTTTGCCATGACAAATAAGAGCAGCTGCAGGGTCAGTTAGTCAACAGCAGTCCAGAAAACCCCAAGCAGTTAGATAGGCCAACACCAGAACAAAGCCCAGCTGTAGTTGCAACTACTGGGGAAAAACAGTAGCTGGAACTAAGGGTATGTCTCCAGATGTGTTTGTCTCAATATCTCATGGCCCATTCTTCCACTTCCAACTGTTATGGTGTCGGGAAGGTGCTACCCTCCTGTCATTTCTCTGAGAGCTGGCTCTTCTGCACGGGAAGTTGGACTGAGGAGTCCTTTTGATTGTTCTGTGTCTTCAAGAGATTTGCAATAGAAGTATTACATAGCTCCTCTTTGTTTTTTCAGAGTGAAAGAATTGAAAAAGGCCAAGGAACTTGAAGACACGCAGCAGCATCCCGTAGCAATGTGACATTGCTTTTCAGACTGTTTTCATTTTCTGTTTTTAGCAGAGACATGCAACAACAACAAAAATACCCACTGCAGTTCTGGAAATACCAGCTGCAGGATTTTAACAGTAATGTTTTGGTCATTGCATTTGCACTTTCATGGACAACTTTTAATTTGTTCAGCAAGACATCTTGGAACTCAATCTTCTGTTGGATCGTTGGGAAAACAAAAGACACCAGGAAGAAATTGTGAGTTGCTTCATTCTCCGAGAAGGAAGGAAGAAGCGATTAATTATCCTTTTCATATAGGGCTGTATTAAACAACATGTGGAACTGTACAAATATTATACCAAAAATATTGTTCAGAAAAGGTGGGAATGCACAAGCAACACAAGAATGCTGTTCCTGCACCTGTCAGTCATCTCCAAGAAACTGAAGCTTTGAGAGTCTCAGTGGAGGGGCTTAGATCAGTACATCTTTATTGGGTCCATGCATCCTCATTTTCTTCGCACTCCTGTCTTTTGTGTTTTATTTAAACCTCTACAGCACACTTAATGCAACTTTTTAAATCTGCAGGTTTTTAATACATCCTGTGGGAACTTACAGAAGGGGTTGGTGTGTGAGAGACACGGGTAATGCATGAGAATGGAGAGAGCAGCTTAAGCAAGTTTTAAACACTTTTTTTTCGTATTTTTACTGGAACCTGCAAACATATCAACTGTCATGTACTTTCATATTCAGCACTTTATTTTCTAGCCTTACCTTCATGTACTATTGTTTTAATTAAGTTCTTAAATAATTTGTAAAACATGTAGCTTTTTTTCTTATGTCAAATCTCTTGTCATTTTGCAGAGTCACGTACATATGTTGCCTGGACATTTTATGCCACCTAAAGATCAGTGGTGCTGCATTCTGGCCAGTAAATTTCTTATTTTGGCTACTTCATCGAAATCTGGGCAGTTTTCTGTATATATAGAAGGTAGAAATGGAAAATGAGAAAAAAATATTTGAAAGGGAATATATTGATTAATTACTAAATATTTTATTCACAAAGGGTCAATAACTTGGCAAGATAAAATTATTATTTGTATAGTTTTGTCTGAATGAACCAGAAGAGTGTGGATGTATTGTTTGTATATATTGTATATATTAAAGAGATATGTGCATGAACTCAAGAAAAAGAAATGAACAAAGCAAAGCATTAGTGGCTATGGTCTGTAAAATGAAACAAAAACTTTATTTCACTATAAGAAACTTTATTTTAAATGTTCTTTAGAAGAACATTTTTGCTAAAGCATGACTAAATGGCAAAAAAAGAGCTACTGTATTTAGACTTAGGAAAAAAAGGCAGAGCAACATTACTTAAAAAAAAAAAAAAAAAAGAAAAAAAGGATATGTTTACATTTGATTTTGGCTACCAGGAGTTTGGTTCAGTTGGGTTTAATTTATGTATTCCTTGCTTTTTTTTTTTTTCTTTCCCCCATCTTTTTTTTCCTTTCTTTCTTTTTTTTTTGTTTTTTTTTTTGCCGATGGTGCCAAGTAATGTGAATGCTAATATTGCTTAAGAAAATTGTTACTTTTGCAAAGCAGATAATCATAAGAGTACAAAAACCGTATCTAGCTTAACACCATACACTCACTCCAATAAAGAACACTTAGAATGAACATTAAATGAAAAAAATAAATAAATAAATAAATAGTACAAAGGTAGAAAATATGTTTCACATTTTCATATCTCCTGCTGGAAGTCAGAAAATGTAATAAAAATTGCACAAAAAATTTTAAAAAATTAAGTAAAACTTAAAAAAAAGATGCAAACTGATCTTGTAGGGGTGTCATGGTATATTGCTATTTCCACATAGTGAGGAGCCAAAGAAATTAGATTTTTTTTAAATTGAACTACAAATTTAAAACTGTCACAGATTCTCAACAATGGGAACCAGGTTCTGATCTTCGTTACGTAGGAATGTAAGGGAAGAAGCTCCTGAAGTCCATGTCGTTACTGTGGATCACGTACATGTGTCTGAGATCAGAAACTGCTCCTGTCTGTTTGTCTCACTTGTGGCAGTTTAAAATTTCTGAATGGACTTGTGTAAATTTGAGATTGTTAGTTTCGGAATAGTTGTTCTTGCTTGATCCCGGCCACCAACTGCAATGTTTAAACGCAGGGCTTGTTTGAAGCCAAAAAATATTCAGATATAAGAAGCTTTGAAACTGGTGTCTTTACAAGAAGAGTAAAAACAAAGATTGTGGCAAAAAAACTGGGGTCAGTGCTCTTGGTGCCTTTTCTATAATTGTACCTGTTTTTAATTACTTCTTTTCACTGCCAGCATTGAATTATAGTAGATGTGCTATAGCTCATTATCAGAATTCTCTTGTACATTTCTGAACTGCTGCTTTATGACCTGATTCAATTCTAAAAAAGGGAAAAAAGGCAAAATGAATGGCCTGGCACTCACACTGTGCCTGTGGGCAGCCTTGTAGTCTCCATTTACTGTCTGCAATTGGAACCTTAACCATTAAATTTTCCTCTCATGCCGAAACAGAACAGGAGACACTGAAGAATCTCCTTTGGAATGAATTGGAAATGCTCTGTATTAGTACTGGAAGAACTCTGACATTTTGAAAGTGAAATATTGTACCCATTAACCAATACGTGACAATATAGAATTGATCCGTTCCTAACAAGAGTAGTGACCTCAGTGGAAATGTTTTAACTCCTTATCTTTTCAGAAAATGATTCAGTAATATACAGAGCTATTTCAAATTACTCTTCCAGATCCATGGGCCTGGTGGTGTATCTACTAATCTAGATCCTGCTTCAGCCAAACATTTAAGCCTGTACTGGTGTTAACCATGCCGGCAGTTCTGCGGGCACAGCAGAACTCCCCGCGTGCTTGATGCCAAGTACAGCTCCCAAGTGCTTTGTTGTGTCAGGCCGTAACCCTTCAGTGTGTCACTGGGGAGGGAGAAGGACTCCCCTGCAGTGAAGTGATTCTGCGAACCCTCTTCTTGGTTGTGGAACTTACATTTTCACCGAAGATAAGTAAGTGCAGCTTTCTAGGAAAATTCAAATTCCCAAGTGCCAGGAGCCAGATCTTCTGTCTTCTGATAATGGAACCGCTCCTTTGTGAAACACATTCGACAGCAGTAATACTGTGTGAAAGAAATACAGAATATAACATGAACCCCCTCTCTGGTTGCACGCTTATGGCAGTTCCACACAATAGCTGGTGCCCAATGGGGGGTCCCCAAGACTTGCATGTAAAACTAGTATAGATGTCTTCTCTTTTGTAAGTTTTATTTTTGTAACCGTGCATGTAAAGCATCACTGAATCAATGGATCTGTTGAAGAACTCAGCTGCTGGAACCATGCAAAATGTTTTGAATTGCCCTTAAAATATGGAAAATGTTTTCTGAATGCTTTATATTCTTTCTGCTGTAAATTAAAAACAAAGAAAATTTCCCCATACAAAGTGTGTGCCTTCTTTTAAACATCCATCCTAGTGTGAGAGCAATGTAGCCCTTTAGTCACTGTAAGGAACCATGAAAAAAATGCATTTCTTCTCTATATGACCTGCTTGTTAAGTATACTGCATCTGATTTCTCACAGGTTATAATGTAACAGTCCACAGCCTGCCCATGAGCAGGCGCAACCACCAGAGCTTTTCTGAGATCAGATTGTTTTCAGTTCCTCTTCAGTGGACAATCACTTCCAGGGCTTTTCATGAGATACCATATGTACCTGGTAGCAAAATGCTAAATCCTACAGTGTGCACAAAGCAGAGTCAAATCTTAGGAGAATTCAAGAAGGCTGCTGATGCAGATATGTAAGAGGTCACAATAATACAAATAACTGAGACACAATAACTTCGCACTGATCAGATATGTAAGTTACACAAACTGGCCCTCAATAATGAAACTTTTGTACCAGCCTACTACAAGGCCAGCCTAGCAGGGAAAACCAGGTTTAATAGTCATCTGGTATGCGAAAGAGTCTGTTAGTACTGCTATGAATAAGTTCTTCCAAAACCCAGAACCACAACAGATGACGAGATTTCATTAAGAGAGTTTATTTTTGACTACAGACAAAGTTTGTGTTCTCTTAATAAATGAGCATTTAACTCCCTAAATTGATCTCAG
The DNA here is from genome assembly GCA_035041135.1 of Platyrinchus mystaceus. Classification (NCBI taxonomy): domain Eukaryota; kingdom Metazoa; phylum Chordata; class Aves; order Passeriformes; family Tyrannidae; genus Platyrinchus; species Platyrinchus mystaceus. The sequence goes on along the minus strand of JAWWLV010000061.1, from coordinate 3,490,492 downwards.
ATACTTCCCCATTTTTCCTTTTTACATGGCTGTTAATTGCTGAGTTCTTTAGTAATGTGGTGGGTTGCCCTGTACTGAAAGTAGACACCTACCAGCTGTCTGCTCACTCCCCCGCCTTCCCCCTTCTACCCAGTGGAATGGGGGAAGAGAACTGGAAGACCAAACATGAGGGGAAAAAATGGCTGAAGTGAGAAAAGGACGGTTTAATAAGTGAAGGGGAAGAACAAGAAAAAGCGGTGCAGAGGGAGCCGCTGCCTCCGCCGTTCCCTGGCGGAACAGTCGCGGGGGTGAAGGGCGCCCCCTGCGGCCCGGCGCCCCACCGCTCCCTGCGGGGGGCGTGGCCCCGATCGGGCCCCGCCCCTGTCCCGGGTCCCTCCCGCAGGCCCCGCCCTTCTGACGTCACCCCAGGGCGCCGTCGGCGCCGAGCGCAGTTGCCGCTGGACCCGCCCGGGCGCTGAATCCGCGGCCCGTCCCGCCGGCAGGATGTGAGTGCGGGGCCGTGCGGGGCCGGGCCGGGCCGTGCCGGGCCGTGCGGGGCCGTGCGGGGCCGTGCCGGGCCGGGCGGGGCCGTGCGGGGACGCGCGGGGGGACGCGCGGGGGAGCCGGGCAGCGGCTCCAGGCCTGGCCGCGCCCAGGCGGGCGGGGGTTCCCAGAGCGGCTGTGCAGAGGCTCTCCCGGCCCTCGCTCGGGCCGCACGCCCTGAGCCGCTGCTCGGGCTGGTACCGGGGCCCTGGGTTGGCCGGGCCGGGCTGTTCCGCCAGTTCTCGGACGCCCGTCAGAGCGGGGCCGCCCCGCCGGGGCAGCGCCTGCTGAGCACCGGGGCGTTGTTGTGTTTGGAGATGTCGTTTCCGAGACTCTTCACGTGGAACTAGCAGTGAAATAGAACCAGAGATTGGCGGAAGTGCCAAAATAGTCGAGCGGTGATGTTGGCTTGTACAGGACCTGCTCCGAGCCTCGCCCCGGGCTTCCCGGCTCACGCCTTTTGCGTGTACGAGTTTGTTCTCTCTACGTGGAACTTAAAGTAAATGTATAAATGTGTAAATACAGGAAATAGTCAGAGTTGGCTGTTTGGAGTACCAGGATGCACTAAACAAGGGGCTGATGTGGAAGAAGTAACAACATAGAAAAGGAAATTGACTACAAATAGTTCTAGAGATATGCAATAAAAACCTGGCAAAGCAGTGAAAAGGGTATGAGGAATATGTACAAGAACTCTTGCATCCATTACAAAGATGCAGAGTGTTGAAGCTGGTAAAAAAACCCAACTCTGTTATGAATTCAAAGCTGACCAGAAGTAAATTCTTGTATATGCCAAATTCTTTTTCCTTCTGGTGCTTTCGCTTGCTCCGTATAGACCGTTTCAAAATAAAAGAGACAGCCAACAATAGAGAAGCACATAGTTAGAATAAGCATTAAGTTTTTGTATTTAATGTTTTTGTAAACTATTGTAGCTTGAAAGTTAGTATTTGCGTTCATAGTGGAAAATGAGAACACCCCTGAGCCCGAACTCTTGACTCCTTGAGCCCTATGAACCATTGTTGGAGCTGTCCTGTGCCTTATTGCAAAATGTGGTATTAGCAAGCCATTGCTGACTCTTAGAATGGCAGGCAGTTTGCTGACAAGATATTTGGAACACTGGGTGACTTGCACCTAACGTCAGCTGTTAGAACACCATTTCTTCAGTAGGAAACTGCCCTACATTTATTCCAAGGATACATCTCAGGAATGTCAGATGAATAATGATGATTTTCTTTACTGCAGGTCAGCCAATATCCCTGGAAGCTCAAATGTGGCTGCTGGCAGTAATCGTCGGCTTCAGCAGACTCAACACCAAGTAGATGAGGTGAAAGTCAAGTCCAATAGCAGTGTCATTGTTTTCCTTCAGGAAACCTATATAACTAGAAGGGATGCTTTTAACAAAGCAGTTTTCCCTTCATTTTATGAAGGGGAAGTGGAGAGAAGTTACCAGTGTCCAAATATTAGCTGCAATCTTGCTGCTTGAGGATTTGGCAAAATTAAAGATAAAAACCTTTGTTCTTACAGAGAGAAACCTTTTTTCTCATCAGTAGCCATGAGGGCTGACTGCCAAATGTGATATGTCTAGATTTTTGTGGAGTCCAAAAGCCAGGCTGGCTAGCAAGAGTATTTTTTGACGTATGCTTTAATATCATGTTTATATGCCTCAACTCCTTCTGAAACAAGTCAGGAATTATTTCCCAGGTTTGAAGGAATGCCAACATTACTGGCACTACTGACTTTTTAAAGTAGGTATTAGGGGCTTCCAGCCCAACTGTGAATTCCAGAGTTTTGTTTAAGCTTATGGCTGCATATATTAAAAGGCAATATCTCGTGCTTCTGAAAAGAGAACATTGAGTACCATGTGTTGCTGTCTGTTGCCTGCAATTATGTTCTGCCATGGGTTATACAACTGGTAACTTACTTTAAGCATTAAACTGGTGTAGGTTGTTGACATCATGAGAGTGAATGTGGACAAGGTATTGGAACGAGATCAGAAGCTGTCAGAGCTGGATGACCGCGCTGATGCACTGCAAGCAGGAGCTTCCCAATTTGAGACCAGTGCAGCCAAGCTGAAAAGGAAGTATTGGTGGAAGAACTGTAAGGTAACCTTCCCTTGTGTACTTATGGTGTGCAGTACTACAGGTAACACTATTATAATTGGCATCTCAAAAGGTAGAAGAAGAAGTTACTTTAGCCAATGTTGTTTAACTTACAGCGTCTAGTTTATTAAAGCTTGGCATAGTGGCTGGGTGAAGGAATGAAAAGCTGAACTAGTGACCATGCTGCCCTATGCAAGATCTTGTGTAAGAAGATGGTAATGGCCAGGGGAGAAACATGTCAGTAATCTGAGGTGTTGAGGAACAGGAAGAAAAGCGTAAAAATGCATAGCTTGAGTTAAGGTAGAGGAAGTATTAGAAAGTGGAAGAAGCTCACTCAGACTCCTGTACTTGTAGCTGTTGGCAAAGGTTGGAATCATCTTTGGTGAGTAACAAAGACTTGTATATTCACCCGAGACAAGCTCTATGTGGAGAAGACTGTACTGCTGTGTTTTGCCTGTGTGCATGGCCTGCCATCTCTAAGTGTGGATCATGCTTGCTTACTGAAGAAGCTTTGTTTGCCATGTTAGATCTGACACATGGTGCTGAAGTCCCTCGCAGGGGCTGTTTTCCCGTATCCTGAGGGACAGTTAATGCTGTTGCATGGTTTGTAGTAAGCGTTGTGTGGCTTCTTTTCACAGATGTGGGCAATATTGATAGCTGTTGTTGTCATTATCATCATCATCATCATCGGTAAGTTTCACCAAAGTGGGGATTTCTCATAGGGTTGGAATAAGTGGTGTTAATTCACGGACTGGTACAGTGTAAATAAAGCCAGGATACTCAAATGGAAAAATATACAATGCTAATTTGAAGTAGTAGTGACAGCTTTAACAAGTATTGTTTGCAGTGAGTGGTAAACTGGGACTACCATGGGAGCTCTGGGACCTGAATCTCAACCACCTTGCTATGAAAATAGCAAGGACTTAGAAACCAGGAACAGACTTGTTTTATTTTTTTTAGCTGCATGTTGCAGAAGTATAAGATGAAATTCCACACACCTCCCTTGTCTGAGAACTGTTTATCATTTGCTGTAGCTTCCTGCTAGATAAACCTCTTCTGGTGGGGGAGTTCCAAGTGCACTGCCATAGCAAGGAGGTTTTCTTTGAGTAGAGGTTTTGCTGCCAGATGAAATATCGCTAGGTTAGGATAGAGAGCCGGGGAATGTATAGTTCAGTCTTTGAGTCCCAATATAATCACCAGGTATTTAATGGGAAGACAAAGGTTTTAAGTTTGTGCTGTGATACAGTAACAAACACTACAGTAACCACTGACATCGGAGATGTTGTCCTGGGTGAGCAGTATTGGAGGGCAAGCACAAAGGAAAAGTGCAGCTAAGAAAACCAACATGGGTAAACTCTTAGATTTAGAGGATTTAAGAGGGATTTATCTTTATTATCCTAAATGCTTAAAATGCAGGATTGTTATGGTGAGGGGCTGAAGGACACTTCCCAACTTCTTTCTTTTTTTGTAGTCTCCACTGTGTCTTCATGAGTTACAGGAAGAAACTCAGATCAACTGAAGGTGCCTCTGAATCGTCAGTGTCTCCACTTCAAACCTGCACTTTCAGTCCATTTACTGCTGTTTAAAGCAAAACTATTTTCATTACTGAAATGTTAACTAACTTTACTGGTTGCCTTAAGACACTCCTGCCATTAATTACTAACAAGCACAGCTCACCACTTGCACAGTGCCTTAATGAACTGGGGTGCAGAGCTGCCGAGGCGGACCCGGCTCTGGAGCTGCGCGGCCGCCGCCGTGCCCGCCGCGCGGTTCTGCGCGTGCGCGGGGGCCCCACCCCCGTCCCGGCCCCGCCCGGGGGCGGCCCCGGC
>JAWWLV010000061.1:3431690-3485945 GCA_035041135.1 Platyrinchus mystaceus | reverse complement strand
GGCCCCGCCCGGGGGCGGCCCCGGCCCGGCACGTGGCGGCGGGGCAGGCGCGCGCACGGGGGCCGCGTGCGGCGCCGCGTGAGAGGCGGGGCCAGCGCACGCGGGGCCGCGGCCCCGCCCCTCTGAGCGCGGTCTCCTCCAATAAACGGCTCTGACCCCACCTCCGCCTCCTCCTCTGTTCGCACGTGGCGGGGGTGTGTGGGAGAGGGGCCGCCGCGTGCGCCGCGTTACGTAACCGCGCGGGACGGGGGCGCGGCCCCTGAGGGCGCTCCCGGCCCGGAGCGGGAACGGCCCGGGGTTGGCAGGACAGGCGCGGCCTCTGGGAGAGGCTCGGAGGGGCGGGAAGACGAAGCGGAGGCCGCCCGGGATCAGGCGGGGTCGTCTGCGAGGAATCCGCCCGAGCGGCGAGCTGAGGGAGTGCGCACCGGAGAGCAGCGCGGGAGCGCAGAGCCGGCCCCGGTGCCCGCTGTGCTCGGCGCGGGAAAGAGGGGGGACACCGCTCCTCCCGCTGTCTCCTGGGGCGGCGCGTGTTCTCCCTGCAGCACCGGCGCCAGGACCGCGGGCCAAGGGTCTGGCTTTACCGAGGGGCCGTGACGGCCGATGCCCCCGCGCTGTGGCGGTCAGGGGAGCCGAGATGGACGCGGGCGAACGCCGAGGGGGCAGCGCGGAGCACGGCGCCGGTCAGTGCCCGGGGACCGGGCGGGAGCCGGCGGCGGCGCCGCGGGGGGCTGCGGGCGCTCGGTGCACGGCGTGTGCGGGAAGCGGCTCCGGCGGGACGGAGCTCCACAGCCCCGAGTCCAGCGGCGGCTCGGCCGCCGGCAAAGCCAGCAGGTAACCGGGCAGCCGGTGGGGGCGGGCGGGTGCCGGGACCCGGCGCGGCCCTGACCCGTGGGGCTACTCGGGGACTGCAGGACCCCGAGCAGTGCCGGGGGCACGGGCCGCGGCGTGTGTAGGGGAGCGGAGGCTGCTGCTGCTGCGCGGCTCCTTGAGATGTGCTTGAGTCGGAGATCGGCTGAGCCATGCGTGGCAGTTACCCTTTGGTAGCTTCTGTGTGTACTTCGTCTTAAGACCGTAATTGGCGGTACCAAAGCAGAAATTACTGAAATCATATGTTTCCTGGAAGTTCAGAAATTCAGTGAGGTGGTAATTTCTTTTATTTTTTAATTCATAAAAGAGTTTAAGATCTGTAATTTATGAAGCGTTGAACTGGCTTGTTAACACGCAATACTTGAAGCTATGTACTGGTTTATATAATAAGAGTATGATACTAGTAATAATGTCAAATGGACAAAAGTTATTAAAAACAATCGCATTCATATCCCATCTGTAGGATTTGAACCTCTTTTGAGGATACGGACTGCTTACTTTTTAGTCAGTGAAATAAGCAAATGTAAGAAGGGGGAGATTTTGCCTTTTAACAATTCTGCAGCTGTTAAAGCTAACAACTCAAAAGTACAGTGAAGACTCTGAAGTCATGTGAGGAATGAAATCTTTGCATCAGGTGTATTTTGAGAACCTCATGGTTCCCTGAGATGCTTATAATCACATGCAGACTTCAAGGCTGTAAAAACTTACAGAGGTCAAGAATCAGCATCTATTAATGATTTTAATACTAGTGAGATTTACAAAATCTAGAGTAAACATCAGCTTATTTTTAGTTGCTAAGCATCTTGAGAAGCAGAATGGTTTTGATGGGACTTTGCCATCCATGACGTATTGGAGTTGGAAACAAGGAAGGTAGAGGAGAACAGTTCAAGTAGCAAAGAAGTGAGAAAAATACAACAGGAAATTTAGTGAAGGAGCATTAGGACATTTCTGGATATTGTGTGATGCTGCAGACAATCCCATAAAATGTTGATTTAGTGAGTAATTTTACTTCAGTGATAGAAAAGAAAGCTTCTGTACCAGAATTCTCTGGTAAAGTTTAACCTCTATTTTACAGTGAGCAGCTGAATTGGAGCCAGTCTCACAGAGATCTGATGATGATGATCCAAGAAATGAAAAGATGTTTGCCTGAAAAGAAAAGGAATTCCAGCAAGCCCAGCACCATCAGTGCTCTCAACTATGCCTTGCAGTGTGTCCAGCAGGTCCAAGGTATGTGTGGAGAAAATCTGGAAGAACAGCAACGTGGTTTGAATAGATGTGTTTGACAACAAATAGCTTTAAAACAAAAGAATGCATTCTAGTTATCCTGCTAACAGTTGACTTTCTGAAGCACTGTGGGGGTTTTGTTGTTTTTTTTGTTAAACAGTCATGTTATCTTTTCTACTGAAATACCCACCTACTGCTTCTCTTTTCTTCAGAGTCCCATAGCTAATAGGTGCCTACTAGTACCTTTCTGTGTATATTGAAAAAACATCATTCCCATCCCACTTTGCAAAGTTATTGGATAGTTTGTGTTTTTAAAAAAAACTAGGTAGCTAAAATTGTTCTTTTGCTATCATGTTCTGTCCTTTCTACTTGTTCATGCTTGTTTTCTGTAACATAACTAGGTCACTCCAGTAGTATAATCGGTATTCCTTTTCCCTTTGTCACTACACAGACCTTCCTCATCTCACCTTGGACTTCACCAAAAAGATGTCAAAAGTACAAGGGCTGTAAGAAATACTTTCAAAGTAGTCTCCTTACTGACTTTCTTGTGTTTGTTTTGCTTTTCTGTTTGTTTTTGTTTTCAATTAGCAAACAATGACTTTTTCCAGGCTCTGAATGACCGAAGAGTGTTTCAGACTGATGTGGTGACATACAGCATAGAAGAGTTGGTGGCAGTTGCATCTGAACACACTCCAAAAAACACTGTAAGAATTCAGGCACACTCAAGGATTTCATCACTTGCCATTTCACTCTATTTAGTCTCCTTACATTGCTCTGTGGAAATAGAATATGTAAAATTGAAAGGCCTTTAATTTTTAGCCAGACAGGCTTTGAAGTTTTTAAAGTTAGATCAAGACTACTTCTTATCTGTGCTGTCTCAGGGTACCCAATGATAATGAGTGAAGAAATACTAATTTTTCTTCTTTTTTCTTTTTTCAAGCAAGATAGCTGTTCGAGAATTCATTTACAGTGTAGTAATCTCTTACAGCAAAAAGTTTTCAAAACCAATCAAGTTTAGAGTTGTGAGGGGCTTTTTTTTTCTGTTTGTACTCTGGATTTAATTTTTTTTCTTATTTTGCAATATCTGTCATGCTTTCTGGCTCTGTCTTACAGAAATATTTTTTTTTTAAATTCAATACTGTTAGATGCTGTATCAGAAGTATTTCAAATGCTTGCTATTTGAAAAGATCTGAGTATTTTTGTATGTGGAATTGTAGTGAACCCTCTGAAATTTGGGGAGAAGCGTGTGGAGTGATAAGTCATTCTGGGCAAAGACAAGCATAGCTCTGGTTTCAGTTTTGATACTGCAGTTTTACTAGCATTTGTAAATCTTGAGTATGCTGTTGTGGCATTGGAGAGTGTAGTAGTTTACACACTACTTTAATTGGATGCTAAATTAACACATTTTTGAACCTCATCCTGAGGTTGTGGTATGTCGTGGTTTGGGGTTGGTTTGTGTGGTTTGGGGTTGGTTTGCTTTTTATCTTTACAATATCACTACCATGTTTGGGGGGACGATTGCCTTTAACATTTGTTTTCCAGGACACATTTGTGGCTGTATTTTCTTTGCTTTCTGGACGCATAGTGCATATTTCTGAGCAGGCAGCATCTATCCTAAACTATAAGAAGAAAGTGTTGGAGTCTTCCCGGTTTGTAGAGTTGCTTGTCCCTCAGGATGTGAGTGTGTTCTACACACACACCGATCACTCTCACCTGCCTCTTTGGAACATGGAAAGTGAAACAGGTGGGACTTGGCAATGCTTTTAGATGCTCTGTGTGTCTTTCTGTTTTTACAGAATGAGGATAGAATAGTAGTTCATTTTAAATACTTATGCTAGCAGTACACATCAGCAACACTTGTTTCCTTTCCACTTTGAAAACTGAAGTGGCTGTGGGATTAGTTCTTGCTAGTCTCCTAGAGGCTTACCTCTTACTTGGGGTAAGTAAAAGACAGATACTTTATTGTTTCACGTACCATCATACTCATTCCAAATGAGTATGATGAAAAGAAACTAAAAGTCTACTTGTGAGTTTGAAGTTGTTTAATCTATACCTTATGGTTGCTTAGGTGCTTTGTCTTTATGGTCCACTTGTTTCCTGCTGTGAATATAGCTCACCAAAACCAAGTTTTAAGCTGACTTGCTCTTTAGTGCTGGATGTGTCTAAACTGTGACTTTTGAGTCCTGTGTTATTTGTGAGCAATTTAAATGTAGCTTGCATTCCAAGGGCGTGTCTTTTGCCCACCTAGACATGGGTTGTTCTGAGGCTGTTCTGGCGTCAGATCTGAGAAGTCCAAAGTCCTTGCTGTCAGAGGATGGTGAGACATCTGGAGGTTGCGAATACTAACATGCCAGGGATTCCACAACTTGGCAGCCAGTCCCAGCAGAGCAGAGGCACCCCAATGGAGTTGTTCTTTCCTGTATATAGTTTTTGTTACATGGCTCATAAAGCCAGGAAATGTCAACCTTGCTTTTCATAGTGATGCACTGGAGAAAGGATTTTTTTTTTTTTTTAGGTCATACACATTTCCTCTGAATTTAGTTCCAGGTCAGCCACTTCCCTCAGAGTGAGTGGGCTGGAGAAGAGAGATAACGTTTGAGGTGGGAGCAGGCTGTTGAACACCTAATTCAGTAGCTAATGAAGAGTAGGTCGTAGACTTCAGTCTTGCTCAGAAAGTCTGGAGAATGCAGAATTTAAAATAGTTCTGATACATGCGACCTTTTTGAGCATATCAGCTGATACTTTCAAATGTCTTCTTCTTATTAGCTTCTCTGTATGAATATGCCCAGGTGAAATCCTTCTTCTGCAGGATCAGGTAAGAACGTTATTACAGTTTTATGAAGGCTGACGAAGCGTACCATACTAGGCAGAAACTGTTCTATTGTTACAGCTGACCAGTGTGAGCTCGTGAAACTCCATTACAAAATGGGCTTATTGTGTTTAATATTGGCATCCAGTAGGACACTTTGAATATCTTCCCAGAGTGATGCTTAAACTTGCACAGGGATAGAAGGAAAACTGTTCATACAGGTTTCTTTTGGATCTATCAGTTTCCTTCTGTACTGTCATGCTGGAGAAGAATGATCTTGTTTGAGGGTGGAGGCAAAGATTGTTTTGCTTAAGATTACTTGAGAGTTTGTGATGGAAGCATTAGAAAAAACTCAGTCGCCCGAGTCCCAGTGTGAGACCTGACTCCTGAGATACTAGGAATGCTGTTTGTTGCTTTGTACCTCACTAATCTAAGAGCTAAAAGAAGAAAAAACCTGAAATTGGCGTTTAATCTTCAGTGCAGTGCTGTTCCAGACTCAGGTGATCTCCTGATTTTAGTAAGAACTGTTTGCTTCTGAGCAGATGTAACACTTACTCCATCTTTCAGTTGATCATTGATTCATTCATATGTGTTGCAAAAACCTGAGCTCTAAAATCATTTGTATCTTGAATTGTCTAAGGGCACCTGGAATAAATACAGCAGGACAAATAGCAATGCTGAGTTGAGGGAACTGTCTGTAAACATTTTACAATAGTTTTTCTTCATGTTTTCTTAAGATGTCTACCTCTATTTCCCTTACATAACAGATCATTTGATTATGTCAGCATCATGAATAAAAATATTTTTTCACAGGCACACATTAGGCTTAAGTAAGAAAATGGTTTTTTGTGAGTTAATTTCTGCTGTATTCAATTGCCATTTGTATCTTTTGTTTTCCCAAAGACAGGGGTGTCAGAAGTAGGTTTTATTTTACTAGCTTCTCTCTAGAATCATTTTACAAAACTAGGTGTGGAATAAGAAAGTAACTTTTAGTGTAAGTGATAATCTCCAAAAATTTGTCTCAATTCCTTGTCAGAGCTGGGTAAGATACTGGAATTATAACACTCGGAATAGAAAGGGGCAATTGCTAATGCAGCTGTTGCAAAGCCATGGTTAAGATCTCTTCTACAATGTTATGTGCTGCTACTGTTCACTGTGGTCTAGGAAGACAAATTCTCATGGAGGGCAGTCAAAGAACAACAACAAGGCTGGAGGAGTCTTACTTAATGTAGGTCTGTGAAACAAAACTTGAGTGAGCCAGATTTTTTTTTCTGTAAGAGTGGTACAGAATAAACAACAAACAGAAAAAGAACTGTTTATCTTGAATGAGAGCACAAAACCAAATGAATAGTTCTTGTAAATACGTTTGGACTGAGAATTAGAAGGTAGCCTTTAAACCATTAGAGGAAGAGTATTTCTAGACAACCTCTGAATGCAAGCATTGGAGGCAAAACACCTACTTGATTTTGAGTGGAGGGAGATCAGTATTGCTGAATCACATATAGGACCTGATTATCTGGGTCTGTGTGCTCAGCATAACTTCTCCATGCAGAGCTCTCAGCCCTGACAGAAAGTATGTGAGTCTTGAAAGCAGTGTGTGAATCCCTTTTACTTCTCCTCAGGGGTGGTAAAGATCAAGAACCACGTTGTTACCCCTTCCGAATCACCCCATATTTGGTCCATGTGTGTACTTCTGTCCATGTGGATGCAGAATCCTGCTGCTTAGCTTTGGCTGAGAAAATTCACTCTGGATATGAAGGCAAGTCAGGAGATTCCAGTGAATGCAGTGTATGAAAGTCTGCTTCCTTTGTGTGGAACTTGTCTCACCTGTGTAACTTTCAGCTTGTGTGTGCATGCGTGTGAATCCAGAGCATCTCTGCTGCCTTTGCCAAGCCCCAAAGCATTTCACCTCTCCTCGTTATTTTTATTTTGGAGAGAAGTCTGTAGCATGTAAAAATCTGTAATGTTTCTATGAATTGGTCAGAAAGCAGTGAACAGTTAGAAAGTTCAGGAGCCAATAAATCTCTATCATGAGCAAAAGTAATGCCTAGGTTTTCCATCTTAGTGCATATTTTGTTTTTATTAGCTCCTCGAATTCCTATGGATAAAAGAATCTTCACCACCACTCACACCCCTGGATGTGTTTTTCTGGACATAGATGACAGGTGAGAGATTTGAGTCTTAAGACCTGTGAGGTGTGCATGGAGAGGTAGGAAAAAATCCCTTGATGATGATAGAGACCCAAGTAAATATAGTTGAACTATGCAATTGGCAATAGTTAATTAAACAAAACAGTTTTGTGTTAGTCCACTCATGGAAAACATCTTGCACTCCGTGTAATTGCCTTTCTTGTCTTAACATGGGTATTAAACAGAACCACAGCCAGTTTTCATTACCCAGGGTAATGGAGAGCCACATGTGATAGCACCCACAGTGGAAAACATGCATAATGCCAAGCTCTGGGGATCAGAGTGGTGACACGGTTGGACTGAGCTTGGTCAAATAAATTTGGCCAGACTGAAGCTGTCTCCTGCAAAGCCACAAGACTGTTTTTACAATACATTTTGCACTATGCCTGTCAGATTTCTTACTCCCATTTTGCCTATGACCTTTTTTTTCAAGATTGCTTTTTTTTTTTTTCCTTTGCATATAGACAAGCACAGGACTGCTTGCATGTGTGAATATCTGTTAGATCTCCAGGCACAGAAGTGTTTTTCATCGGTGTTTACATGTCTGTATTGCAGTGGAGGATTATTAAGTTGGAAAATGTTCTGTAGCCTTAGTTCATTCCATTGTAGATCATGCATGGGCACTTCACTGACAAGCAAAGGGTTAAGGATGTAAGTACTCAAAACTGTATTATAACCTGTGATAATGTGTTCGGGTTTCAGAGCAGTGCCTTTGTTGGGTTACTTACCCCAAGATTTAATTGGAACATCCATACTGATGTATTTGCACCCGGAAGATCGTCCTTTGATGATTACTATTCACCGCAAAAGTAAGTACAGTTGCTTTTAGAGGAATTTCTATAGGTTTTACAATTCTTTCCTTATCACATTGCTTCACATGTGACTTATCTGCAGTCTAGACAAAAATTTAGTGCAATCAGTTTGCAATCAAAGCATATTGAATCACAAAGTTTTAAGGACCCCAGTCATTAGTGTTTGTGCTTGCACTACGGTGTCATAATGTAAACTAAACCTTGTTTCTTCATTGTGTTTTTTTTTTTTTTCAGTACTGAAATTTGCTGGCCAACCCCCTTTTGAACATTTACCTATTAGATTTTGTACTCAAAATGGGGATTATGTCATACTGGATACGAGCTGGTCCAGTTTTGTGAATCCTTGGAGCAGGAAAGTAGTGTTCATCATTGGCCGACACAAAGTCCGGACGTAAGTCAGTTGTAGCATTGGTCTGTTAAAGTCCTTTTCATTGATTACTCTGCAAAACAAAAAAGTCTAAGTACTAAACTAGAGACATAATGTTGCTCTTGCAAATGTGGTAACTACCTAGTATCTGTCTTCAGAACAGCATTAGTCTTGTTTATTAAATGTGAAAATAAGTGAATTACTTCGAACTAAAAGGCAAAGCTATCTTTTTTTTCTTAGCATGTTTTTTCATATGGTTGATGTCCAAATACTATGACAATGGACATGTCTAAATCAGAATACCAGTTTTAGATGAGTAAAAGCTAAAAAGCAACATAAAAAGGTCACTTTAACAATTACTTAAAATTCATGATTGGCTCACTCAAAAAAAACTCAATTAATTGACCTTCTGGCATGTTTTCTTCTGGAACATTTACTTGATACAGAATCTAAATATTTACCAAAGTGGTGTCTTTAAAAATGCAATTAGTGTTGAATGTGCAAGTTAATTTTGCAGGTGTTTCTCCTTAGTTTCCAAGAGATTTGAAAATATGACTGATTGACTTCTTCTTACCTGGTTTCTCTTATAGGAAATGGCTTTATTGGGATGGCCTTCTGACTTTTCAAAGTGATCTTTTATTCAAGATTTTATGGGGTGTGAATTTGTCTTCTGAGTGAAGGAGACAGAAGGGTAGATGCTTGTCAACCTTATAACTTGTGTCTCTGCTGATCTGTTGGCTTCCCTGGAGCTCACCTGCTCTCATAGCACTGCCCCACTACCCAGCAGAGCAGCTGTTGGGACAGGTGACATCCCTTTGTGTTGGTTCAGTGAAGCAGTCAAAATAAAATAATGATAATAAAATAAAGAATCTGTTCTAACTGTTTATAGCTACGTTTTCTTCATCAAATTAAAATGAATAGTGAAATATTGTTGGCTCTCTCCAGAAGCCCTCTGAATGAAGATGTGTTTGCTGCAAGAAGTAAAGAAACGAGCAGCGTGGAGAAAGAGATAAGAGAATTGCAAGGACAAATTTACAAACTGCTTCTGCAGGTAAGGAAGATGAAAGAATTTCAGGACACTGGATGGCCTTCTGAATGAAAGGCTGAAGAAACTTGAGTCTCCTTAGCAGGCTACTTTGAGAATGGTCTTCTAAAAGGTCTGAAAGGAAAGTTCTAAATGGAGACAGGCCCACCTCATTAAAAAAAAAAATGTTTGACAAGTTTGTGTGTTGAAAGATAAATCTGCCTCCTGAAACAGTTTGAAGTATGGTAGAGAATTCTTCCTAGGCACATGGTAGAGCCCAGACAAATACGGATTTTTCACTTGATTTTCTGTGTTTACTTGAAGTTCTGTGTTGTAAAGCATGTTGTTTCCTTCAATTTTTTTCTCTAAAAGCATGAATTTTTCATTACTGTTTTTCCCCCTCATACAGCCAGTTCACAACAATGTTTCCAGTGGTTATGGAAGCCTTGGAAGCAGTGGCTCTTATGAGCACTATATCAGCATAGCTTCTTCAAGTGACTCCAATGGGAACTGTGCAGAGGAAATACAGGAACCAGTAAGTCTATAAATGTGTCACTGCCTGCAGAGTAGTAAAAATGCACTTTTAAAAATGAAAATGTTTACTCCCATATGCACTTCTCATCGTGAGTTTTACTGAAGTGGGAAGAACACAGCTATATTCAAGCTAAATTGGTCAGTTACGGAGTACTGGCTTTTGGGTTTTGCTCTTAATTTTGCTGACTACTATAGAAAATAGTGGCTGTCCTAAAACAAGCATTGCAATTACCTAATTTCCTTGTGAGGCTCCTGCTATTTGAGCTTTATCATAGGTAACTGACTTAAATTAACCATGATGATTGGATTCATTAAATTTACAAATACCAGTAGATATTAGACTTAGGCTGACAGTCCACTCACTTTCAATTTGAAGAATACAATAACTCACATCAACTCCTATGGCCTCTTTGTACTCATATTATTCTTACTTCACATTTTTCACGTATCTCAAGATGACATTGCAACAAGTTTGTGCAGATGTCAACCGAATAAAGAATCTGGGACAGCAGCTATATATTGCATCAAGGAGCAAGCCACAGAATGGAAATGAACAGGCTGTGAGCTCAGAAACGCTAGGAGGTAAGTTAATGTAGTTACGTTCTGTCAGATAACGTGAACTCCTGTAGGTCTGTAACCCTGAGTTTGGCTAACTGGTGTGATGCTGAAGAACTCCAGATAGCGCTTTGGCATGGCTTAAATGTGGGAAGAGGTTTGTTTTGTTTAAAACCCAAACAAGCAAAAAAGCCCCCCAAAGTCACCCCTTAAAGAAACCGCAGCAGATGCAATAACTTTTTAACTCCTTCTTGAGATGTGGCGGAACGTATCTGTCTCTAGGTTAATGGACTTCTTTATTTATTTTAACATTTTCTAGTGAAAATGCACATGTGCTTGTAGCAAGTACTATGGAAGCTTCACTTAATTACTTTAAGTGGACTCTTCACAACAATCATAGGTTGGGCAATACTGCCTCACTTCCCACTGAAATAGGGGTTTAGTTACTGAGTGCTTAATATTATCCTAATGCACATTATTTGCAGTTAGTACCTAGCGCAAATATATGGAGAAACCTGGATGCTTCCTCAAATATCATAAAAATCCGTATTAAAACATTCCACTGTGATACTCACTATTAAAGTTACGGTTAACTGTTGGTGTTGTCCTAGAGAACTGTATTAATAAAATTGATAAGACTCTGACCAGTGTATCCATGGTATGCAAGGCTGTGAATTACTGTTAAATAGCGTGTTGGATTCTGTGATGTATAAACTGAAAGAAGAGTAGTATTAATTGCAGCTTTGTTTACAATTTAAAGGCAGGCGTTTTCTATATGCTGTTTTCTTTGTGTTCACTAGTTGTTCTAGTGGATATTTAAGGTGGTGTGTGGGGTTTTGGTTTATTTCAGGCATAGTTTCCCCTTCTTCTCCTGCCTCAAAACACATAAATTGAGATGAAAATGCAGAATAACTTTGTAATGAGAGCTGTGCTGTCATAGGCCATATATCCTTGTATTATATATATGTATCACAGTGTAAATGCATGCGTGTGTGTGTATATATATATATATATGTCTCTGTGTGTCTTGGTGAGGGTAGTGTTTAGATGCCCTTAGGAGGAATCTTTAAGGTTTCCTCTATTCTAGGGAAGAGGCACACTGCTTCCTGTTTTCTTCAGACATTGAGAAGTGATAGCACAGAAAAACCAGGCAACACATTTTATGATGATCCAAAGAAGACTCCGCATATTCCTTCCTATCAGCAGATCAATTGTGTCGATAGCATCATCAGGTATGAAGCAACTGTGAAGCAATTTTAGTGATATAAGTTTAAGATTATTTGGTGGAAGGTAAATATCCAAGCATTTTTTATCAGTCTTAAAACTGTCTGGATTTTGAGCTGTGAGATGAATCTGGGATTGTTTGTAAAGTTTTCTCCCTCTCTGACTGAGCACTGGGATGGATTGCCCAATCTGAATTACACAGTAATGAAGAATTTAGGACCTAAGATTCTGTATGCAATTATTTATTGATGTAAATCTACTGCTAATTTCACCACTGGTGCAATAGGAATTTAGGTGAATTTTGATGAGCGTAATATGTCAGTGTCTTCTCATTACATCCTCTGAGAACATCTATATAAAACAGAAAGTTGATATAATTTATAGAATGTCAGCATTTTTAACTCACTGGATAATTAAATCTTTTTTCTTTTTTTTTTCCTTTCTTTTTTTTTTCCTCTCAAAGAGTGATAGATTTTATTTAAAATACTCCTTGGAAAGCAGATACATGTCCAGAACTTCCTGCAATGAATTTAAAATACTAGTTAACAACCTCTGGATCTCCAGTTTGGATTATTCAAATGTTTGTATCTCCTAATGGAATAAAAAACATAAAGTAGGGAGAGCTTCCTGTGATATGCTTTCATTTCAGATATCTAGAGAGCTGCAGTATACCAGCATTGAAAAGGAAATGTAAATCTTCTGCAAATACATCATCATCATCTTCAGAAGATGACAAACAAGTTCAGCAAAGTCAGCAGGAAGTCCAGGCATTGGAAGGTAACACAAAATATACTGACAATCGTAATAGAACCGCAACAACTGATTTAATTTTTATATATCTGTTGTTATGTGTTCCAAGGTTTATGTCCGCTTTTTAAATTGCTGTGCTGCTAATGATATTTTAGGTGTGTGGTAAATATTTCCTTACCTTGCCTAAATCTCACAGTTAAGCATAAGCTACAATGTTAAGTCTTTGAACATAGAATGTTTCAAAAGAAGTATTGTTTGTTGTTGCTAAATGAACCTTCTATTGCTCACTCATTTTATGCCACGTTTAGTATATACTGGCATATGAATGCTTTTTTGTATAGAAGACTGTCTTATTTAATAGTCTGCATAGTTACTGCTTATTTCTGAACCAGTCAAACTTGATGAATTGGGAACGTAGTGTTTGGAATGAAATTCCATGTAGAAACTTTGTCATTTACCAATAGATACTGCTATGCTGTCAGCAGTTAAGTCCCACACTCCAATATCTGCTGGTCTGGAAGAGGCCTTGAAAGACCAGAGAACTGCAGGCATGGTGGGAGCTCCTCTGGCAGACCTGACCCTGTCCAACAAGGCTCCAAGTGTGGTGTCTGTCACCAGCCAGTGCAGCTACAGCAGCACTATAGTGCATGTCCCACACCCTGAATCAGGTACTGTTCACACTTGCAAAACACTGACTCGACTCACTGATTTTTGAATTTACCCAGCGTTTCCAGACAGAAGTACACTGTGAGAAAGTTGTGTCCATTTAAGATACATTCTTCTGAACAGGAATTCTGAAATATTGAGATACTTCTTGGGACACTGTGAAGAAAACTTGAGCCTGAGTGTTTTGGTAAAACAGTTTTACCAGACTGCACTTTCCCCTTGAATTTGATCCCATATACCTCGAACACAACAGTGTGCTTTTGGCCATTGAGGATTAAAACAAACATTACTTATGGGCCAATGTTACTTCATTTTAATGCAGAAAGAAGCATAAAAATCAGTATTTAGCTGCTATTGTACTAAGAAAATATGAAGAAAGAACTGCCTATAATTTCAAAGAGAATTTGAGTTTCCCAGACCATGCAAAATAATTTGCTCAGTTGATGTTAATGTATCTGTATTTGAGTATAAAGGGTGTTTTCTCCTGCTGCCTCTGCAGCCTGTATCTGCTTGGTAGCTCAGATAAGATTGTTTTCTGTGTAACTCTCTGGGTATTGTGGGAGTTGACACCAGAAGGCCAGAGCAAAGAGTGATTTATTTTTTTCCTTCTTCAAAGAAGTGACTACAATGGAGGATACTGCTGTTGGGAGTGAACAAATTGAACTGCCTCCTGTAAATACTCTGAGTCCTGCTATGTTGCCTGAGGACTTAAAGCCAGTTGGGCTAACAAAAGAGACGTTGTCAGCCCACACTCAAAAGGAGGAACAGAACTATGTTGACAAGTTCCGACAGAGGATCTTGCTGTCTCCATTTAGGACTTATTTTCAACAAGGAGGCAGAAGTAACAACAGACATTCCTGTGGCCAAGGTAGGGAGCAGCTTTGAGAAATCAAGACTTGGTAGGTGACTTAAAAAGAGCAAGCTAGCCACGGAGCCTGGTTCTCCTTTGTATGATTTAATGAGTGTCTTACTGTGTCTGCAAACAGAACATTGAACTACAGGGTTTGACAGCAGTATTACCCACACAGAAGGTCTGCTCCATCTTGGGTCTTACTGTCTTTCACAGCAGATAGTTATTGCAATAAACCCTGCAGATCCCTAGGTAGTTTATTGCCTCTCCTTGAAAGAAAGTAAAAGATCTGATTGAGATGAGCCAAAGTGATTGATAAGAAAGTTGATGACGTGAAGGAAGATATTGTAGATACATTAGCAAATCCATCACTAATTTATGGAAGAATTATCCAGAGGATGGTCAGCTCTCTGAATAAGCCACACTCAATTATCTGTGTGTTTTTCTCTCTTTTTTTTTTTTTTTTCCTAGGTCATTTAGTAAATGTGTCCATTTTTCTTTCTTCTTAGGAGATTCCCCTTCAAAGCAGATGAGCCCAGCTAGCTGTAAAAAAGGCAGACATGGAAAATTCAAGCGCCAGAAACCTCAGAGACATTCCTCAGATAGCCAGTCTTCTAGTAAAAATAGAAATAACCTTCCATGTGAGAAGAGAGCAATTCAGAAACAGTTGTTCTCTCCCTCAGAAGTGTCCTCTCTGAGCTCCTCCAGTTTGAATGTCCATTCTCCTGTGGGGTTTCCTGTCTATTTGGATCCACTCTCTAGGTTTCCAGCCTCTTCTGCAGGAGAGGAACTTGCCCTTCACTCATTGCAACCTGAGTCCTTATCATCATCACAACTATGCTGTGAAACACAGTCATGCCCAGCCCTTTATCCCCCAAACATAGGCACATTTATGGCTGTATTTTTTCAGAGTTTTCCCACGTATGTTCAGATGCCTCAAAATGTCTTTATTCCTAACCCTCAGTGTGTTTATCCCCCCTCTTCATATACATGCACTGCACTACCTCCAGCCTCCCTTCCTTGTGCACCGTCACCACTAGAACCACACTGGGTGGATCAGCCCTTTCCAGCCTCTTTTCACACATCCAGGGAGGACCAGCAAGAGGGCCAGTGTGACCAGGCCCTCCTGCTGAGCAGCTCACGGAGCAGCTCTCCACTTCAGCTGAATTTGCTTCAAGAAGAGCTGCCAAAGCCCATGGAATTTTCCATTAGTGCTGATGTTAAACCGCATGCAGAAGATAAATGTGTAAGTAACAAAAATTTTTAACGTAGAGGAAAAACTGATTTTCTTGGTGTTCTGCCACCAAAACCTGTGATTATGATCTGTGTTTTAGGAACGCGTTTTGTCAGCTGCTTTTTCTTTTGGCTGTGCTATGTAGGCTGTGGGACACAAATAGCACAGGAGGCGGAAAAAGCAGTTTATACTTGCACTTACGGGAACTTGTACCAGTACAGTGTTGGCACTTAGTAAATGACAGAAATGTAAGATCTTCTGGTCTAGGCTGCCATAAGCTGCTTCTGCTCAGCATTTTGGCAGCAGCCTCTTCAATGGAACTGTCAGCTAGAATTTTGGGTTTGGGGCTTTTATGCATGTGGAACTTGGTTAGTGCTGCGCAATTTGCATCCTTTTTCACCCAGTCCCACAGTCTCTGTGGAGAACCAAAACAAAGGGAAGATACTCTTCTAATTACTCCCTCTGTCTCCCAGGGATGCAGCTAATGAACGAAGAACAGGGATCCGTGTGGGTCGGTTTCCATACATGGGCATAGAAAAGGCCTCTCCAACTTCCGCGGTAAACTCAGAGGCAGGAATCTGAGCTCTGCAGGCAAGGAAAAAAATGCTGGCTCCTGAATCCAGATTGGGCTGGAAAGGCTGGATCAGCTGAAACTGCAGGGTAGGGTCCTGGAAGGGGAGTTGATGTACCTCTAGCTGCTGAAGCAGTTGCTTCACATGGTGAATCAGGGGAAGACTCTCTCATTTTCCCTGTAGTGTGCCATTGCTTGATGTGTGTGGCTGCTTCATGCCATCTAACAGGATGTGAAGGGAACTGACTGCTTCTCTCTTGTCAGCAGAAAATGTTAACTTTATGCACCAGCATAATATCTTGACAAAGTGGGGAAGGATCTATAGCAGAAACCAGTAAACAAGAATAGAGGCTTGTTGATTTTTCACCCATGAAGAGTGTTAGCCTGAGTTCTAGACCGCCATTCATTTTCAGAACTAGAAACTCCAAACCTGTTGAATTGATAGGAGAACTTGGTCAACGTGTGACAATTTCAGTAAATGCATGACTTTCCTTTTGCAAACTTAAATATAACTTCTATGGATATGTTGGTTTTGCTTTTTGTCTCCAGGACAGTGATCCAGAAGATAGTGATAACAGTGCTTCTCATGAGTTTCCTGACCACAGTCTGTACGAGGACTCCCAGTTGGGTTCAGGTGCAGCAGCATCAGGCAGTGGATCAGCTTTGTCTGGTTCTTTAGGCTCTAGCTTCAATGAGTCTTCTGGTTGTGGCACAGGTAGGGAAGTTAGATATTTGGTGGCTTGCTAGCATGTAATTAATAATAAGGCACTGTAATGAGAATTTCCTGTATGTAACCATTACTTTTCACCAGCTTCCAGTATTTGAAGCCAAGTTTGTTTCAGTCACTGTAGCTGGAAATGTGAATCTAAGAAGCTATTCCTTTAATTTGAAAGTCACTCTTTCAAATCACTTTTCTCTGCATTAGATACTGGTTTACATCTTACTTGAGTAAAGGTAAATCTACCTAGAGCAGGACCTCTCAGAAGCAGAGAAATTGAGCCAATTAATTTTGAGAAGAGTGAATAGAGCCTTGGGAATCTTGAATAACTTAAAAAATGCACTTCATCTTTGATTTCTCAATAGGTACTAATTTCTAGAGCAGTCATCTGGGAGTACCTGTGTTTCTATTGCAGAACTAACTCGCAAGAATACACTGGTGGTGTGTTACTTTTTGTGCTGAATTAGTGGGATTTTTCAGGGATCTGCTTTTTTTTCTTTTTTTCATGGTCATTCTCAGCAGGTAGTGGGAAAAGCAGAAAGTATTTTGCCAGTAATTGTTCTTCTGAAACTTCCAAAGAAGAGAGAAGTCAGGAAGCGGAAGAAAAAGGGACAGCTTATAAATCGAAACATGAGTCAGCCTGGGTGATGATGGATCATACACCTGAGCGAGTTCTAATGAATTACCAAATGCCAAACAGGTTGGAAAACATGAACAGTTTCTCACATGTACTTTGGAATTGTGCATAGAACTGTAGAATTAAAATGATGTACCGTGGAAATAGCATGCATACCAATGAAACTTCAAGAAGGTGTGTTAGTTTACTTTTGTGCCATTTAGACCCTGGTTGTTTACTTTTGTCTACTTTTTTCCCATTTCCCCCCTCAGTTAAAATAAGGGAACATGTGATGTTTTTGCTGAAGTGTTAATGGGATTGGTTATTGTCCTGTCCTTTGAATTGCATAAAGGGGTAAAAATACAGGTTATTTGCAAGTTGCTTGCAATTAGCTTATCTATAACTTGTAGTGAGGTTCCACATTAAAAATAAAGCCATAAAACAATAAAACCCACACCAAACACACAAAAACTTCCAACAAAAACAACAACAGACAAAACACTGACAGTTAGACCAGTGTTAAAGGAGCCTTACAAAGCAGATAAAGTACAAAGTACAGTTCCCTTTCCAGAGCTGATGCTGTCTAGGCTTCAGCCATGGTGATGAAGAGATTCTCAAAATGTAGTATGGTCAGTGCCTGCCTTGCTTCGTGTAGCACAGCTTTATTCACAGGTGTCTGTTACCTGCAGAATTAAAGAGGAAGTTTTAAAGCAGGATCTGGAGAAGCTGGCAGTCATGCGAAAGCAGCAGCCTTGGTTTACAGATGGGCAAAAGCAGGAGCTTGCAGAGGTGCATACGTGGATCCGGACCCAGACTGTCCCGCTGCAAATCAGCACCCAGGTGAGCAGGTGGGAAAGGACTTGGCAGCTCATTTCTGCCTTGGCCAGCCAAGGCATTTCTAGCCGGCATCATCGTACAGTGCTGGGGTCATGAATGTCAGTACAAGCAGGAAATGAGCTTGAGTACCCTGAGAAATGCCAACATACAGGTCTTGCCATTGTATTTCTTTGTTTTCAAGATATGCAAATTCTGCATAGGAACTATCTGTGGAAAAGTTCTTTCAGTCACGGTGTTGGATAAATGGGAATATCGTCATGATCTTACGTAAGACCTCTCTAGATGGTTTTTCTGTTCATGTTAGGACTTTTGCTCTTATTGATTATTGCTATGAATAGCATACAATGCTGGGATATCAGTGAAGACTGGAGAAAGTGTGTTCACCAAGCTGCAAAAATGCTCGTAATCACAGAGGAGGTTCAGGTCTATAGTAAGAAACACAAAAATAGCTAGTTTTTTGTAGGTGGTATCTTATGCTTGATTACTTTAGCTGGTATAATTCTTGGGCACTTGCTAAATTGCTTCTGAATGTCCTCATCAGTTTAGAGTGCTCCCAGGTGCTGTGGAGAAGAGCAAGACAGATCTAGTCCCACAAAGACAGCACTTCAATGTTGAGTTGTACAGAAAATTTCAAGGCAGAGAGGGCTACATTCATGTACTTGTGCAGCAGAAGTCTCATGTCTGTTAGAGCACTGCACTGTATGTATGTAGGATTGTCAAGTGTGGAGTTCTAGGATTGTCAAATGTTGGTGATTTTATTAATAGGGATAAAAAACTGAGACATCTATGTCCTTGACTCTGGAAGACCAGAAAATTAGTCTTTGTTTTCCTAATACCTTGTTGATAAAAATCATGTGTCCTGTTGTGGTTAGGACACTGTGTTTGATTCAGATAACAAAATGATGTCCAGTGATCTTGTAGAAAATTCTGTTGAATGTTTACATCTCAAATGTTACGAGATGTATTGGTATGCAAATATCAATATTTTCTATCTAAGGTCCTGACACTGTTCCTAAGCAGTAGCTCATATTTCCAATGCAGATTGTGATTTTGTGGATACAACCAGGCTTCTGACAGTACAAGGAAACGTAGGATTTCTGTTTCAATGCTGTATTTCAACACTGTACTATTTCTCAAAACCCAGAACAGCCTGGTCTATCAATACACTCGGGTGTTTCAGCCTTTTGTGTTGTTCAGTATTGGTGCTGTTCGGGCTGTAGTTCAAATCTTGAATGAGGAGCTTGCTTATAAAGCTGAATGATAAGGTCTTCAAAGAAGCCACATGCCTTTTCATCTCAAAGGTAAAACTGTATTTTCCACTAACCAAAGAGTTAATCTCTGAGACAAGGTAAGTTGCAGGTGCAAGTGTCTGCTTCTGAAAATAAGACATCTGTATAATCTCTTCTTTTAGAGAGATTTCAGCCCATTGGTGAGAGGTTTCAGCATCGAGGATTTGACCCTTTGAAATAGACTCATAAAAAGAAGAATTTAAATTACTATTTTTTGTTCCTTTTTAAAGGGCTGTGTTACATGTGACAACAGGGAAGCAAGTTGTGAGGCTGTACTGGCTGATGGCAATATGGAAAACAAGGGAAAACCATCTCCACTCCTGCAACATTGAGGGCATCAGCACCTATGTCAGTAAAACTGCTCGGTGTCATTCCCATTTTCTTTTCCTCTGGCTTTGCTCCATACTAGCAGTGAATCTACATGGCCATCTCTTACCAACATGAGCAGTCACACATAGGAAACTAAATCTTCCTTCATTACCCTTCCGCTCCTGGCATGACTCTGAGGACAATCTTTCACTGGGAGAAAGATTTCACTTTCTGACCTCATAGACTTGACACAGAATGGAATATGTTTTTAACCTTTAACTGCTCAATGATGAGCAAAATACAAAGATTTTTTGGTTTGGGTGTTTGTTTTTTTGAACTTAGCAAGTAAGAGTCTGAAAAGATGCCGTGTTTAAGAACCTATGGTAATCAACCTAACTGCTCAGAGCACGTTTACTCTCCAGGTAAGGTGGATGTATTGAAACCAAGCTACAGTAGAGTACTCTTCAATTTGTTCAATATTTAAAAGTCTAAACTGAAGATCCTAATACTCTGAGGTTCTGAAATCACTGTAGCTGGTTTGAGAATCCAGTAGGCTTTTTAAAGAGCAGCTGAAACTGGCCAGGTTATTCTGCATCAAATGCCTTTTGCCAGCTTGTGCCCATCGGAAAAAAATAAACTGAAAAGAAGCAAAGATTTTCCCTGTGTTTATTGTGATGAGTGTTTTGAAGCCAAGTTGTTTTACGGCTTTTGATTTTAAAGTTGCGTTTATTGACATAGATGTATAATTGAGGGTAACTGGTTTGAAAATCCATTAGAGATTAAATTACATACAGCAGCCAAAAGAAACAGAATTATCAATGTAGTAGTTATTTCCTTCTACAGGATGAGCTTTTTAAAAACAAAGGGGAAAGTCTTCTCTGTCAAGGCAAGTAGTTATCAGTTAAAAGTAATTACATGCAGTCTTTTATGTTGCTAGTGCTCTGGAGGGTGGGTTTGTATCTTAATGTTTTTGTTGATTTAGAGCGGTTGAGTTGAATACAGATGTAGCAAATAGGAAATTTTAAGCAGTTTCTCTGCTTTGCTTTTGTTGTGATGATGCCAAAACCAAAGAGAGCTTGAGGTTCATTACTTCTGCTTTTGTGAAAAGTCCCATGTTGTGGAGCCGAACTTGAACACCAAACCACATATTCATTATTTCTTAGCACTTTTGACTTCCTGTACAAGTTTTAACCTTTCTCTTTATAATGGAGTCATGGCAGTTTAAATCCATGGATGAAAAAAGAGTTTGTGCATAATGTGAATTTGATGTTCAGAAGGTGGTAACCACTTTCAGTATGTGAAGGGACTCAGTCTCATAGATTTCTCAAAGTGCTCTTCAAACACTAAAATCCTGCACATTTTGTCTGATTTCCCCTTTGTTTATCAAAAGCTGGATGTAATCAGGTTTTCCGTGTGGTATTACGAATCACCTTAGCCTTCTCAACAGAATTTTAGAATGTAACACATTATTATCCTTTTTTTCTAGGTAATTCTTCCCTTCCTGCTATGTGAAGTATTTTCATTTCTCTGGTTTCAGTTACTAGTGAGCTTCAAGTTGTTAAGTAAAAATACTGTGACCTGCAGATTACTGAAGGAAAACTGTTTATCTAAAGGTTTCTGTTACTTTTAAAAATCAATCCAGTGACAATCTTTCTCATTAAGTTTATTTTAAGGAAAGTTATTTTTACACAACTTGAAGTTTTCAAGGCTAATTTGACTCAGGCAGTGTTCTATTGATTTTTTAATTTTTTTTACAGTATGTTTGCCTGCTCTGTTTATACTTATTGGTTTCTATTTATTCTTAAGCTGTGTTTCTTTGTCTTTCAGCTTTTTCCACTTAAACTTGTTTTTTTCTTGTGTTGTAAATCAACAGAGGTCCACACATCCTCAGTACTGCTTGTGTTCAAACACCTCTTAAAATAAGAGACTTCAATAACTGTTTACATATAGCAGCTTATGTTATACCTTTCCTAGTCTTTTTACTGCATTTTCCAAATATGGTATTCTGCTTTATAATCACACTGCCTAAAATATTTGCTCTAAAGCATGTAATAAGATGCTTTTTGTATAGTTTTTTTTCTTGATTGGGAATCTTCTTAATTAACTTATCCATCAAATCAGACTTACACGCTAGAATCCATTCTAGTTATCTCTGCTTAAATTAAAATGATTACTTTAATGTATTTTGAGACGTAGTGAAATAGATTAATTTGAATACTTCAGGTAAGGACAGCTGTCTTCCTTCAAAATAGTTTTGAACCCTAAGCCAGAAGAAAGGATAATAGCCAACTCTTGTGTACATTATTTTCACTGTTCATTTCCCAGGTATGAAAATGAGATGACTTGCAATGTCTTAGCAGGCGGACATGTCATCCATTTTGTAAAACAGTGGGACTTAGTTTAGGAGAATGGTAGTGTATACCTAACACTTGAATAATGCTTTTCATCCATAGGTCTGTAAACATGTCAAAAAGATGACTTATTATCCCAGTTGTAAGAGACACAAAGGACTTGCACAGGTACATACCCTCAGTTTATACCAAATCCAGGAGTAAAACCTGGGAATCTTCACTCGCTGTATTCCATGCTGGTTTTGCTACAAGAGGTCAAGATTCTGAGCTCTATGTAGAAACTTGATCATATTACATGGGTTTCTTGTTTGGAGGTGTTAACCCTTCTTGTACCCCCTACTACTATGAATTTGTGCCCAGTAGAATTATCGAGCATCAGAAAGCTCAGAGAGTTTTTGAAGTGCTGCGAATGCCATATACCCTCTGGCCGTATATAATGAAAATGCATGTGCCTAGGACTTTGAATTCCGAGTTTGTAATCCTGGCTAAATCTTAGGTACAGGATCTCTTGTATGGGACTACATTAGACCTGGGTTATGGAAAAAATTTTGATTTCGGAGAAGAATATAAGAGGAACGAAGAGGTGAATCAGTGCCCTGTGTAATGGTGAGACAATTATTTGCCCAAAAATCAGGGCAATTCCCGACTTAGAAGGGAAAAGAAAAAAGGTTTCCCAAGCTACTCTTTACTCTGTTAGAACTACAATGTCTTGCAATGAAATGCCTTATCAAGACTTTGACCTCATTTCCGTAAGTTTTCAGGAACTGGTACTTTTTACTTCAGGTTTTACTAATCTTTAGTCTTTTTGGTGTGTTGGAGTGGTCAAAGTGAGTTGCAGTTCCAATCTGAAAGACCAGTGAAGCAAGTGTTGCAGCCAGATTTGCACCTGTCATTTTGTTCCTGTGTCTTTGTTTTGCCTGGCAAAATGTTGCGGACAGTTTAGAGCTGCTTGGAAGGTCCCTTTTTTGGTGATGAAAAGGAAAACACGCAAGGACAGTACTGATGCAGTTACTACCCCCTGTGGGGGCGTCAGCAGTTCAGAAACCCCTGGTGGATTTCGCTGGCAATATTTTTGTTGTATTCATAAATACAGAACTATGTTTTAAAAGATGAGTTGATGTGTGAATATTTTCATGGTATTGCTATGAACAGAAGGGACCCTTGTGTATTTTTACAGTGTGGTAAATATTTGCTGAATGAGTAATGTGTTGGTAAATTTATCTTCCAGCTGAATCAAGTTTTAAATCACAGTCAAATGAACTTTTACATCAGTTGGTAGGGGTATTCTATTGAAATAATATTCAACAGTGGTTGAATTTACAGTTGTGATTTTAACTGTGCACTTTAAAGGAGCATCTGATTTTATAAATAAAACTGAAAAATGTGCTGCAAAGAATTGTTTCAAATGTGTGTTTACTTTTTTTCTTGGTAATTTGTAGAAAATAGATTTTTAAGGAAATACTACATTCTGATTGTACATAGGTTGGGGTACAGTGGACCTTGGGTTGTGGGTACAGTGAAAATGGTCATGTAGTGGCCACTTGTGCTGTTTTGTTGAGGGGTTTTGTAGTTGTTTGATTTTTTTCAGTTGCACTCTACCCTGGCCACTCCAGGACATATTCTTTCCTTTCTGATTACATTCCACAAAGAAGGGCAAGCACCTTTTCAATGTGAAATATTGTATCAGGATTTGTAAACTGTTGGGATATGGCATGCAGGATTGAAAGGTTCTGCCTCTGCTAATCTTATTGGGAAATTTTTGTTCTGGAGGAAGTACAAAGAAAAAGTAGGTTTAATTCATGGGCATATCTTACAGAGCAGTGAAGTTCTTAACTAGTTGCAGAGAAACAATTTGCTCATCTCTTTCTGCTTTAAGGAACCTAACAGAGAGATGCAATCAACAGTGCTTAAAGAAGCCTGCAGGAGAAAGGCAAAGTCACTGCAGGGAGTACAAGGTACAGAACGAAAGATGTAGCATCATACTGAAAATGGTAAAAAAAGAAGTGATCTTAGATGAGCATGTAACTGAAGGTGCTTCTGATAAGGTAAGTGATGCAGTTGCTTGAAACACAGGCATCTTGAAGATATCACAGTTGCAACAGCTATCAGGATATATATTACACACTGCTCCTGTGCAGCTCAAACTGCTGTCTGCCTGCTCAGCTCTCAGTGCTCCAGTTTGTCTGGTTCCAGGACAGGTGGGTTCAGACTGGTAGCTGACTTCCCCAGCCACAGTTACACCTTCCAATGGATAGACAACCAGCCTGGCTTCCAAACTCTTCCTACAATCTTGTTTGTTCTCTGTGACAGTTCCAGCCTTGTCGCTGGCCTGCAGGAGTGAAAGCTCGGAGCTGAAAGCTGGCAGGAGCTGTAGGTCATAGGAGAATGGGGGAGAATTGGAGTTTGCCCTCCTGTGTCATGGACTGGCCAGGCTCTCTGCTCTCGGGCCCTGGGCCTGAGTTGACCTGGCATCTGCCGTGAATGTTTCCTTCAGGACGGAAACAGTTGGGTGGGCATCAGGGTCTCAAACAGTTGTCTTGAGAACTACCAGTGATGTCTAAAGACAGTCTGAACTCCTTCAAAGTTTCAGGTTCCAATGAAATTCTGTGTATTAGAATTAGCTGAATTCCCCCCCCCCCCCCAGCCCCCTGCTCCTGTGACCTGGCCTAGCTTGAACAGTAAATTGATTGGGTATTGCCATAAGTACTAGCAAGTATTTTTGCAGTATTAAAAGCTTAAAGCTTCAGGGTTTATAGCTCGATTACCTTGACTTGACTCTGTCCTCAACACCTAACAGCTCTTGGGTAGATGGCTAGTGAACTTTTTAATATTTTTCCATTATTATTCATTTTGGTTTTATTTATTTTACTTTATGCTTGTAATGTTTGAAAATACATGTTTATTTTTTCCTCTCTAAAAAATTCTCTGTAGGCTCTATGCTTCTCCCTGCCCATCTGTCTGTCTTAGTAGGTTATTCATTTAGATAAATTGGAAGTCTTCTCCTACAAGTTTTTATAGGCTGATGAGGTAGCAGAAAAAGAGTAATTTCCCGACAGGCACTGACTTGCTCCATTGTGTAAGAGAAGGATGAATGTTCAGAAGATTACAAATAGTTGCACAGGGCATCCAGCTGCCCTGACTTTCTGAGGACATTTTTCTCTGTTACAGCTGGCATCATCTGTCTTGTAATTTATGTGAAGTGAACAAGCTGCTTCAAGCTTGTAGGCTTTGTTTAAATAGCACAGAGATTTATGATGTATACTGTTGAGATCAATGTAGCCTGTGTATCACTGTATCACTGTTAGGTGAGTTTACTTCAAGATTTCTGTGAGCCTTGATTGGCATGAGGTTTACGCAGAGTATGTATTGAGCAGGATAGGGTTCACAGCTCAGACAGTTTGTGCATATTCTCAAGGTTGGCATCACCCAGAGGCAACTCCTGACTGTTTAGCTCTATTCCTTCCAGATAGGAGGGTACCCAGGATTGAGAAAGTATGGTGGTACTGTGCATATGAAGGACTCGGACTAGAAGCCTTTTACAGCTGCTATTTTGTCCTCTCCCATATTTACATTACATGCCAAGATACAACAACATTATCAGTGAGTGGTAGCTCAAGGGAACAAATCTCACTTCCGTTGAGTGCCCAAGCAGGAGGTGGCTTGCCCTAGTAACACATCTGTATCCATGTGTCACCTTCCTGCATCCGTGTGTGCAGCCATGTAAGTGCAGGTCGCAGCCACAGAATCTTTTAAATGGTGTCATTCCTGTCTCCACTGACTGTCTGAGTCTGGATGCAAGTCTTTACATTGACAGCCATGGGTACCTTCTGCTTGATGATAACCAGACATAATCCTTAAAGGCCAGGCTATGCACAGACAGCCCTGTTGTCATGGATAGCTGGGGGCAAGACAAGGTGCTGCAGATAAATAGATTTATGGGTCTTTTTATGAGTGAACAAGAGAAACTTGTCTCTAGCAGTAGTGGGAGTGGATGCTTGATCCTGACGTGTGCTTACTGTTTTTGTGGTGCCTTGGGGATGGCAGGACAGGACTGGGCACTGTTAATCCCTTACCAGCTCATCTGGGAATGCAGCAATGACCCTTTCTTTCTGACACCCCAGTCTACATCAAGTGACAAAGGAGAAAGTCCTCTTGCCTGTGGACTTAGTTGAGGCATTGCTCTTCTGGGAGGTTTCATAGGACCTCATGGGAATCTTGTTTCCCCTGCCCAGATTCTTTGTGTTGTATATTTATCTCTTTGTCCCATTACTTTCTTCCTGTTGTGCTCAGCTCTAAGAATATACTACATTGGTCACAGCATAATTGCAAAATATCAAGAATTTATTCATTTCCAAGTAGCGTAGAGTCTAAAGTTAGGCACTGCCTTCATGTTTCTTCATTCTCATTTTGAATCAAGCAAATCTATATACATGTTTTCAGACATCTGTATAAATTATACAACCAGTCAGGAAGTTTCCTGTTTACACACAATATTTCCAGAAGCACTCGGAAAGATTCCCACGTTTCTTGTACTGTTTCCTGTCCTTGGTCAAGAAGCGTCCCAGCAAAGCAATTCGAGGATGATTTCCATAGAAACTCTGAAGTCAAACAGCATTAGAGAGGTTACTGTTGGATGGTACTTGTTCCCAGTGGGAAAGTACACTCTTCACTGCCCTGTGACTGATCACCCAGCCCTGTGTTGTGACTGGGAGAAGGAGAGGCAGCTGCCCAGTGTGCCCTCTGATTTAGATGATGCACTAAAACGAGTAACTGTCTTCTGCATTCGTATTTAATTCAGCAGGAAGTGAACAGGGATGATGTTCTCAGTGTACCTGATGGTTCATAGCACATCTGATAATACTGTGTAGCCTATGCTGTAGTGTGTGACGGGGAAATGACATGCAGCTAATACTGGTGCCAGGGCTAATTAAGCTGAAAATTGGCCTTTACTTAGAAAACTGTTTTTCTGGGGGAAAAAAGGTGGAGTGTTTAGAATGAAGTGCTCTGGATTATCTGCTCTCTCTTTTTTCCTTTTCTTTTTACATTTTTCTCCCTCCCCTGCCTATCTAACTGCTAAAGTGATTCCAGCTTCAAGAACACTGTGGTATACTACTACTGTTTATGAAGTCTGTGGATCTGAAGTGATGTCTCGGTAACAATTCTGTGTAGTTTAAATTGTGGAATCTTATTTTTCTTGTTTCAGTGGCAGATGGTCATTTACTTACCTCTTTGGTATATTCCCCTGGATTGTAGTTGCTGGGGGTAAGACCTGGTAGAGGGGAGACATAATGAAATGGTTTACCATTTAGAAATTGTGAACTTAGACAAATAATTCTCATGTGCCATAATGCTATAGCTGGCAGAACTCCTGAACTGGAACATTCAGAGGACCAGACAGTAACATCTGTTGCTCCTCAAACCATCCATTGCTATTGATTCTGCACTTTCTGCAAGTATTGATGTTTTGTAAGACTGCTATTTTGTTTTGTCTGCCAGCTCCTTTAAGGCAAATCTTTGCCTTGCCCTGGTTTTGCTTTATGGAGGTTTTGCTAAACTCCTTTGGAGGCTTTATCAGGTAATGTTGAACTGCAGGCATGGTTGCTCAGTGGGTTTCCCCAAGGCCCCAGTTAACTAAATGACAGCAGTCTGTTGCCTAGGCCTAATGTTGTATTTCAGTAAATAACTGGGAGTTGGGGCCCAATATATCCCAATATATGTGGAAGCTGGAGATGCAAACCATGGGCACTCTTCCATTGCTGTGGTAAATCCTCACCTGCTTTGTTGTCTTCAGTCAGTGTGCCCAAGAGCTCTGGCAGAAACTGAATCAGAGAGGTGCTTCCTGGGCTGCCCAGCCTCTCCAGGTTTAATCTTGAATCTTCATCAGCTGCAAATGGAATATGATAGAAACAGTCATATGGTAAGTCTTTTGCTTTGAATTCCTGTTTCAGTCTGTCTCAGGTGATTTCTGATCAGGTCTGTTGGCCCCACCTGTTGAAAATTTTCATGAAAGCACCAATCATCCATCCTCATTTAATGATTATAATAGGGGATAGTTGGTTTTGTGTTTTTTTCCCTCCAAAGCTTTGAGAAAAGGTATCTTCCTGATGTTAATCTCAGATTTTTCTGTCAGGTGTTTTCTTAGGAAAGTTTTTTGACCAACAGCAGCCCCTCTCATTGCTCAAGGTACTCATCCTAATCCTTCCAGAACTCAGCTGTGCACATGGAGACTTGTATATTTTTGTTTGTTTGTTTTTTAACTGCATTTCTTTATCAACTAATTCCTATGCTGGAGCTTTTCTACGAATAAATCCAAAACTTCAAGAGTTATTAACCTGCTCAGTTTCCCAACTATTAAATGCAATAAAAGGAGGGGGAAGGGCAGGAATAAATGTAGGAAATCTTACAACTTATTTTGGCAGCTCTCTCAGTTAATGTGCATACCGGTACAGATGTTACTACTTTTTCTGAAACAACAGTTTGCTCGTAGCTGATAGAATTAATTTGTATATGCATAGAGAATTTAGAATTCTGTGGCCAGCCTGTGCCCCATGGCAGTGGCCAGCAGAAGCCCTTAGCAGTGCTACACTTGAGATAACTTTTGTAATCTGAGGAGTAAATTTCATCTTTGCTAATATAAAGCAGACATTCAAAATTGTGGTTATCAAACATTGGTTGTGTATATGAATGTCATTTTGTAGTTGCATGCCTAGCTGACACTATGGAGTTTCAGTTGCTCTGAACTGCAGGGATAGGTAAGACTGTATAGCTCCTCAACAGGGAACATATAAGAAAATAAACTGCTGAAAATAATCCCCCAACATTTCAGAAACTTGGACAAAGATCAAGAACCTGAAGACCTTGGACATCTATGTTAATAAAAGGACAATTGCAAAGTGGGGTTTTTATTGTAAGACTCAGAATAAGAATACAGTAACTTCCCTGTGCTATGTGGAAACAATTCATATCTCAGACCTTGGATTATTCTTTATGTCAGAGCAGTGTTAGTGGGTAAATTTGCTTTGAGATTAAAGACAAACAAACAGAAAAAAGGCCCAAAACTAATCCTCTTTAAAATAGTTCCTCTTTTATCTTATCAATCGTGGAGACTCTTTATATTATTAGCAAGGAAGATTTAAGAAGCCTAGTGGATGTCTTCAAACAAATGCGATAATGGTTGAGAAATCTTGTTCACTGTGTGATGTGATAGGTATTATCCATACTGAATCAGGGTTACCTGTAAGTGTAAGTTACATACTGGAAGGCTTAAAAAGATGCTGGCTTAGTGAGTCCAAGATTTTCAAAGCAAACTAGGGACTACTGATACCTGTTAACCAGCACAACAGCTGGTGCACCAGCAAGGCTGGTAAGAACAGCCACTTTTTAATAGTCAGTTTTAAGCAATAACTTTGGGTTTGATTTGCCTGTTCTTTCAGAACTCATTTCAGAAAGTCTTCCAGTACAAGTCAGGTCTGGTGACAGTAATCTGCTGTGATGTGCAGACTCTGCTGTGCATTTTTGCCTAGCCATTTCAAACTTTGAGGATAGCTTTTCCAAGCAAAGATTTATCCTTTCCCTGAGCTAAATGGAATCTGAATTAGTGCAAACAAATTGCATGCTCAATACAAAGGAGTGTAAGACAGATGTGCCTGTTCTTGAAGTCTGTGGTAGGTTTCCCCCTTTTTAAGTACAACATAGCTCGCTTCAAAGGGTGGAAAGAGGAGAAACTATATAGCCAAGTTTCTCTAAGTTACCCAATGCCTACAAATGCTTAAACACTAATAGCTCACATTCAGTGCTGGATATATAGTTTTGTTTCCTGGATCTCAAAGCAGCAGGGATAAATATTTAGGGCACCCAACATCCCCATTTTACAAGATTAGCCCCCACTGATATATCACTTGTGCTACTAGTGTTCTGAAGGCATTCCTGCTTTTTCTACAGCTGATCAGCACAAATCAAGACCCCTTGGAAAGCACACCTGCCTCTTTTCTGCTTTTATTGTTCCTGCCCCTGCTTTATAATGATTAAAGTCAGAACTCTTACCTGAGAGTTGATAAGACATCTCACTGGTGTTGATGATGGGGAGAGACGAGAGAGGACAGGAGAAGCTGACAATAATGAGACAGCAGAATATCAGCTTATGCATCATTGCTGTGTTGAATATGTTTTGTCTTTGTCTACCCCTGTAACTCAGAACTCCTGTCTGAGTGTTGCCTCTGCTCCCAGTTTCTGCCATTATATACCCACTCATGACTTCATAAATATCATCATGTTCTCTCCCCCCTTCAAAAAAAAAATTCAATGAATTTATTGCCCATTGATTCTAAATGGGAACCACTTTGCATTGATGTAATTTTTCAAGGTAACAGTTCATAGACAATAAATTTACTGTCTTATAGCTTGGTGTACAAAATGGATATTATATCAAACCAAGCACAGCAAAGTTTATAAATCTGGCATTTAAAAAAAAGTAACTTCCAGTTATAAATCATGAGTTAACAAAAGGGTCAGACGTTGGTTGAAATGACCAGGGCAATAAGACAGCTGATTTATGAGCCTTAGCAGGCTTGACGCAAAGCATCTGATATGAAATGCACTTTTTTTTCCTCTTGTGAGATAGATGAATGTGTTGTGTTGTATTTGGGGCTCTTGTGCCAGAAAAAGTAAAAGAAAAAGGGAGTTAAAACATCTAGTTAATTTACAAAGATAGTATTAGGGGAATTCAATTTTTTTGTTTGCTCTGCCCCCCTTGTAGCATTTCACATCTATTTGAGAAAACCTCATCCAATGTTGCCCTAGAGAACTGTCTTGGCAGAGAAAGTGCAGCTTCCATCTGGAGACTTGCTTTATACATACAAACTACATTGGCTGATATTAAACACAGGTCCCTCGGTAGACTGGGAGAGCCTTTTCCATTTCACTTCTCTTTCAATTAGAACTAACTACTTAATTCTGAGAGTGCTAGCAATGTTTTTTCTGTTTGCCTTTTGCTTTTACTTAATGCTAATACAGTAGCTGCCTTATGTAATCTCATCACTTTAAAGCTTATTTCCCTCCATCTAGCATATCTTGTCTTCTCTACTTACAAATTCATTTTTCATATCAAAGAGCAAGGACTGACTGGACTGCTCCCTCATCTTCATTCTCTATGGAATGTCATATCCAACTGTATAGAGCCTTGAAAAAAAAGAAAAAAGTTTATGGCTATTTTCTTTCCTTTAGATGGTGAGAAGATAATGCCTGTTCGTAACGAGGTTCATTACTTTTCTCTAATCAAATGTTTTTGTCTCGAAATGCTCTTCAAAATACTGTGAAATCCAGCTAATGTTACTTAGGTTCTTTTCCTATGCTGAATTTCGTGACAATTTTAAATTGCAAAAGGTATAAACTTTTCTGCTTCTCTTTTTCCTTTATTAACATTTGTTGTTGAAGAACCCTAATTTTTATATTGTACATCCAGTGGCTTCCAGGATTAATTTCAAATTAGCTACATTGGTCATATAGAACAGATGTATTTTTGCTGCAGGTCTAATTCAAAGATGTCCCTCATGGGCATGGTTAACAGGTTGTCCAGAAACACAGTGGTCTCTGAAAGAGCAGTTGTGGTCAGAAGGCACCTCTGGAAATCATCCAGTCTAATCCACCTGCTCAAATCAGGGTCAGCCAGAAGGGTTTGTCCAGGAGCATGTCTGTTCAGGTTTGAATAGCTTCAAGGATGGAATGGGACAGAATTTCAAAAGTAAGTGTGACAAGGCCCTGACCATCCCCATGTATGTTCAAATGCTCTAATTTAAGTGCAGACTGGAGCGTGGGAGAGGTGCGGAATTAACACCAAGACAGCTCCCTGGCTCCAACAGTTGATCCTGCATGATAGGTTGCATGATAGCTTGATTGGATATTAGGTCTTATCAGGGTGGGTCTATATCCTGCTACAGTCCCACAGAGGTCCTGCCAGCCTAAACTTCTCTAAACTTTCCTGTGTGCACAGAGAGGGTTAGCCTTGCCTTACGGAACACATGCTGCAGGTGTCTGAACTACAAATCCTGTTTCTCTGGACTTCTCTTTGCTGAACTGAGTATTTATGACAGAAGAATTTCTCTACAAAATTAACCTCATACATTTTATACTTGTCTTTGTCTGTGCTTCCCTATGAGAGAAATAAGTAGCAAGAGAGGAATTCTTGCTCCTCATCTGAGTCATGCAGCTCTTCGTTCCAAAACTGGAGACAGTAATTAGGTCTGATTTGATGCATGATCTCACTGTTGCTGCTGGATGCTCTGTACAAATGCTTCTCCTTCAGTGAACTATCAATGACAATGGTGTTATCAATATTCGCTCTAAGCATCCTCCAAAGAAAGCTAATGAAGCACTCTTCACAAGCAACTTCTGTCCTTTGTCTTTTCTCAAGGAAGACTCAGCCTCTTAGAGCCATCATGAAGTGCGTCATGTTCAAGTTGGGCAACTTGCCCACAGCTTATTGCCTTTACTCAGATTTGAAGTTGTCACTTTGACATTTTGGTAGAGGAAAGAGTGTCTAAGGCATTTCCTTCAGGGTACAGTGCACACATCATCATGCAAAGCAAAGAAACAGCTCGTACCAAACAAAGGTACAAAGCCCTGAATCCATGGGTGAGGGAAGTAAATGTGAATTGCACTGTGAAAACTGGGAAGTTGATTTGCAAGAAACTGATTTAGTTTCTACCAAAATTACTATTTTGTGGGAAAACTTTTCAAAGTTCTTATTTATGCTTACAGACTTTCTTTCAAGAACCTCAGTTTAAAATGACAAGGCAGGTAGTAGTCCAGATAAATTACTGACAAAATTCTAAGCAGTAAGTGTATATGAACCCATCATAAAAGATTATCCTTCATTATCAGAAGAAATAACTCCTTGGTTTAAAATGATGGATGGCTCATGAAGTACAAGTTACAAGAAAACTTTTTAAAAAAATAAAAATAAGACACAATGAAATCAATCAAAAACACCTCCCAAAAATTATCTACCTAAAATAGCAAGGATGAAATCTAATCTATAATGCAACAGTTCTTTCCCCTGTCTTTAAGTCCTTTATGGCAAGTAAGAACAAACTGTTATATTAGTCAAGTATTGTGACAGCTGGCAAAAACAGAAATTTCAGAAAAGGTATGAGTTACCAGTAGCATTTGTATGAGGGACTTTTTCAGAGGATATAACTTCTGATGTAGATTTTTGGCTTGAATTTAGTTTGCAAGAAGAGAGGTGTGCAGTAAAATGATTTTGTATTGACACTGTAATTGCAGATGAGCCCTATTGACAGTATTATACACAATTGTTATTGTGTAAATATCCTATTGCTTTTCCTTGAATTCTACTAGTTAGTATCAGAATGACTTTAAGAGAAAACTATGCTTCTATCCTATGATGGATCTGATAGACTGAAAATAAGAAATCATATTCTGCTTTAAAAAATTATATGTGTACGTGTTAGAGAGGAGCCATTATGGTTTCAGAGTCTCTATCATCCAGTACTATCTGACACAGAAGCACCTGTAGAAGAAAGGAAAGTGAGAAACAGAAAACCTTTTGCAACGAACCTTTTACTTTCTTTAGCCATGCAACTCTTGTAAGAAATTATGGAGCTAAGATGTGTGACAAACACAGTTTTAATTACTGATGCCACTACTAACTATCCGAGGAAATGGTGCTGGTTCTGGAAGCAATAAAGAAGCAGCAGGCTTCCCTGCTTTTACTTATCTTTAAAGAAATTCATCTCCTTTTTCCATGCCTTCAGAACTCTGCCTGACATCACCTGGGCCTGCACTCATGGTCTGGCTAAGGCGGCACCTTCTGACTTCCAAGAAAAACAAATGGAAACAGAAAAAGCTTTCATCTGGCCTGTTACCTCATCCTGGCCACCTGGGCTGCTTGAGAGTCATCATGGCATTCCCAGTTCCTTTTTGCATGCTACATAATAAATTCAGTGACTGTCAAGAAAAGAGACATGCACAGAAAGCAGACAACACTTAGAGCTCTAAGAGTTTTCATGGAATCACAGAGTGGTTTGGGCTGGAAGGGACCTTAAAGCTCATCCAGTCCCACCTCGTGCCATGGGCAGGGACACCTTCCACTAGACCACGCTGCTCCAAGCCCTGTCCAACCTGGCCTTGGACACTTCCAGGGATGGGGCAGCTACAGCTTCTCTGGGCAACCTGTGCCAGGGCCTCACCACCCTCACAGGGAGGAATTTCTTCCTAATATCTAAATCTCTCCTCTTTTAGTTTAAAACCATTCCCCTTTGTTATGTCACTATCTGCCTGTGTACAGTATCCCTCACCCTCTTTTTTATAAGTTCCCTTAGAGTACTGAAAGGCTGCAATGAGGTCTCCCTGAAGCCTTCACTTCTCTAGGCTGAACATCCCCAGCTCTCCCAGCCTGTCTCCATGGCAGAGGGACTCCAGCCCTTGAAGCATCTTTGTGGTCTCCTCTGGACCTGCTCCAACAGGTCCATGTTTTTCTTGTGCTGAGGAGGCCAGACCTGGACACAGCACTCCAGGTCTCAGAGAGAGGCAAAGTGGAGGGGGAGAATCACTTCCCTCAACCTGCTGACCACTCCTCTTGATGCAGACCAGGGTGTGGTTGGCCTTCTGGGCCAACTAGTTAGAAGGACTCATCTGCATTACTTCTACAGGAACTGTTAAGTTTGTTCAGGTATTAAATAGTCTGTATGTTCAATAATAGCTCCTTGTGAAGCCAAGGTGCACATGATCTGTCAGTGATTCATCATTGCCAAAAAATAATACTTCTTTCTAACAGCCTGGTTCTGAATTATGGACATTTAGACTTTACTGCTTCCTTCTGCCTTAACTACCAATAATAAAAGATACATAGTGCAGTTTCTTCCCCTTCACCCTTCCTGGATAAAGGAGTTTCTACAGTGCTCAACATGCATGCAGGAAGGCTGTCGTCCTCTGTGTTAAGAAACAGACAAATTGAGCCACAAATTCTGTTCAGGAAAGCTGGTAGAAGTTTAATTATGAAAAGTGTTTCTTTTAATCTAATCACTGATGATGCCTAAATATTACTATGCGACACTTTTGTAAAAGCTTGAGAGAACAAAACATTTTAAAAATTGCATGTGACATCCAGAATTATTTGGATCAGATACCCTACACCATTTCTGCTTCTGTAGTTTGTATAGTTGCCACTTGTCACATTATCTGGCTGTGACTGAGTTTTATTACCTGCTATGTACTTTATTCAGAAGACAAAAGGATAATTTAAAAACAAAAAACAGAAGGTCCAACTACTTATCTTTTTTTGCAGATCTAAGCTTCCTAACAAACTTAATTGATGAGTCTGCCCGTTGCATTTTCATCACATACTGCCAGAAGTGGTTTTACAACAGACTGCTAAAAGCACTGCAAAAAGTAAGATTTAAGCAAGTTCTCCACTACTTTTATGTAATATCTATTTATGAAGGGTCTAGAATGGGAACAAGCTTCTAATGCATTTGTTCTATGTGAGGAGAGTGAAGGCAAATTACACAAGAATTAATTATGTTCAAGGAAGTGCATTATTCTATGGCTGTAGTTTGAGTTCTTTATAGAAAGCCACAATTCATAGAATTTGAATAGTGTATAAATCTGAAAACTGCTTAACACTCCAACTGTCTTAGTATCTCTAGTGCTGCTTTTGTTATGAATTGTAATGTCCTGCTCTGGCACTTGGCTGCAAAATAGATGAATCCACCTATATTTATTTTCAGTTCTATGATTACATGGTGAAATAAAGCTCTTCTACCAAAGCTTTCAGGGAGCGAGCAAGCACTGCACACTGTGAAGTGCCCTGATCTTCTCTTTGCAATTGTACCATGATTCATTTCACATTTGAAAATATGGTATCTTCCAGTCTTTGCTTCGTTCTTAATTACGTGTTTGCTTTTAGATGTAATTGAAGTATTTCACAGAAGTACCAATTAGCCCATGTCTTATGCTGCTTCTGTGGCCCAATGTGCATTGCTGTGAAATGCAGGTGTACCTGCATACATCTGACAACAGATGCTTGTGCCAACAAAATATGTTTATTAATTCAGGCTTCAGTTCTCTCATATGACAGAAGTTACAGGTAGGATTATCCACGCAATTCCTTGGTTGAAAGGAAGATTGTTCCTAACGTTTTATTCAGAATGGACTTCTTCCGTGAATGACTATTCCTTGAAATGGTCCAGAACTCCCAATTTTGGTGTAAATGTGTCCTCATTGTCCAGTAAGTAGATTTACTTCTGCTTCAGGTATGGAAAAGGAAAATATGAGTTTTGCACTGGCTTTGAAACATTTCAAAATATATGCAGAATGCACTAACAACATGTAAAATTCCAGCTGGTATCTTTTTTTCCCCAGAAGATGTTTTGAGTTCTTACAAGATGTGTACATTAATTCTCCTATATCTTATGTTTGAGCTAGAAACTAATCACAAGCAGAACTATTCTTTTTATCTTGTCCAGATATTGGCCACTGGTGCAAAGGTTGCTCTTTGATTTACAAATAGATATATCTTAGATTGATAGATTGGTGGCTTTTCGTGCATCCTGTTCCTGTCTTTAAGTTTGTGATCTTGACATAATAGTCACTTAGTTCTCATGGTTGAAAGTACTAACAGAAAGAAGGCTTGAGTTAGGGCTAAAAAGAAAAATTTATTTAAATATACTTCACAGTTCAGGCTTTGTATGATATTTATTTTCTCACTGTATAAAAGTCACTGTTTTATATTTATTTGTACACAAGTTTATCAAAATGTGTAAGTGTGGTTTGGTGAAAATAACCTGCTATCATAATCTTGTGCTGAATGGAGAGATGGGCTGTCATTCTTCAAATGCAAGAACACTGTTCCCTTGTGCTGAAATCACACAGAGGAAACCACCCTTTACATGACATACTGGTGGCTTTTCAGTCTATTTTTTTAATAACATTTACTGAAGAAATAAAATACTTGGGTTTTGTAAAAGGTTAAAAATGGTGTTGCAAATGCCATGACTCAAACATGCATTTTCTTTTTTCTCAAGACCAAAGTAACAGTAATTGATCAGAGAGACAGATAGCATCTGATGTTAAAATCTTTCCAACCTCAGTTACAAAAATAGTACCAGAAAGTTATCACATGTGCAGCTGCAACATAGGTAAAGTTTACATCACCTAAAAGATCAAAGCTGAATGATGTAGGGCTGAAGGTGGTGCAGTCCAGCTGCACAGTAACAGCTATTTCTAAGATCAAGTCAACCGCAGCTTCTCAGTGTTTCCACTGCCTCCCTTAAGCCAATCAGTGTAATACAACAGCAGATGCAAGCTATGGAACACTTTGCAGCTCTAGATTTTTATGGCTTCCTCTCCCTGACATACAAAAAGGTGTGCAGTGGTAAGGCAGGGGATCTGTTCCTACAGCTGATGGGATCTGAAATGAGCTCCATCTGCATTTGCAGACAAACTCCAAGACTGCTGGGTTTGAGCCAAATTTTGGGAGGAGCTCAGCTCTAGACTCAGCAGGAGGGCTGGTAATGGTAAGAGACCTTGAGTGTCACCAGTGCCTCTACTATGTGCTACAGATTGCCTTTTTAGCATAAAATACTTTTGGACTGCATGTAAATTGTGGCCCAGGCACCCTTAATGAGATACCAGAAAGCCATTCTGCCCTTCCATTAGAGCTTTTAAGTGCTGTACTTCTTTCTACATGTAGATCAAGAACCACTTCTTAGAATGATTCTTAGCCCTACAGGAAGAAAGTCAGCAAACTAGATATTTTTTACTTTATTTTTTTAAGGGATGGAAAAGGTGCACTTTTTTGTCAGTGGGTGGGCTGTTTGGCACTTTGACACTCACAGATTCTGATGACCTCTCTATTTACATAAACAGGTTCTTGTTCTGTATTCCAAAAGAAAATTCAGATATGGTTGACTTCGACAGTTAAATTTCTAGTTCACCAAAAGATCTCTGAATTCTGTGGATTTGCCACGGTCCTGATATCACCTTGTTCTTCCTCAGGAAAACGGCAGCTGCAGGTGTCATCTTCCTGAATTGATTGTTCAGGTGTGGTATGCACTGAAGAAAAGAATCACAGAATCAACTAGGTTGGAAAAGACCTCTGAGATCGAGTCCGATCTCTGACTGAACACCACACTGTCAACTAGACCATGGCACTATGTTTCTTGTCCAGTTGTTTCTTGAACACCTCTAGTGACAGTGACTGCACCACCTCCCTGGGCAGCCCCTTCCAATCTTTAACACCCCATTTTATGAAGAAATTCCTCCTGATCTCAAACCTGAACCTACCCTGGCACAGCTTGAGGCCATTTCCTCCTGTCCTGTCATTTGTTACTTGGGAGAAGAGCCCAACCTCCACCTTGCTACAACTACCTGGAAGGGTGAGAAGGTCCCCCCTGAGCCTCACTTTCTTCAGGCTGAGCCCCCTCAGCTCCCTCAGCTGCTCCTCATAAACTAACCCTCTAGACCCTTCCCCAGCTTCGTTGCCCTTCTCTGGACTCAATCCAGCACCTCAATGTTTCTTCAAGTGAGGGGCCCAGAACTGGACAAATGTCCTCTTTCCCCATCTTATTTCACCATTCCTCAGTCACAAGTGCAGGAAGTCAGAAAGAAAAAAAATCTTCCAAATGATTCTGTAGTCTGAAATTATTGCTCTACAGCATATAAATATTATAAAACTAATTTATCATACTTTGTTTCCCCTAATTCAACAGGACATCTAATGCTCTTTTTGCCATACAATGAAAGGAAGGAGGAGTTAGATTTTTGAACTGCTATTGTCTCCTGTATTCAGAATTACATTAGAAGATTAAGACCTTATCCCTAGGACAGGAAAAGAAGAGAGAGAGAGAGACAACCCTCCAAAAAACCAAACAAGCCAACTACAAAGTACATTGAATGCAATTACACTTCCTCTTTGTGCTGAACTCTTGAGCTTCCCCGGCATTTATTAGCTCTCAGAGGGCAGTGTTGGATTCAGGCTGCCTCTGCACCGTAGCAGCACATCCTGACTGATATCTCCTACTGCAGCCAGAGCTCCAAGGCGCTCACTCCAGGCCATGTGTACTGTTTCTAAGCAGACAGAACTTGAAAGTGTTATAGCCACGGATGCCAAGGATGGTACTTGAAAGTAATAAACTGAACTGACCCTTGACAGGATCAGCAAGGCTCAGGTGAGCTTTTTGACCTCCCACAAATACTTCACTTGAAGGGATAAGGAAGCAGTTGACAGAATACCCACAGTTAAGTAAGTGCCTTCTGCAATAAAAATTCCAAAACTGTTTTCCTTTCAATTGTTGTTTCTGACTTACAAGGCCAAAAAACCCAAAGCTATTACAACTGTCTTTGAAAGACACTTAACCTGGATTCCTGACTTCTGTCTAGTTGCACAAAGAAAACTGAAGAGTGTATTTATCTTACTTTTTTTGAAGACAGCATGTAGTTTCTTTTTTTGCCAGACACTGAAGCATATGCACGAAGGTAACAGGAACACTATGCACAACAGCCCAGCTACATTGAGAAGAATCCTGATAATGTCTGTCTGGAGATCCTTCCCTAGGAAGTAAACAACATTCGCTTAAGAGTTTTAACAGAAAAAAATTCTACTGCCCTTGAATTAGCCAACAACTTTGTCTCCCACTCTGCTTCTGGCTAAGTCTGCAACACTGGAAATGCATAGAAGAAAGGACTCTTGCTTTAAATGGAAAGTGAATGAGTTACAGTATGTTTCAAAGTAGGTCACAATTCTTTAGCTCAATAAGCAGCATTATGCAATGACTCACCTGGCACAGTGATAGAAAATGGAATTGCAAGCGATGTGGTAGGTAGAGTAGTGACTAAAGTGGAATTAACTGAAGCATGTTTGCAAATGACATCTTTTGCTGCAGTTCCAGGCTCCAGGACCTGGTTTACAGAGCACCTGAAAGACATTTACAGTAGAACAGGGAAAAGAAAAAAAACTAGAGAAAAAAATCCAGTGAAGTGTAATAGCTGTAGTATTTATTTTTAGATAACGTACTTTGTCCAGTTTTTACAGGAACCATTGGGCTGATCATTAAAAGTTCCATACTGGCAAGTCTGGCAACCTTCAACAGACAAAGACAGGTAAATTTGTACAAGATAAACATTTAAAACACAACATGTGAAACATTATTTTTTCCTGCTTGTACAATGACTATAATCAACATTCACATAATTACTATTTCATAAGCTGCTCTGAGTATGAAAGGTAAGTCTTTCACTGTGAGCCACAGACCAGTACAGTACTCAGCTACAAAGCCGGGTTATTT
This sequence comes from Platyrinchus mystaceus, assembly GCA_035041135.1. NCBI lineage: Eukaryota > Metazoa > Chordata > Aves > Passeriformes > Tyrannidae > Platyrinchus > Platyrinchus mystaceus. The sequence continues at coordinate 3,445,847 of JAWWLV010000061.1, read as the reverse complement.
GGCACAAGATGCCACAAACCACATCTAAGTCCAGAGATTCCAGCCTGGTCTTCCTCATGCCAGTAACAAAAGAGCTGTCATGCCAAGGAAACTAACTGGTGCAGGATTTGAGCCACGGTAGGGCTCAGAGTTCGGTGGGTTTGTCCACTGCTGTGCTTGCTCCACATTTCATGCAAACTGTTCAGCAGCAGCGGCACCTTTTACCTTGCAAGGTCTTTACTTCAGCTGCTTCTGCATTATGCAAGAGGCCGTGCAGTAAGCATGTCTACTGCAGTAAGCACAGGGGCTTTCAGCTGGTGGGCAAAGGTAACCTTACCATTCACGGTGCTCTCTTGGCCTACGCCACAGCTTCGGTCGCAGTGGGTACAGCCATCGCCACTGCAGCGATACCCATCCTTGCATGTGCATTCAGCATCACTTTTTGAGGAACACTCTTTTAAATACCTGAATATTCCTGGAAGGGGAAAACGAGTCTTAGTTACAGATTCGTGCATGCCAGCGTGATGCAGCAAAGGCTCGGGACCTTTGCTGTTACAAAAATCAGGCTGGTGGCTTCAGCCAGAAGCCTCGCAGACGCGTGGAATTGTTTAGCCAGTGGCGTATCCCCCAGCGGACAGGTGCCAGCCAGGGCATGTCGTTACCACGGGAAGTCACAGAAGGGCTGCCCGTACCTTCGCACTTCCGACAGAGTTTGCAGGCGCTGCGTCCCGCCGCGCTGGAGAAGGTACCGGCCGGGCACTGCCGGCAGGACGCGCCCGCGCCCTGCCCGCAGCCCACGCTCTCCACGAACGTACCTGGGGGCCGAGACACAAGAGTGGCTGCCGCGGGGCCGCGCCCGGCGTCCCGAGCCCCAGCCCGGCTCGGCCCTTACCCGCCGGGCAGTCGGCTACGCACGGCAGCGCGGCTGCGGGCCCCGGGCTCAGCGCCAGCGCCAGCAGCGCGGCCGGCAGGAGCACCCGGCCCGCCCGCTCTGCTGCCGGTGCCATAGATCGGTGCGTGGCGGCGCGGCTCGCAGGAGTGCGCGCGGGGCGCCGGGCAGCGGCCCTTAGCGGCCGCCCCCGGGGGGGTTGGCTGCGTCATCCCGGGGGCGGCGGGGAAGCCCAGGTCTGGCGGGGGCTTTCCGGATCCCACCCGTGGCGCGACCCCCAGGCTCTGCCGGGCAGCGCCCGCAAAAGCCCTCTCAGCCTTGCCAGGCAGCGCTTGCCCTCCCCCACTGCGGCTTCCCGGTGAGTCCCGCGCGGAATCCCCAGGAGGTGGAGGGTGAGGGAGGCGGGGCCGGCGCGGGCCGCGGCGGGGGCAGATCGCAGCAGTGAGCGGAGATACCGTGTCTGATAGCACATGAGGTCGCAGGAACAACCGAGCCCCGCGGTCTGACAGCGAGTCCCGCCCAGCTCGCGGACCCGCCCGGGGCGCGGAAGTGCAGCCGCGTGTGAAACGCTGCAATGCCGGCAGGGTCCAAGCACAGCCCCGCCCCTTGCGGCTCCCCGCGGCCAATCCCCGGCGCTGGCGCTGGTCCCGGCCCGGAGCGCGGCTGGGAGTGCCCGCAGGGCCGGGGAGAAGAGGACGTGGAAGTTGACCAGAGTGCGTTGTAAATGACAAGCGAACGCGCCTCCCGTGTGTGCGTGCCTGGCACACAGGCGGACAGAGCAAGGACCAGCCTGTCGAGGGTTCCGAGCGGAGCCCTGTGAGAGCAGCACACATACCGTCTTGTGCCGGGAGCTGAAGCCCGCACCCATTCCAGGAAAGCCCCCAGCAAAGTCTTTCCCTGTGACCTGCTGTCCTGTGAGTGACCTGGACTAGAGCTGCTTTGCCGGAGCTCTCGTGAGCCCAGCACCAGAGAGCCAGAGCGGGTCTGCCAGCACTTGCGAGCAAGGGTTTTTACACAACAGGGCTCTGCAGCTAAAGGGCTCCCTTGGCAGCTCTGAAATTCAAAATACTGAAACTTCTTAAACCAGAGGCAACATCGTCCTTGGGCATTTCCCGTGTACCGTGAGCCTCGGGAAACAGTAGTGTTTCGGGTGGACGTTTCGGATAGAGCTCGGAGAAGAGCAGTAGCTCGGTCCTGCGATCTGTCCGTGGGGGGCTGCCCGAGAAAGCAGCAGCAGCAGCTCGGGTCGCGGGCACGTACCTCGCGGTCGCGCTGCCGTAGGAGGGTGACGCTGTCACAATGGTGAGCACCGGAGCCCTCTCTGAAGCTGCCACCTGAGTGAGAAAAGCGGAGCGTCTTGGAAACGGAACAAGAGGGCGGGCGAGAAGAGAGGAGGTGCCGCGGCGGGAGCGCGGGGAGGACCGGGGCGGGGTCTCTCAGAGCCGCCCGCTCCCCGGCTGAGGTGAGTGGTGGCTGCTGCCGCTCCGGTGGTGTTGCGGGTCTGGCTGGAGAGCCCCCAGAGGAGCCCCCGAAAGGCAGCGGGCGGGGTCGGGGGGGTGGACTCGGGGCCGCGTGCGGAGTGGGGGGGCGCTTGGCGGCCTCTCGGGGTTGCCCCGCTCTGGCAGCCGGGCAGGCCGAGCAGGCCCGACCTCCTCCGCGGTGTCCAGCCCCGCTGCTCGCGGCCTTCTGCCGGCCCTTCTGCGTCGAACGGCGCCGCGTCCCAGAATAAACAGATCAGTGTGTAGGGACCTGGCCTTCTGGCGGAGCTGATGAGCCGTAAACCCTCCCCTGCCTCTGTTAGCAGGCTTTTTGGTCGGGGCCTTGAAGGGTGTGATTTTTTTATAGGCAGCCTTAGAGTTTCTAATTCAGCCGTGTGCCACAAGCCACCATCTCCGAAAGGAACATGTACCCACGCAGGGAAATACATTCACTGATAGGTTTTAGGCGTGTGCTGGCACTGAGGAGCAAATGGAAGACTGGTATTTACTATGTGTAGGTAGCTTGTTAAATAAATTAATTGGCTGTTAGGTCTGTGTAACATGGTTCGACTTCTCAAAACCAGTCTTTCCCTGGTAGCATTTACTGCAGGACAGCTATTTACATATGCGCCCATATGAAGAACAGTACTATAGCTCAAGAATTCGGCAGTGTTTTACAATAAACGTCTAAAGGCAGTAGGGAGAGACTGCATTTTGATAAATTAGGGGAAAGAGTAAAGGTTTTAGGATAAGGTGCCTATTTGCATCTAAAGAACTAATGAAATAGGGTTACAAACTATGACGTATTTTTCTTCAATAAAAAGCAAATGCAGTATTTCTGTCTTGTGTCTAATCAGGGAGTCTTTTGCTAATTAGTCAAATTTATATGACAATTATTTTGCAAAATTAATGTGTACCTTCAAGGCAAGTTATTAAGAAGCTCTAGGTTGTTCTAAAGTTATTACTAATACTTGTGATTTGAGTGTACTTGCTCAGTTGGCTTTGCATTGACAGTGCATAAAGTATATAAAAGTGGGATTTGACACAGTGAATTAGTCTGCTTGGGCTGGTTCTGCATGCTGCAGGATGTTCTACTGTATATTACTGCATTCTAGAAATGACATCTTTCTAAATGAAGCTAACAGTAGGGAGTAAACCTGAAAACAGATGGAATTGAAGCAGGGTGAGAGGATGGTTTTCTTTCATGTAGGCAACTAAAATGTGCATCACATTTAACGAAGAGCTCTCAGGTACTACATGCATTTCTGAATGGAAGGTTCCTATATAAGACAAAAATCTGTGTTCTAGAGGGGTGACTTGTGAAATGCCTTCTCACCATCACAGATGCTTTCACAGACTTCTGTCAGACAAGTATGAGTTAGTGGGTATTTTACATGATGTAAAGTTACTTTAACTTAACCTTCAAATGGAAATTTGTTCCTTCACCTCAACTTGAATTTAGAAGCTAAAAAACCCAAGTGTTAAGCCTGGTTTGTTCCATTTGCTACATTCTGTGGTCTGCCCCCCCATGACACGCGTGCACACACATTTCTTCCCCCTTAAAATTGTGAAATACCCAGAAAATCTACGTCTGAGGTTTTGCAGGAGCAGTGGTCAAGTCATTATAAGTCACAGGAAACTCTTCATGAAGCATGGTGTGTGGAAACTAAATACCAAACATGAGGTCAAAGCTTATGCAAGCCCTTTTTATAAATGCTGACCTGGGTAGGAGTCAGTAGTCTCAGTGTGAGTGAGGGTGTGCAAATTGAAAACAATTCTGCCACCCATCTTGAACCCTTCTCTGGCAGACACAGGTCATATAAGGTCTTGATTAGGCCAAGCTGCTTCCTTGTCTGATGCTGATGTGCTGTGCCTCCCACTGCACGTGTCTTAATCTCTTAATATCATAATGCATTTTTTTTAAAAGCTCTTTAGTTAAACAGATTAAAGCGAGTGAACCATTTTGAGGTGGTTTAAATGAAAGATAATGCAAAAATGCAAATAACTCACTGTTAAGTTTCAGCATCAGGAAGGATTTGTACTAGGGTTGTACTAGGACATTTGTTTTCTAACTACATTGTCTCTTTCTACCCTCAGCCCCTCCATTCACAACCATCTCAGCTAATAACCCCTCAAGATATGGCCTCGAAAAGAGCACTGGTGATTTTAGCAAAAGGGGCAGAGGAAATGGAAACTGTAATCCCTACTGATGTTATGAGAAGAGCTGGGGTGAGTACGCAGACAATGAAAAATCTCTTTGGGAGTGTGTGGTTAAGGGGAAATCTTTGCCTCGAGTTAATGTTCATTGCTAGGAGTTCAGTGTGTAATTTGTTGTGTGAGGTGAAAATTTCCCCTACCACCTTACTGTTTAGCAAATACTTGTGCCATGCCCCTACTAAGTGTGCTTGACAACTGACATTTGTGCAAAAGGTAGACTTTCAAAATAAGAGTCCAATGTGGACTAGAGCGAATGTTTCAAGTAAATCTTACTCTGTCAGAAAACATGGCTACTTCCACGTGCAGTAACAGAAAGTACTTTTGTACTAGGAGTCTGAAAAGCTCAGTGCATTACAGATCATGACATTATGTAGCTTTTCCTGACCTACTTTTAAAATTCTGTTATTAACTAGAATTTGGCTGTTGCGATTGCTCATGCTGTTTGTTACCTTGCAGCTGTAGTAGTACATCTCATTAGGTATGAAAATAATATTTTAAATAAATACACCAACTTCAGTTATGTAGAAATGACTGAATTTCTCCCATCATCTCAGCACTGTACTCCCCATTTTGGCTGTCAGAAGAGGAACAAGCTTGTCTGCTTGTTTAGTGAATGTGAGCTGTGCCATGCATATCTATGATGTTATGACCAGGCATCAAAAAGTCAAGGGAGGAAAGTGAACATGCCGTCTGTTTGAGAATGGCTTGAGCCTGCAAAGAGACTTCAGTTCATTATCTGATCTACTTAGTCTGGCTCTCCTGCATTGTATTATTTGTTTATAGCCTGTGGGATCAGATAGTCTCTATATGTCCTGTTTGAAAAGTTGAACTGTTAGAGGTATTTGTCTGCCTCAGGTGAATGTCACTGCTTACCGTGTGTGTTTGCACTTAATCGTGGTTTGCGGGAGCTTAAGTGTTCCCTGGTCATGACAGCTTTCAGTAGTGCTTTGCTTATTCTATGTGCTATTTAAGAACTAATACAGAAGAAAAACACCCTAAATTCTTGATTTGTCATGATATATTTGTTCTTCTCTTAGATAAAGGTGACTGTTGCAGGCCTAACTGGAAAAGAACCAGTGCAGTGCAGTCGAGATGTCTTCATTTGTCCTGATGCTAGTCTTGAAGATGCCAGAAAAGAGGTTGGTCGTCACCCTGATCTAATATAATGGCCAACATAGCCTTTCTGACAGTTTCCAAGGTGAATTTGGAAAGCCTGTGCATTACCTTTAGACATACCTTGCGTGTTGTGTTAGCTCTATGCAGTAGTTAATTACAGAACTGCACATCCCACTGTGCTCCCCTTCAGTGTAGTCCTGGTTCATAGCATGCTCAGTTCAGACAGATCTCTGAATTCTGCACAGGTGTTTGTTTTTGCAAAGCATCAATCACAGAGCTTTATTTTTCCTGTTAGTTGGCCCAGTGAAATACCATGATTTGAATCAACTCCAGAGTTCTCATGAGAAGCTAAACAATGTTATAGTTAGACTTGTACAGTAAGGTTGGAGCAAAACCATTTGTCTTTACAATGTATTTGCTTGCTGAAGCTCTTAAATGCACTAGGCTTAAGAGTTAGTTCAGTGGCAGACTTTATGAATAATAGGTTCTTCCTGGAACAGGAAACAGTATTTTATTATGTAATTGGAACTGGTTCTCTGATCATAAAGTGTTGTTCAGTGGAAGAAAAGATTATTTTCCTTGTCACTTGAATCAGCTGTAGTGGGCTTCAAACAGTATAATGTATGTATCAGTCTCTGTTCAACAGAACAGTTTTATCTTTTGTTTGTTTAGGGGCCTTATGATGTCGTGGTCCTGCCTGGCGGTAATCTTGGAGCTCAAAACTTGTGTGAGGTAAAAATTCATGGGCATCTTCCTGAGTAGTGGTGGTCTGCACTTGCTTAGTAATTCTGCAGATTCAGTTCAGCATCTGAAAGTTCTCTTCTGAATGAATCAGTAAACTAAATGTCAGTTGCCTCAAGCCTTCTCGTGACTATATAGGTGGGACAACTGGGTAAATTCTTGCATTTGAATACCTAGTAAAGCAGAATAAAAATGGAAGGGTGCTCTGTATTGTGGGTAGATCTCTGTTCATATTCATATGAAGATGAAGCAGTTGCAAATGAATTTTGAATTCCCTGAAATACGTTATTGTCCAAAGCCATGGACTCTCTTCCTTTGTTCAAGAATTCTATTTGTGGTGCAAAGCTGTTGCAGTGGTGGTATAGATACCTTGTGGAAGGCAGGCAGACAAACAAGTTAATCTGTCAGATAGGATTTAGATGGTATCACACAGTTTGTAAACCATGGAATATGAGACAAATATCCCACATAAATCTTTTTAAGAATGATAGAGACTGTCTGGAGGTATCTTATGAATACTCCTTCCTGTTTGTCTTGTGAAGCTTTCAAACAACTTTCTATGTCCGTGGGTTAACCAGCTTTTATGTGGGCCAGGTACTTCCTTGCAGTTCCTTCTGATTTCCTTGCTCTTTCCCTGTGGGGCAAGTATGTATTAGTTTCAGTTTTTCTCCTTCTTAATGTTCTCATTGCCCTTGCTCCCAAGGCAGGGTGAAGAGATATCAGTTGGTTTTCTGTGTAAAACATGTTTATGACTTTGCCAGGGAAAATATTTCAGCCTTGCGTCAAGTAATCAATTCCAAACAACAACTTGTGATATCAAATTTCTTCATACAGTCTGCTGCTGTGAAAGACATTTTGAAGGATCAGGAAAGCAGAAAAGGCCTGATTGCTGCTATATGTGCAGGTGGGTTAACAAGGTGTCTTGCTTTATAAAGCATTTGGATATTTTGAAGGAGCATGCAGACATTTTCCTGTCTTAGAAATTTGTTTTCCTGTAATTTAGTAGCAGGGATTTGTACTATATGTGCACCCATCAGCATCAGAATTTTTTATACATTTAATAGCAGAGAAATCTCTAAAATAATTGTGAACACTTATCCTGCAAGTTCTGCCTGGTACCCAGTTCTTTTTAATCAGTTGCATGACTGTCTTTAAAAAGGGAAAGGTTATGTGCTAGGATTTTTTTACAAAATATATGCTTATTCTGATGATCTTTCTGCAAGGTTACAGCATTGGCAGAACATCATTGCTGTAAATTTCTCTCACATAACTATTCCTGCCCTTTAGCTTCAGAAAGAAGGCCATACATATAGAGTTACAGTCTCATCCTTCCTCATCTGAGTCATAGCAAAAGATGGACTTGTTTTCAGGAGAGGGTTGTCTGCTTACACATTCTGCACAGCTGGGTATCCAGGTCATTACTTTGTAAGTTTTGTATGTAAAAAAGCAAGATGAACAATTGCCAGTACTCCCAACTGATCTGAGAGGCTGGCCTAGGACCCAAAGCTGAGGATGAGGAGAGTGGCAATGAGTGCATAAAGGGCCATCTAACAGAGTGTGTTCGTAGAGTGGATTTTCATTTTTGTTTTCTGTTACGTTGCTGGGGCTGTTTTTGCTTTCATTCTTCAGTGAGGTGATAGGTATGCAGAGTTGTGAACATTCTTGTACTTGGCAATGATAATCTTCTCTTACCTGTATCTCTTACAGAACAATCCAAATTCATGGTTGCCCAATAAAAGCTTTTGCTTGTAATCAGGGTGGTTAATTTCCTTAGGTATAATATTCTTAGAGCTCATTCCAGCTGAACACAAAGGAGGTTATTTCCTGGACTAAATCCAAAATGAGACAAATGCCCAGAAATGAAACTCAGATTAGGGAAATCTTGCCTTCATTTTGGAATTCCCATAAGGATTTCCTGTCAGATGACTTAACGCTTCTTGACACAAACTCAGTTCAGGCTAAGAAGGAAGTATGAAAAGAGGAAAACTGTTAAACCCAAAAACTTAACAGCCCATGGTCTGTCCAAAATATGGTTTGGCACACGCTTGCGACATGTAGAGACTTGCTCAAATGAAGTTCTACCTGGTAGGTCTCTAAAGTCAAGGTTTAACAAGGTTGTAAAGTAATTGTAGCTAATTAATGTTCAGATTGACATGCAGATCTTTTGTTTCTTAGTGTCAAGCAGTTTTAAATAAAATGTATTATGTGGAAGCGAAATGACCATTGTCCTCCACTTGTTCCAAGGCAGCGCAGTCATGGTAGGACAGTGTGGGAGCTGTAATCGAATGCAAGAGATGATACAGCTCAGTTCTCTTTGAGGCTTTTTGCTTCAGAGATGGGGCTGGCATCAGTTTTTATAAAAAGCAGTCTGTCCACAGTGAGCTTTGGACCCTTGAGAGCCTAATGCCTGAATATATGTTCTTAGAAGTGTTTATAGAGGAAGAGAGTTCCTCACTGGTGCAACTTTTTGTCCTTACAGGTCCTACTGCCCTTCTGGCACATGGGATAGGGTTTGGAAGCAAAGTCACAACACATCCTTTGGCCAAAGATAAAATGATGAATGGAGGTATGTAATGACTTTTATAAGTTTCTCTCCAAACCCTTTTCAGATTTTCTTTTGTTTACCTGAAACCACAATTTAAAGAAAGGAAGATAGCTTTTGTATCTTACTTTGTCTCTCTGAATTTCCTTAATGCTTTCTTGAATATAATCAAAATTCAACTGAATATGCTTAGACTGTGTTTCTAAGCCTATTTCACCTATTTAATACACAGGGCTGTATTAACATTCTCATCCTTGGGGAAAATATGCTGCTGCTGTCATGCTAGGAGCATTTATCTTCTCGAGGCTGAGCCATCTCTTGTCCTTTTGGTTCTTTGCCTCAGTGGTCCTAGCAGCAAACCCCAGGAACACCTTTCATGCTCTCGTGTGAATAGTGCTTTGGTTCTGTGAGCAGCTGATGGATCCACACTTCTTTCTCCTACCTAAGGGAGGTGGTGGTGAAATGCTATGAAGTCATTCTGTGAACATTAATGAGTCTGAAGGTGAGCAGGAGATGGCAGGGTTTCTCCAATTTCTTCTGCATGTAATTGGCAGAAAAGAAATTTGTGAATAGCTCCACAAAAGCAGTCTGACTTCCAAAAGTAAACTCACAGGAACTGACAGGGAGAGTCTTAATGAGTCTTGTAGAATCAGAGGTGCATTCTCATGCTTTGTGAGTGGAGCTACCAGAGCTTCCTGCAGACCCTTCCCTGAGGACTGCAGGCAGTCATGGGATGCTTGGAGGCAGGCTGGGCCCACACAGGTGGCTGAGGTGCCTTTGGCAGATAACCTCTGCTCCTCAGCAGAGGCTGCGGCAGGTCAGTCTGTGCTCTGTGGCAGCTGTGGGCACTGTCCTGGAGACTGACTCTCTTTCTGTTGTGTGTCCCCCCAGCACACTACAGCTACTCTGAGAGCCGTGTGGAGAGAGACGGGAACATCCTCACCAGCCGTGGGCCTGGGACCAGCTTTGAGTTTGGATTGGCCATTGTTGAAATGCTGATGGGGAAGGAAGTGGCCGAACAGGTGAAGGCACCTCTAATACTGAAAGAGTGAAACACCGGTGTGGGACAGGAAGTAGGACAAATTTGGATAGAGAGTCTTGTCCTCTGTAGAATAACTGTAAGCTGTACTGTTGTAAATACAATTTAATTTTGGGTGAAATTAGCAACTGTACTTACCTTAACTGGGGTATTGTAACAAACCAAAGGTCTTTTTATCTCTGGAAAAAGATGGTTAGCAAAAAGCTTCATCGCAAAAAAGTAGCCAGCATCTAATAATCTTAGTTAGCTCTTGGATGGCATTTAAAAATCACATGGAAAAATGTTTGCTGAGTAAATAAAAATGAAGCAGCCCTGCTGGTGTGTTGGTACTTTGTGTGTTTTCTCCCAACCCAGACCTATGAATCCATTTTGCCACCGTGGCTAGCCATGTACTGTTCAAAACAACATCTGTTTAGATTCTTGCACAGTGTGAGCTGAAATGAGTGCTGGAACAAGCTCCCTAGGAAGGGAGGTCATGGGCCCAGGCCTGTCAGTGTTCAAGAAGCATTTGGACAACGCTTCTCACCTATATGGTTTAACTTTTAGGTTGCCCTCTGTGGAGTCAGGAGTTGGCTTCGATGACCTTTGTTAGTCTCTTCCAACTCAGGATATTCTATGATTCTACGACGTAAATTATTCATTTGTAACTTAGAATGAGTTAAAACAATGTTTAGTTTTTTCTGTACAAGTAAGGCAAATAACTAGTATTAATTCTAAAACAGTGTGAACTAAATTAAAACTGTGAATATTTGTACCTTGCCAAGCACCTTAGAGTTCCTACAGGTTGAACATGATACCTTGAAATTTGTCTTCTGCATTAAATGATTGTAGATCCATTGAGCTATTTGGGCAGCTAATCAGCATAAAGCAGGAAGGTTGGATTAGGCATACCACCAGTAGCAGTGCTTCTTTCTGCTTACTATAAATCAGGACTTGCTCCAAGCCTAGCTTAAGTGAGCGTATGTCAGTTTAGACAGGGCACGTCTCTGGAAGAAGTAGTGGGCCATATTCCCATGGGCATTAAGAATTTGGCATCAATTTTTGTCTTTGCTACCTTTCTTTTACCAAATAATTCTGCTGTTACCTGGCTCTGTCAGCAGTCATGCTTTACAAGATGGCCCCTCATTGGACTCTAAAGTTACCACAGCATCTGGAGATCTGGCTCTGCATACATCTGAAGTGCATAATCTGAACTTTAGAAAATTGCTGCATAGGAGCCTTTATGATTGCTTATTTTAATGGGAAACAAGTTCATTCTCAACTACTGCATTTTGGTAATAAAATACATGGATAATTTTGCAAATTTAGATTTAAAAATGTTTCTATGTAGTTAATATCTACTGGAAGAACTGCTTCAACTGTATGCTCTGCCTCTTAATTTGTTTAGGAAATACTTTATATGTTTCTTTAGCTTTTAAATATGCTCAAGATATGCAAAAAATTGTAATCTGTGTAAGATTGGACATGTTTGTGTGGTAAATCTGCACGTCTAACTGGTATTGCTGTGCAAATGTAAACCAAATGATGGAAAGATTCTTTGTCCTAGATACTGGAGTAATTACTTTGTAAATGGGCATGATTCAGAATATAGGAAAAACTGTGCATTCCTGGGCTGCAGTACAGCTTTGTAGAATTAGAAGGAAAATATTTCCATGCTTGTATTGTTTTTAGGCTTCCAGAAATATTTCAATATAAAACATTAAAGAAGTGGCCAGAAATTTGATTATAAATTTCTAATTTTTATTTCAAGGCTGGGATAGTTCAATTTACAGCTATTATGTGTATATTTGGGCTTTCCCACTCCCATTAAAATGGTAATAGGAAAAACACTCAGAAAAATGAGCCTAGAGCCCATTAATGTATCTGATTAATTTGCAGATTCTTCAGCTTTGTTCAGCAAAGGACTTGGTAAATGAAATATGGTAGTGCTGCTTGCACCAGTTAGTTACCTTCATAAAGCTGACTGTTCTCAACCTTTTACACTGCAGATGTTCAGCAAACATGAATTTACATGGGTTCTCTCTTTCTGCTAAGGTGCCATTGAATTGGTCTTTCTGTTAGGATAAGAACCAAGATTAGGCTAATTTTCCTCTTAGGGTAAGCATTAAGAAGAAATGTGCTGATTTGAGGGGGAAAAAAAGTCTTCCAATTTGTGAAATGCCTTTTTTCCTCTCTCCTTTTCCATTTCATACACTTTGGGTTTTTTACATATCTCTTTTCCTAAAATCCCCTTTGTCTGCTGCTGAACAATGAGCTGAGGTACTTTTCTGCTCAGTGTTTCATGTGCACTAGGAACTTTGTGCCTTTTTATTATTGGCAAGTGTTAGTTTTAAACTGAGTCTGGGGTAATTGGGTATATGCTGCCACTGAACTCACTTAAACTGAAGGGAATCCACCCACACTTTTCTAGCTGGCATTTGCCATTTTGTTCCCTGACAGCTGGAGGATTTTGGGGTTGGTTGTTTTTCTGATGAAAAGGTAAAATAAATATTATAGATAAGGGGAACATGTATCTGTCACCTGGGTAGGTGGTGGGCAGGAGAGCATTCTTCTGGGTCAGGCCTGATGATCCTGTGCTTGATCCAGAGTTTGCGCATGGAAGGCCTCTTTGTGTGTTATTGTGATAGCTCAATGTGATTAATTACTAGCATCCTGAAGCAGATTCAGGGTGGTGATGGGGGTGGTAATCTGCCATGGTTTTTCATGGCAGTATATTTGTGCTTTTCTTCTTTTGTGGCTTTCACATGCCAATAATTTGTGGACGATAGTTTTAATCTTCAGCAAGAAGCTGCAGCTTTTTAACATAGAAGCATCTCTGAATCACTTTGCAAGGAAATGAATAGTAGTCCTGTTTCCCATGTTTCAGTGGCATGACATTTAAAATTTGGAATACCTAACACCATTTCCAAAACTAACCGCAACTGGGATGAAGGTGCACCCCAATATATAAATAATATAGCAACAGTCTATGAGCAATCACAGGTGTGGCTTCCATTTATGATTCAGAAAAAATAATGAGCTCTGTGGATGAAAATAGGCATTTGGGTAGGGATTATGCAAGGCCTGAATTATGATGCAGGATGGGTGGGGATAACATGTCTTTCAGTTTACAAATGCTAATCACAAGCTCAGCAGCCAGAAATCTCTGCAGTGCTATTTAACGAATATTAATAAGTATAATTAAACTTTCTGTGCTAGATTTTCAGTGCCAAAAAGCTATGTGAAATGCAAAATCTGCTATATGTTTTTGGTTTTAAATGAAAATTAACTGCTTTGGAAGAAAGCTAACAGGAAATTAAAAGATTAAACTACTCTAAAAACAAAAGTTTACCCCAGGAACACTCAGTACACACAAAGAAAATGAATAGGTTACCTAACTACACAGAGTCTATAAGCAGATAAAATGAGGGTTTACCTCCATCTCCAATTTCCTTCTTGACATAATCTAGAGAGTATGTATTTAGCATACACTTGCAATAATATTACAAGTGTTTATAAGGGCCGCAGTCTGTAATCATAAGTTTGAAGAGTGGGAATTCCACCATGACTGATCTGGCCATCACCTTAACCTTGAATTCCTGACAAGACTTGGGCTGAACACCATCAGCAACTACTCCCTACTGTAATAACTGCCCCTACAAAACTGGTGTCTTTGTCCTGCACTAGAAGGATGCTTTCCTTTATCATGTCAAACTTAACACGTCACTCAGAATGTTTAAAAACTAAACTAAGGCTGCAGCTGGAGCAAAAGCAGTCTTCATGGGTGCTCTTCTGCAGTTTCAGAATGGTAGTAATTGTGCCTACTGCAGTCTGGGATTGAATGGAAAAGTCTTAGTGACAGCAGCAACAATCTAATTTTAAATGAGTGCAGATTTAATTATGTTGTCAATCTGCATGCTTCCAAATAGGGTTTAATTTCTGGCTTCTCTCTTACAATGCAAAAGAAGCTGATGATCAGCTACAGCTCTATTTAGTGACTTTATCTGTTTAAGAGCAAGTTAATATGGTGAGGGGACCCCTGGTGGCCTAGCGGTTAAGATGCTGGTCTCTCAGCGCCAAGGCTGCAAGTTCGAATCCCGCTCCTGCTTCAGGGTCCCCCGGGCAGATGGAGCTCGTCAGCCCCTAAGGCCATCCATCTAAGAGAAGGTCACTCTAA